>CM035153.1:64525301-65082290 GCA_020205615.1 Panax quinquefolius
GGTCACCTTTCTCGCCAAAGATCAATCAGGAGACAACCGACCCCAAAAAGAAGATGCCCCCGATGGAGACCTACGATGGGATAGGGGATCCATATGACCACTCAGACGGGTATGATAGGCTGATGACATACTATGGACACTCCGATGCTGGCAAGTGTCATATGTTCGCAACAACTTTGAAAAAGAGCGCCCGAGAGTGGATGGGAACCCTGGCGACGGGGTCGATTAACTCCTGGAGTGATCTTTGGGAAAAATTTCATGCTCGGTTTGGGAGCAACAAGAGGCGGGGAAAGATCACAGCTTCACTCATCCAGGTCAAACAGAAGTCAGATGAAAGCCTGGGTCAGTATGTCAAAAGGTTTTGAGAGGCTGTGGGATCTGTAGCAGAGTTGAATTCTCCATAGGCCTTGGGATTATTCACTATCGGACTAGACATCGGGAAATCAAAGAAGTTGATGAAGGATCTGCTGATCAACCCTCCAACAGATATGACAGAGGCCTTCCACCGAGCAGAAGGTCACATAGCAATTGAAGAGGCAATGGGGAACTTCAAACTGCACTCCCAATCTTATGAGAAGTCCAGGGATCGGGATAGGCAGAGTTATCAAAAGTCAGATAATCATGGGAGGTCAGATAACTATGGTAAGAAAAGCTATAATGGGGGGTGGGATTCGGGTAGTGGAGGACCACCCTTCCCGAGTAAAAATGTCAACAAAGTCTACACCACCCTCAACACGGATCGGGCTAAAATACAGGAGGAGATGCGGAACAAGCCCTTTCTCGAACCATGCCAAGTTATCCCGAAGCCTGGGAAGAGAGGTCGGGACAAATATTATGCGTATCATCAGTGTCGGGGGCATACGACGGAGGAGTGCAACAACCTGAAAGATCTGATAGAGAAGAACGTCCAGAATGGGTAATCAGTGCGATCGATGTGGCCTGTCGAGAAGGTTCGAAAGCCCCGGAGAGGAGAACAGAACCAACTCGGAAGCACAACCAATGAATCGCACCCACAAGCCCGAGGGGTCATTGATGTGATATCGGGCGGTTCAGTAGGGCGTGTAACCGGTAGGAAGAGGAGTGGGCATCTCGAGGCCGTGTTGTCGGTAGCTGGTTCATCGCCCAGAAAGGATAGGGCATATTCAGGAGTATCCATCTTTTTCTCGGATGAAGATTATCCTACCGACCATATTGAACCACATAATGGGGCGCTGGTAATAACAGCACAGGTCGGACCAGTTGACATAAAAAGGATGATGATCGATAATGGATCCTCGGTTGACATATTGTATACGCACGCCTACCAGAGGATGTATTTAGAAGGGAAGAACATGGAATTGGGTGGAGAAGGCCCATTGTACGGTTTTAGTGGGGACCCGGTGCATGTCTCAGGCACCATCAAGTTACCAGTCAGGTTCAACACAGCTCCTAAACAAGCAGAAATAATGGTGAAATTTTTTGTGGTACAAGTGGATTCGGCTTACAACGCCATCTTAGGAAGGCCGACGTTGGTGGCCTTACAAGAAGTCACGTCCATCCCTCACTTCAAGATCAAATTTCCAACACCGAACGGGATTGGGGAGGTAAAAGGAGGCCTTGATATCGCCCGAAGGTGCTATCGGAGTACCTTGATTTCTTCAGGGGTCGAGGTCAGGAAATAGAAATAGACAATGGCCATCAAGATAGAGCCATTCACCGAAGGCAGTACAGAACCGATGGCACTGCCGGTAGAAGAGACAGAAGATGTTGAGTTGATACCGGGGAACATAGAGAAATTGATCAAGATTGGGGCAGGGTTAACAGAACCACTACTTTACGGGATCGGGTGGATTTGCTTTTGTGTATCTTGATATTTTTGCTTAGGAACCTAGCGACATGCCTGGAATGAGTGAGTTTGGTGGCGCTTACTTAAAATGCATCTGGACCAAAGAGAAAGCCGCTTATACGAAAAAAGAAGGATGTTACGCCTAAAAAGGCAAAAGATCATAGACGAAGAAATCACCAAACTGCTGGAAGCAGGATTCATCTTCGAAATCGACAACCCCGAGTGGTTGGCGAATGTGGTATTGGTTCAGAAGCAAAAATGGGAAGTGGAGGTTATGCATCGACTACACAGATCTTAATAACGCATACCCAAAAGATTTTTATTCTCTACCCAACATAGACCAACTGATTGATGCCACTTCGGGGTATGGCATGTTATGTTTCATGGACGCTTTCTCGGGATACCACCAAATTTCGATGAACAAGGATGACATCCCGAAGACAAGCTTCATCACTCATCGGGCCATATATGCGTATCGAAAGATGACCTTTAGATTGCTGAACGCAGGGGCAACTTATCAACAGATGATGAATTTTGTTTTCAGAAGGCAGCTAGGCCGAAGTATGAAAGTGTACATGGATGACATGATCGTAAAAAGTATGTCAGTCCGGGATCATCTTGAGGACCTAGAAGACTGCTTCGAAACGGTAAGAAAACACAAACTGAGGTTGAACCCAACCAAATGTACCTTCGGCTTGAGTTCAGGGAAATATCTGGGATATTTGGTCAGCAAAAGGAGAATCAAAGCAAACCCATAGAAAATTGCGGCAATCTTAGACATGAGGTCTCCAAAAACATACAAAGATGGGCAGAGGTTAACGGGTCAGATAGCAGCCCTTCGGAGGTTCGTGTCAAGGTTGGCAGAAAGATGTTTACCCTTTTTTGACACTCTCAAGGGGCCGAAGAATGAGAAAAGTTTTTAGTGGACGTTGGAATGCGAAGACGCGTTCCAAGGGATCAAAACATACCTATCTTCGACACCATTGCTAATGAAACCAATCCCTTCGGAACCCTTATACTTATACTTGGCTGCGATCCCGATGGCAGTAGGGACGGCGTTGGTGAGAGACAAAGGAGGAAAATAGTTCCCAGTATATTATGTCAGCCATGTTCTTCGGGACGCAGAGACAAGGTACCCGAACCTAGAAAATTTCGCCTACACCTTAATCATTGCCTGTAGGAAGCTCAGGCACTATTTTCAGGGTTGACTAATAGTGGTGTACACAGATCAGCCGTTAAAGAAGATTTTGCACAAGCCGTAGGTATCGGATCCGTTGGCCGCATGGGCGATGGAATTAACACAGTTTTTTATAGAATATCATCCCCGAACGGCAATCAAAGGGCAGGCCTTAGCATATTTCATGGTAGAGTGTTCCTTTACAGAGCCAGACGTTAGCACGGTGACCAAAACCCAACAGAGGTTTGCCTCGTGGACGGATCGTCAACTTCAGACATCAGCGGAGCAGGGGTCATTTTAACAAGTCCCGAAGGGTTCAAAGTCCAACAGGAAATTCAGTTTCAGTTCAAGGCCACAAACAACGAAGCAGAATACGAGGCTATACTAACTGGGCTCCGATTGGCCCGAAGCCTAGAAGTACAGAGGTTGGTCATCTATAGTGATTCGCAGCTGGTAGTCAAGAACCTATCAGGGGAATATGAGGCTCGGGGGGCAAGAATGTCAAAATATCTGGCCACAATGAAAGATAAGCTCACATACTTCGCATCGCATAGTTGTCAGGGAGTTGATCGGTCAGATAATGCGGTACCAGATGCCTTAGACAGGTTGGCAACCACTGAAGCGAGCTCCTTTAATGGATCGGTCTATTTGGATGTTTTAGAACAGCCAAGTGTATCGAAGACAGATGTATTAGCTCTGGACCGACTGGACTGTTGGCTCACGCCTTATATCTCCTACTTGGCAGATGGGATTCCCCTTTCGGACCAGATCCTAGCAAGACAAATCAAACATCGAAGCTCAAACTTTGTCCTCATTAATGGGGATCTATACCGAAGGGCTTTCAGTTCTCCCCTACTCAAATGCTTAACTCCCTCGGAAGCAGACTATACACTTAGGGAAGTACATGAAGTGATCTGTGGGGATCACATGGGAGCCAAGTCACTGGCGCACAAGATTTTGAGGAAGGGGTACTACTGCCCGACCATCTACACGGAGGCCAAGGAGTTTGTCAAAAGGTGTCCCAAGTGTCAGCTAAATAGCACTATCCCACATCAGCCTCACGAAGAGCTGTACTCGGTCTTGTCCCCAATTCCCTTTGTTGTATGGGGGATCAACATCCTAGGGCCTCTGCCGAAGGCTAAGGGACAAGTTAGTTTTATGATTGTGGCTATCGACTATATGATGAAATGGGTCGAAGCCACACCACTGCAGAAGATCACCGAACAAGAGTGCTTGAAATTTTTCAAAGAAGGAATCGTTTATCGTTTCGGTATTCCGATGACGGTGGTTTCTGATAATGGAAGACAGTTTGTAGGGTCTAAGTTTAAAGGTTTTCTGAAAGAGTTGGGAATTCAGCATCACAGGATCTCGGTCGCTCATCTTCAATCGAATGGTCAAGTGGAAGTGACGAACCGAACCCTGCTTAATGGGATAAAATGAAGGTTAGATAAATTAAAAAGTCGGTGGCCCGAAGAGCTACTAAGTGTTTTGTGGACATATCGGACTACTCTGAGGACAACAACTGGGGACTCTCTATTCAGACTGGCATACGAGACCGATGCACTCATACCAGTTGAGATCGGATCCCCCACTCTTCGTGTCAGTCAATACAAAGAACTATACAATGATGAAGGTTTGAAAACAAATCTGGATCTGCTTGAAGAAGTTTGGGACTCTGCTATGTTGAGGTTGGCTATCTATCAGCAGAGAACAGCCTGACACTACAACCAGAGGGTAAAGCTGAAGAGGTTTAAAGTGGGTAATTTGGTCCTCCGGGAGTCAGAGGCATCAACCCCCTAGAACACTAGAAAACTAATGCCTAACTGGGATGGACCATACGAAGTAGTAGAGGTGTCGATGTTCGGTACTTACCGGCTTCGAGAAATGGATGGTTCGGCAGTAAAGAATACATGGCATGCTGGAAGACTTAGAAAATTTTACCAGTAATAGTTATGTCATTCTTTTCTTTATCCATGTAACCGCTTCAATCTTAGATGAAATAAATGAAAGTTTTCTTCAGAGATGTTTAACTTCATCTATATTTATATGAATCTTAATATTCGAACGGACAAAACTTTGGACACAATCCGATCAAAAGGTTTGAAAAGACACCACTGGTCGAGATAAGTCACGAGCATAACTGATCGAGAAAACTATAAATTTTTTAAATCAGATAAACTTCAAGCATAATCCAATCAAAAGGTTTGGGAAGACATAACCGATCGAGATTAGTCACGAGTATAACTGATAACAAAAATTTATACACAAAATTATCACACTTCATTCATATCTTTAAATTTTTACAAGACCCGATCGTGTAAGAATCGGGAAAAGTACAGATAAGGAAGGAAACAGAAGAAATACAAAATTTAACAAGTCCTAACACAGCTATTCGGGGGGGGGGAGGGTGATCCCCGGCTTCGGATTCCTCGTCCGAAGAATCAAGAAGGGAGGTGTCGAGCCCAACACCTATCAGCTTTGCCTTAGCCTTTTCCCAATAATTCTCGTACCCTTCTCCAAATTGGGCCATGACTTTCTCGTTCAAAGCATCGGACTCTTTATATTCGGTGATGGCTATTTTCTTGGCCTCGTCGAGCTCTCCCAACAGGGCAGTGACTTCAGTCGTCAGAGCGTTGTTTTCCCGCATCACATGCATCATCTTCGCCATCATCTCCGAAAACTTCTCCCGCAGGGCATCCACAACCTTCTCCCGATCCTTGACCTCTTCGGCTAGAAGCTCCTCCTCTTGGATCAACTTCTTACCATGACCCTCGAGGCCAACGAATTTATGTTGCAGTAGAGAGTATTGCTCTTTTAATTCGCCAGCCTAGCATTCGGCTTGGGTCGCTTTATTATGGGTTTCGGCATGGAGATCTTTTTCCTTCTTCAGGTCCGAAGTCAGACCAGGAATCTCCACCACAAAAAACTGCACATCCATCATCAATTAAGCCTCCTTTTTGGTAGATCGGGCGAGAGGCAGAATGGCTCTAGCAAAGATGGCGTTGGCCTGCGGCAGGAAAAGCCGGTCAGCCATGCAGAATTAAAAATGAAAGTAACAAAAGAAGATAACCAATTTGAGCATTACCTGACATTGAGCCCGGACGTAAGCTACCACGTACTCTTCGGAGGTGAATCCCTTGAACTATTCGTCATCTCCCGAAAGCTTGAAATGGTCGAATAGGTTAAAGGGGAATACCTCCGAAGAACTCTTCGGCCAGTAGCTGGTCGGCGAGCCATGAGATGAACTGGGTTTGGATGAAGGTGTTGAGACGGTTACGGTGTCGACCACAGCAACGGCCTGGACGGGATCCTCAGCAAGCCGTGGTTTCTTGGATCGAGGTTCGAGAGGAACCTCTTTGGTATCCTCCGAATCCTCGATTAACTCGGCTTGAGGAGGGGGTGGAGGAGGAGTTGCCTTCGGCGGAATTACCGAAGTGATTTTGTCAGGGGCTTTTACGGAAGCCTTGGAAGGCCTCTTTGCGTTCTTCAGCAATGCCATCTTTTCTGCTTGACTCATCTTCAGGGCGTTCTTAGTGGGCGGTTCAATGGGGACAGCCGAGGGAGGTGGATCCGATGTGGAGCCAGTAGAAAGTTCAGCAATCGGCATAGCTTTTTCTTCACCATTGTCATCGAAGATGGGAAGGCGGATCGGTCCGACAGTGTTCGACAATGGTATCAAGGTGACATTTGCCCCCTTGGGTTTGAAGATTGTCACTACACAAAAGATAATGAGTTAAGACGACAACTATCAGGGGAGAAAGAATGGAAGTTAAAAGGGAGTTGAATCAGTCAGAAGGAAGATACTTACATCCATGTTTGTATAGTCACGCTTCACTGGACAAAAATGTCAGATTCCACTTAGTTTTGCTTCATTTTTTTATAGAAATCCTTAAAGGCATCGGCTCGATCCTTCGGGAACTTGGACACCTTGGCTATAGGGTCCTCGGGATTAGCTTAATGAGGAAGAAGTTGAAGGTTGGTTCTTCGGATAAAGATCCACTTGTCGTGCCACCCCTTGTTACTCGAGGGGGTTTTAATGATGCAGGGTCGGTTGGACCATTTTTTTAATTGTCGCAGGCCGGGTTCTTTCGAGCCAGTAATAGTGAATAGAGCAAAAAAGAAGTCGAGACCAGGAATGATCCCGATCTCTTGGCATAGTGCAACGAAGGAAATTAGATGGATGTACGAGTTCGGTACGAGTTGTGCAAACTCGATTCCAGCAAAACATAGAAAGGACGAAATGAACTTATAAAGGGGGAACCGAACCCCATATTTCAAAATATAAAGGGGGACGGCCACCCACTCGCCCTCAGGCCTCCAGAACATCTTCTCGTCGGGCTTTGGTGACCGAAGCTTGTATTCTGGGGGGATATTTTAAAGGATTCGGACGTCGGAGAGTTGAGAGGATGTGATGGTAGAGGGGGTGTGAAGATGAGAAAACTCCTCTTTGGAGGGATAAGCATTTCGGATCCTAGCCTCGGCACTTATTGGAGTAGGCTGGACCGATGAGGGAGTTACGTCAGAAAGGACCACCGATAATTTGACTGGTACCAGGTCGCCGGTGGTGACGGAGGGCGGAATTGATTCAGTGGCAGGAGGAGGAATGCTAGAATCGGCCATTTGTGGTAAAGGAAGTAGGAATGTGAATCAAAAGAGGCTGGAAATGCGATGAAATTGACCTAAAAAGTTTGAGTGGGAGGAGGTTGGAAGGGGACAACTATTCACCAGAAATTGCCTTGCCAGAAAACTTAGATAGAGGGTTTGAAATCAAGAAATCTGGAAAAGTGACAGTGATGGGGGGAAGGGGTTTTTATAGGTGTAGGTGCACGCTACCCAAGGGCGGCTATTAAATGCTCAAGGTGGGACCAAGCATGGAAGGGCGTGCAACGTTTTGAGAAATTAGGACAGACCGCTTGGGTTCCCCAGATAACTCATCATTAGCTGTCGTGACCTTTCGAATGTCTGACCTTTCAAGTCTCTAATTATAAATATATTATAACAAGAGACTGGGGGGCAATGTTCGGGAGTATTTTACCGACCTTCACGTGGGCCGAAGGCCTAACATTAGAAGGGCTTTAGAAGACTACTGGGCTGAAGCCCATGGAGAGGTTGGAGGTGTTCGGGTCGGCGCCCAAGTGCTTTTGGGACAGAGCCTCATCTTAGTGAATGATCTTCAGGTTTGGCTTGCGAGCACTTTTGGCCAGAGCCTTATCCTGTCGTGTGGTGTTCGGGGTCGGGTCTTCGAGTCCTTTGGGCCGACGCTTAGACCTAATGGTGGAATTGTGTGCGCCTGCACAGTGGGCTCTCCTGCGTGCAGAGTTCGAGATCCTAATCATAATTGAATAAGGTAACTCCAAAGGTAGTGATTGGATTGGATTTCACTTGCACCTTTTAAGGAGATTGTGTTGGACCCAAGTTATGGAAACTATCATGGCTAGGAGTCCTAATCCGACTCAGAGAAGGATTCTAAAGGTGGTGAGCACAATAAATATAAGGCCAAGGTTACAATTAACAGGTAATACCTACTTTTGAGCACTAAACACTTAGTCTCCATTGTTAAACCTTATGAACGGCCTGTACTTATTCTCACACCGGAGCTATCCCCCGGCGGCACAAGACGTCAAGCTTCTGTGTGATCTGTTATTGTGTAGGTTCTAGCGCGTGGATTCTGTGATTGGACGTGCCGGCGAAACTTGGCGTTAACATTGGCGCTAGAAGGAGGGCGCTTTAGTGTTCTTACAATCACAACCCAACTTTTTCGATAATAAATCACTTGCTATATGGTTTAATGGTCACCCTCTAATAAACAAAATTCCAATATTTTAATTAATCATTTAAAATTATAATTTTACTTAACAAAACTTTAAATCTTCACTACAAAAAAATGGTGATTTTACAACAAATAGTTTTCGTTACTAAATGTGCAAAATTTTGTTCCAAAATGCCATTTGCAACGATTTTTTGGTCGTTGGACATTTCATTGCGCAATGAGCGTTGCTAATTGTCTAGCAATGAAATTTTATTTTTGTTGCAGAAATTAATATATTTCGCAACTAAATTATTTTTTCGTGTACAATCATAAATCATTTAGCAACGAAATATTTTGTAGCAAAATTATTAAAAAATTGTTACTGAAAAATAATTTTCGTTGCAAAATATGCCTAATTGGCAACAAAAATAATCTTTTTATTTTTCAACGAAGATAAATTCGTTGCATTTGATACACATTTGCCAACGAAGTTTGCCATTACTGAACAATATAGAAATTTTTACCTTAATTGGTTTTCGTTGCTAATTGTATATTTTTTGGTAACGATGTTTATTGTTAAATGTACAAAAATAAAGTAGTTATATATTAATTTGCAACAAAATTTGTGTTGCCGTTGATTTTTTTTTATGGATAATTATGATGAATTAGCAACGATACTATTCAAAGGTGATTGTTTTTAGAGTGCAACAAAAGTTATTGTCAATTAGCAATGACACTATACGTTATCGTTACTTTTCATATGTAATGAAATTTGTAATGGTTTGCAACGATATAAATATTGCCTTTTCTTTTGTTATGTAACGAATTTCAAAATTATTTTATAAACAAAAAAAATTATGTCTCAATATCCCTATAACAAATTATGAAAGAAATACAGAAAAAAAAAACTAAAGTATTATTAATTAAATAAAATCATCTGATACTTGATCATTCATCATCTTTATAATCAAACTTCCGTATGACTGAAAACTACAAATCCCATCTTAGTTGACATTATCTGCCATCAAGAGGCTAACACTAGTGCCATATATGAAAAAAAAAATCATGAAAGAAATGTTTATAATAGGAAAAATACTTAAGCTTACACAAGAGTTTCAACCATGGTTCATCCTCCAGGTATTCTGCCAATATTAAAATAGCATCAGCCACTACACCAATAAAGAGGTTAATTAAGGAATTTAAAGATATAATTAAATAATTTACATACCTTTAAAAATATATTGTCCCTCTCACAATCAAGACTTGGGGGTGCATTTTGTAAGGTCATCAGCAACACCTACAAAAGTAGTACAAAATGGAAAATAGTTGAATAATCTTGTGCAAAAAGTAATATTATGTTTACTTATAAAATAAAGTATATGGTTCACAATGGTGAATCTATGATTAACCTTCATTTGAGAATACTTGGAGAATGGTGCATGTCCAACGATATGGCAACGAATTTTTGCAACGACTTGTGAATTTCGTTACGAAACCGAAAAATTGTTGCCAAATGTCTATTCAATTATTAAATAAAACTAACACCTAATTATTCAACAACATAATTAATTATTAATAACTTTATCTAAGTTAATTATTAAATTAAATTAGAATAATACCATTATAGTGGTGCACAAATGGCATACTGACAATGACTGGCTTTGAGCCCTACTTTGGTCAAAATCAGTTCGTCAAAGCTCGATAAAGTTAGGCCCAAAGATGCTAGGGTCGTAAATAGGCCACAATTTTTTGACAAATATTCGACTTGGCCTGGCCTTCTAAAAAGCCCAAACTGGCCTGGCCTTCGGCCTGAAGCCTAGCCTGACTCTTTTACTATAGTCCTTTAACTGGCATCTACTTTTTGGATGATTGGACCTTGCAAACTCCAATGGCTATAAGCCTACAACAATGACAAGATGGCAATTGGTAGGCTTATAAGCTGACTGCTAACAACCTAGTGGCTACTTGCTAGAATAGTAGAATGCTAGACTTTTCAGGCCTAATATAATGCCTCCATCAGTCCATCAGTCCATATCTATCATTACCTTTAAGTCTTTAACCAATTTAATTTTTTGATGTGTTATATATTTATATTCCCAACTTATATAATTTTCTCTCTAGCAATTTATGTTTTCCTATAGGTGACAAGGTGTATTAACTATAGTATGTACATTATGATTTGTTAAGGAAGCAATAATTTATTCTTGTCCCAAATTAACCATCCACTTCATAAAAGATAAATGGTGACTTCAATATTATAATACCATTATTTATACATGTGAGTGGATTACATTTAGTGGGCCATTTCATTGATTTTAATGGAATTCCACTTCCAGCTTTAGATATCTTATCTCTAAAAATTTTTACAATAACAACTTAACAAGTGGCAATTGCATTTTTTTTAATTTGATTTTTATGTAAGATGAGAGTACCATAATTATAAAATATTGAGAATTGAAGACAAAGGAAGAAAGTTAAGTGAACTGTCCAATCTAATGTAGCATGACTAGCATATTTCAATAAGCAACGTTCAAAATTGAGTTGTCATATCCATCTGATAAAGCATAAAGCTCAATAAAATAAATAAATTAACATCACAAATAAACGGTTATATTTTACTCCTATAATTATCATTTGTTAAACTACAAAACATTCAGAATTCTTAAATATATGTATTGAGTATTATGGATTTATTTTTTCCTCAACTGTATCAGTATTCTCTTTATTCATAATTTCCACATCTCTCTATAAATATTCTAATATTCTCTAATACTTACAAAGCTTCGATTGTTATTATTATAATTCTCAATTTGTATTATTATTACAATATAATGGATTCTTCTAACACTCCATGAGAATCACAAATATCGCAATTTATTCAAATCGATCCAAATATCATTATGTTCGAAAGTGCAGTTTCTGGTTTGAGTACAATATTTTCCACGTCCTACTGGTGAGCAAAGAAAACGTACAGCGGTTGTTTGGGATAATTTCATCAAAGTGTGGATTGCAGAAGGTATTAAAAAAGCCCAATGCAAAATATGTAACAGCTTATTTTGAGTAAAAGGAAATAACACATTACTCCGTCACCACGAGTCATGTTTGAAGAAGCATAAAATTACTGATGAAAGCTCTCAATCACAGATTGATCGTTCTGGTCACAATTGGAGTTACGATCAAATATTACAAAAGGAGTGGCAAGCTAGGTTAGTGATCGAGAAGGAACTTCCATTCAATTTTTTTGACGATGCACGTTGTATCAACTACATTCAAGGCGCATTGAAATAGAAATGTAAACAAGTAAGTAGAATGACTACTAAACGTGATGCAATTAAATTATATAACATAGCTAAAAATGAATTAATTGAATGTTTTTATAATTTTGATGGTAAAATTTGTTTAACTAGTGATACTTGGTCTTCTAATTATCAACCTGGAATAAGTTATATTTGTATTACAACTCATTGGATAGATTATGAAATGTTTATGCAAAAAAGAATTATAGGATTTGAATATTTTGAATTACCACATAATGGTCAATCAATATATGCTCAAATTATGTCCATAATTCGTACTTTTAAAATTAAAGATAAAATAATGAGTATTAGTTTAGATAATGCAACAAATAACACTATTTCTATTAATATGTTAAAAATGATTTAAAGCCTTTAGTAAATGGTGTATTTTTTCATGATAGATGTGTATGCCAAATAATAAATTTGATTGTATAATCTGGATTCACTTACTTGCAAGATATAATAAATAAAATTAGATTTGTATAATTAGTTTTATATATGGTTCAAATAGAAGAATATAAGATTTTAGAACTTTTTGTCATGCAAGAGGTGAAAAATTTAAAAGAGTAAAATTTGATAATAACACTAGATGGAATAGTACATATGATTTATTTAAAGATGTTTATAAACATCAAAATATACTTATGGAGTTTTATAACACACAAAATGATCATGAAATAACAAATCAAGATTGGGATTTATTATGTCAACTTTTAAATATTCTCAAAGTTTTCAAAAAAAACACACAAAATTATTAAGTGGTGTTTATTATCCTACAATTCATCATGTTCTATTTGCATGTTTGGAAATAACAAATATGTTTAAACAATATAAATATGATCCTGTTTGGACTAATCTTATTTTTAGTATGGAAGAAAAAATTTAAAAATATTTTGAAGACATGCCTATTGTTATTACTTGTGCAGTGATATTAAACCCCATAATAAAATTAGAAGGTGTGGAAAGTGTTTTAGAAGAAATAGTAGAAAATATAGGTACTGAAAATATTGATTACATTAAACTAAATTTTAATAATACATTTACTGAATTGTATAGACAATATGAGTCTGTATATTCTACATCTACACGTGCACCACCCCCTCCCCCTTCATCTTCTAAGTTTTCATCATTATTAAAATCATTATCGAAAAAACCAAAAACTTCATCACACACAAGCAGTTTAAACGAACTTTGTTTATATTGTAGTACTGATTTTAAAAGGTTTATGACCGACCAAGAATTTGAAAATTTTGATATACTTAAATTTTGGAAAAAATATAACCGACAATTTCCTACTTTGGCCGCCTTGGCCCGTGATTTACTAACTATCCAAGCTAGTACGGTAGCTTCAGAATCTTGTTTTTCTTTATCTGGCAGGGTATTGGATGAAAAAAGAAGTAGACTTAGTTCGGATTCATTGGAGATATGTATTTTCTATAGAGATTATCTTGCTGCACAAAGAAGAATACAAGATGTAATAGACGATCAAGATAGCTCAGAAGATCTTGAAGTCGGAGAAGGAACTGCCGAAAATGCACATTCATGAAGCTTGAAGATATACTTTTTTTGAAGATTAGAATAAATATTTTTTTAACATTTGAAAATATATTTTATAAAGATTCAAAGATATATTTTTTGAAGATTTGAAGACATATTTTTAAAAATGTTGAAGACAAATATTTGTAATAGACTCATTCTTGATTATTGTTTAAGTTATACTTTAAAGTTATAAAGTCATAATTATTCATCAAATTATTGATTCAATAAATTATTACTTATTTTGTTATTCATTATTGTAATATGTAAGTAGTAACTTCTAAGTTGTAAATTGTAATATATTACTTTTAATTAATACATCAATCAAGTTTAAAGTTTAATTATTCATTCTTGATTTCTTGTAAGTATATTTAATTAATATATTAGTTAGTTTATTTAATATTAATAACTTAATAAGTTAGTTGATTAAATTTTAATATTAATATACTAGTTAGTTTATTAATATTTAATATTAATAAGTTAGTTGATTAAAGGTTTATTAATATTTAATATTTATAGACATAATTACATAAATAATTAATTAAATACAATAATAGGTAGAATATTAAATACACTAATAATTGTGAGTTATTTCTTTTTTGATGGAGAGGTGGACATGCTGGTGCACAACTGCACATCAGTGGCACATTTCATTTTTCGGGTGGAATCAGGAGTATTATTATTTTCCAATGAATCTGTAGAGTGAACCAACTACCAAGTCTATAAATCTATTACATTTAATATTCTAATTTATTTATGCCATGATGGTTGATTGAAGTATTAAATCTTTGGAAATTGAAATCTTGAAGGGATGATGATTTGATAGATTGGACAATAATGCAAAATAAAAGAAGATAATAACATTCCTCTAGTATGTTATTATTCTAAATTTCTTCTATGGGCTATAAGTCTATAACATTAAGTATTAAGTCGCCACTCGCAAGGCAGCCAAACTTCATTGCCCCAGGCCCCACCCAGCCACATGCACAATTAAAAAAAAAATTGTTCCGGACCAAACCGGACCAGCCTTGGCCTAGCCCAGTGCAGTCTGGCCTAATCTACCTCTGAGACCTCTTGAGCCACGATTTTTGTTGGATAAATCCTACTGGCACAGTCAATCGACAAAGCTTTGGCAGCCCTAGCGAGCCGGACCGAGCATTGGCACATTGTGTAACATTATACCATTATATAATATGATAATTAATTAACCACACATTTAATTTAATTAACATATTAAATTAAATTCAACCCACAAAATTACTGAACATCAACTTAGTTAATATATTTCACTTAATTAAATTAGTCCACAATTATTCATGAATTATTTATTTAACTAATATATAATCCAACAAATATTTACTTAACCACAAACACATCAATTAAAATATTTATTTTATTCAATAAATATTTGAAAGCACAAATAAAACTCTAGATTGTTACATCCGTCCCTCCTTACAACGATTATGTCCCTAGAATCACAACTCAAACAATTCATTTTGTCCCCGAAATTGAAGACAAAGATTAAACAAATAACTCAGGATAGTTCTTCATCATTTTGTCTTCGAGTTCCCACGTAGCTTCTTCGGCATTGTGGTTCCTCCATATCACCTTCACGGAAGGTATCACTTTATTCCTGAGCACTTGTCCTTTCCTGTCAACTATCTGGATAGGAATCTCCTCATAAGACAAGTCCTTATCGAACTATAATGGTTCATACTCGATCACATGTTTGTAATCAGGTTTATACAGTCGTAGAACTGACACATGAAAAATGTTGTGAACATGTTCTAACTCTGAAGGTAGAGATACCTCGTAAGCTACTTCACTTACTCTTCGTAGCACCTCAAAGGGTCCGATAAACCTTAGGCTTAGCTTTCCTTTCTTACCAAAATGAATCTTTCCCTTCCAAGGATAAACTTTTAGGAAAACAAAATTTCATACGTCGAATTCGCGATCATGTCTATGTTGATCAGCATACTTCTTCTTTCTGTCTTGAGCATCTATCAGTCTTATCCTAAGGAGTTTGATAACTTCAGTGGTTTGCTATACCAGTTCCGGTCCTTACAGTTGACGTTCACCAACTTCATCCCAGCACAGTGGAGTTTTGCACTTCCTGCCATACAATGCTTCATAAGGCGACATGCCAATGATTGCGTGGTAATTATTGTTGTAGGTGAATTATGCCAGTGGTAAATGATCATCCCAATTCCCTTTGAAATCCATGATGCATGCTCTGAGCATATCTTCCAATGTTTGGATTGTTTGTTCGCTTTGGCCGTCTATTTGAGATTATGTTCCCATGCATTCTTGTAGTCTCTTCCAAAAATTTAACGTGAATCTCGGATCTCTGTCTGGCACAATTGACAATGGAACTCCATGTCTATAAACAATCTCTTTGACGTACAACTTTGCCAACTTATCAAGATTTAATCTAAACTTTATTGGAAAAAAGTGTGATAATTTTGTCAGCCTATCTACTATCACCCAAATAGCATCGTATCATTTCTGAGTAGTTAGAAGACTTACCACAAAATCCATTGTGATATGCTCCCATTTCTATTCCGGTATTTCCAACGGCTGAAGTAATCTACTTGGTCTCTAATGCTCGGCCTTGACTTTTTAACATGTCAAGCATTTCGCGACACATTCTGCAACATCTCGTTTCATGTTCGACAAACAAAAATGTCATCGTAAATCTTGATACATCTTCATACTTCCCGGATGAATGGAATATCTTAAGTTATGTGTAAGACCCTAACTTTCATAAATAAAGATTAATTTTTCTCAAAATATATTTTTGAATATTATGGTGTGGATTTGATATAATGTTAGAGTTGTGGGTAATATTTATAAATTTTGCAAAGTTTGCAGGTTGTTATAAAATATTCGATTGGTCGGGGAATATTTGTTTTAACAGGAAATATTCATACGACGACACAATCATTGGTGGACCCCACAACAGAATTATTGTCGGAGTTAGAAAATGACATAAATATCTTTTTATAAAATTAACGACGGAAGTTTTACCGTTAACTATTGGAATACCCGGTGGTAAAAGTATAGTAATACGTGTGGTTGCATAATAACACACGGTATTGATTATTGATGCTTACGTGAGAAATCACTCAGTTATATTAAATTATTGCTACAGTAATTGCTACATAGTATCTCACGTTAATTAATTCAATTATTGTCTATATTTTATATTATTAAACCAATAATTGAGATGACAAGTTATTCATATTATTATCTGCATAATTAACAATGTCTAGAAAGTTCTGTTGAGGAAATGGGTTTGGTCACCTAATTGCGCGCCAAAAAGGAGAAATCCTTATCGGAAAGTCCCCTCTTTCTTGGGAACGATCTAGTTGTTAATATTGTGAGTTATAATAATGATGAATAAATGTTGTTAAATATATTGAGAGAATTTTTATGAAGTATTTGTTATAAATTTTGTTTATTATTTGGACCCCTATTTACCCATTTTTCAAAATAATCAGTATAAAATTATTCAGTATATATATATATATATATATATATATAAGGTGGGGCCCACATGTTGGATAAATTATGGGTGGGGCCCACGTGTGATGAAAAATGGAAATGGGGGAAGGGGGAGTTTACTTGAAAGAAAGGAAAGTATATATATAATTATATTTTATAAGTTATATATATATATAATAAATTTTGTTTTTTTATGAAAAAATAGAATATATTATATTTAATTATGCATAGTGTTTTCATAGTAAATCATAAAAAAAATTCAGTCGTTCAGTTACAACCTGTGAGTCCTTACTGTGCAGTCTATGATTTTCTAAATTCAAATAGTATCCTTCCATTCTCCTATAAATAAGATGCTTAAGTTTAGAATTAAAAATCACACCAGAATCAGAGAATTCTTCTTCTATAATATTGAGCGTATTTCTTTAGAGTCTTAAGAAGCTTTGAGCATAGAAAACAGTGAGTTTTCTTCAAGAAAATCCTCGCTACACCAGTTGGAATACTCTTCTTTTGAAGGTAAGGGATATTATTTTTGTTCAATATTCGTATGAAATAATATTTTCTTCCATACTCTGTAGTATGTAAGTAATATTATTTTGTTTCAGATTCTGAATTCTATACTCATTTTGTTAAGTTTTGGCTTCTATACACCATGAAATTAGTAGAATATCCTTGAAATTTGCGCTTCATCCAATATCTTTTTATAAAAATATTATTCTGAGCATTCTTTATAAGTTTTTACTTTTTAATACCGAAGTACTATTCACAGAGTACTATTCTCAAAGTACTATTCACGGGGTACTATTTACTCAATTACTATTCACCCGGGGTACTATTCATGACAAAAAATTAATTTCTTTTTTATCCAAATCATTTTTGGTACAATATTATTCTTGAATTTTACTCCACAAAGCAGTATTATATTGACAATTTGGACGTTTTTGAATTTTGGATAAATTAAATTATAAATCTTTAAAAATTTATCATTTCCTTTCATTTAATTTAATTCGTATATCATTGTCATCATCCTCATGCTTATATTGTTATTAAAGTCATCTTTGACATGTAGTGCATAGATGGACTGTTGATCGGTACGATTATGACCAGGGATCATTCAGTATAATCATGACCTGTAATTTTTAAAATGATGTGGTAAATGTCATCATTGGCCCGTAGTGCATTGATGGACAGTTGTTGGCATGATCATGACCATTGATGTTTACACAAATATCATTGGGGCGTAGTGCATGGATAATTTGTGGACGTGATACTAATGAATATCCTTGGCCCATAGTGCAGGGATGATTCGATGATGTGGATTATTTATTAAGCTGAGTCTCAACGATAAAATTGATGATAAACTTTTTAAATTATAGAAGATAATAGATATCATGCTCTACTTGACTCTTCTAATGGATTGCTTGTTCCGCTGCAATTAAACTTGATGTTTATTGTTTTTTATCAGTTTAAAAATGTTGAAGGCTAATGATAATTTATTATGCATTATCTTAGTCATAATATTTCTTATTGGGCTAGTTGAGCTCACCCTTTTGCTTTCATTGTTCTCTTCAGGAAATGAGAACGTAGCTGGGACTAGTTGGGGAATGGAGTGACAGTCCGAGATTGTAACGCCCCGGAAAATCAAACATTTTGTAATTACTTTTAATAATGAATAAAATAATATTATTTATTATTATTGTGTGTTAGTAAGATGAATGACGTTCTATAACCTAGAAACGTCGGAACGTCGTAGTATTTTAACTACGTGAGAGAATTAAAGTGTTTGAATATCTAATACGAAAATAAAAGCTTTCCGAGAAATTTTCTGAAAAACACTATTCATAGATTTCTGCTCGGGAATTATTTTTGAACTTTCGAGAAATACGTAATGTTATAATATCAAGGTGATATGGATGATGTAATAATAACCTAAGTATGGAAAATGTAATATTTTGCATGCGTACTTAATTTGGGAACGTTAGGTTTATTAAGCGTTAAGGAAAGAAAGTTGTAATCGTATGATGTGTATGCATTATACGAGATAATGAACGTAAGTATAATACGACGTATTGTACTATTATGTATGAAGAATGAAATAACGTATATTGCGAATTAATATACGAGCTAGCATACGAGAATTATACGTGGGGTATAAATGTTAAGTTGTTTAATTAAGGTAATGGACTTGTAGGATTATTAACCTAATAGTATAAGTTCAATAGAATGTGACAATCAAGCCCAAGTGTTTGATAAGTTATTAGTCCAAACTATGTAGCACAATCCCATTAAGAAAGTAGTTAGATTAATTATCAAAGCCCAATGAAAAGCCTTGATCCATGGGTCAAACCAAGTAGGAAATGGGTAAGCTTGATGGGCAAGGTTTATGTGTGGTGACCAAGTGATGTGATGAGCAAGTATTGTGGCTAGAAATATTCCTTATTGATAGTTCCATCTCTTTTGGTTTTCTTTTGGTATGGAGAATCATAAATGGGTGGTGTATGTCTAGTATGGTAGAATAAGGATGACTTGTTATAGATTCAATCTCTATAAGTCATGAAATCATAGAAATCATAAGATTTGATATAGCTTAAAATCATGAAAATATTGATTGTTGAGATTGATTATTGATAAAAAATCGAACTCTATCAATACGTTAATATGTGCATCTTTCTTGGTTAGGATGTAGATATGAAGTCCATGGAGTATTCCATGTGATTTGGCTTAGAGAACGTTAGTAACGAAGTTATGGCGAATTTTACGTAATTAGACGTTAAACGTCAAAAACGTTGTAATTCCGAATTGATAGTCAAAAGTTGTCGTGAGACTTGAAAACGTGCTTTTTCAATGTCAACACGTGAGATATGGTATTTAAGAGTCGTGGACTCAAGAATCATCGGATTTCGACTTAAAACGAAGAAAACGAGCATTGAACCCTCATTAACGTTTACGAATGCTTAAAAATGAACTTGATAGTGAATTTTGAGTTATTTGATTCGAAAGTGTCGAATTCTTATATGAATGCGTAGAGTATGTCATTTATGACGTGTAGGCTTTTGAACAGACCAAATTGGACTTATAACGAAGAAGTTATGGCTCCAAGAAGCTCACTAAAAATTTTATTTGTTAAAAATTTACGGTGGTGCGTAGTCCAGCACCGTGGCGAAGAAACAATGCTTAAATTGTTAGCGCAAATAATACACAAACACGTTGTAATTGGCTACTAGAAAGTGGCGCCATAAACGCCGAGACCGGCAGCATGTTCTTAACTAACTGGCGCCAGTCAAGCTAAGTCTTGCATGGTAATGTTACGCCGCGACGCAGGTGCAGAGTAATTGTTGAATGACTTAGGTTTGAACTGCAATTGTTCAGAGACCTAGAAGAGTAAAGTTTATGCACTTCATAAGTGTATTAAAACTATTCCTATACTACCTATACTAAGGTATACAGTATTGGAACTTAGGAATTGGATGCATGATAGTAAGTTATGAATGAAGAACACAATGTGTTATCAATGAACCATAGTCGGGAAACAATGTTAATACTTAACCATTGATGATAGAGTCTGGTTAATGACGTAAGTTGATTCATAAGTCGGGATGAAAAATAATAAGTCAAGTTGACTTTATTAATTGTATTAAGTTAACAAAGACATAGAAGAGAAAGAAGTTGGTAGGAACAATGTGAATAATTGTTTGATAGCTAATTACAGTGTGCTATGTGAATATATCATGTAGATTATGTAAAGACTGTGGTCAGTTGATTAAGTTATTTGAAGACACTGAAAGGAAAGTTTTCTTAACGCTTGTCTAAACTTCAAGTTAGTCAAGTTTTATGTGATTCATTGTACTGAATTGCACGATTGATTTTAAAGAAAGGGTCAATGCCAGATTTAACTCGGCTAGACTACTCATAAGATATAGATGTATTGATATTCATATCTTTCTATATAGAAATGTTAACGCTATCCTATGCCAAGTAATTGGTACGGATGTGAAGGTAAGGTTTGTATATGAACAAACAAAAGTATTTTTTATCGATTATTCGATGGGCACACGAGTTTGCCAAATGTTAAATGTAAATATGTTTAACGAATGAGTGTTGATAAACATAGAGTACTATAGGCTAATCAACTAGAAGTGCTCGTAAGTAATGCGGATGTACAGCCTTAGTGTTGTGATATCCTTTTCAAGTATGAAAACAGAAAGTTACTGTTCATGGTCTATCGACTGGTTCAGAATTCCTAATCTATTCTATACTTTAGGAATTGATGTTATGAAATGTTAAAGTATTATTGTTTCATAATACTTCATAACTATTTGTTAAGTTATGTATGAATTGTTATATAATTCACGACTGTGGTATTAATGTTATCCTTTGTTAAAACTTGATGAGCTTGTTATGCTCACTTCTTGCGTGAATTATATGACAACAGTTAAGGATGAACGTATTAAGAAAGCTAAGAGAGATAAGGGCAAAGCTAAGATGGATACTTAGCCATCGTGTAATAGATTTGTATGTTTATATTTATTATACATTATGAACAACGAACTATGTAATTGGTTTATGAACCTGGGAAGGATTATACTTTGATTGTAATAAGAAGATAGTAATTACATTCACTATGTTGTATTTCAATGGAATGATTGTATAGTTTTGAGTATCATGTAGCACCATATGTCGGGTTGGAAGATACCTGAATTTGAGGGCGTCACATGTTGGTATCAAAGCCTTAGGTTATAAAACTTAAGGGGGGGGGGGGGGGGAAGAACCTTAGGCTAATAACCTTGTAAGGAAGGTAAAGTCCGAAGAATGAAATTCAAGTCAAATGAATTAATAAGGTATTGAGAAAACTCAGTACCGACAAAATTTAAAAGATGAAAATTAATCTTAAATAAATTAAATGTGATTTGTGCTTATACTATTATGTATTATGTACTAATCAATGTGTTATGTGTTTTGTAGATGTCAAATGATAGCTTGATGTATAGAGACATTCACGTGATAAGTGAGGAGTCAGTGAACCAAGTGGAGATATTACCAATGCCAGTGGCGAAGGTACCGTTAGTGGTTCTAGAAGATTCTGATCCAGAAGAGTACATGTATTGGGAAGATTACTCTGAGGAAATAATGGGCATAGCATCATATTTGAATATGATTATAGATGTGGAGGAGGAGATAGAGGTAACATCGATTAATACGGTGATACCTACTCAGGAGCCAACACCTCCGGATGCAATGAGATCATTGTATCTGGCAGTGTTGGATAGGAATGTGCATCTGCGTACTGTAGTGCAGACACAGAATGAGGAGATAACCGCCCTATATGAGGCGAAAGAATCTGCAGAGGTAGATTTTGAGTCAAAGCATGATGAGAAAGTGCTGATGACGGATACGACGAGAGACTATAAGGAAGAGGTTGTTGAGCTTCGAAAGAAACTGGTTGAGAAAGACTAAAAGATTGTTAGGATGTCTTACATCCACGAATGTGATCATGAGGATTTCAAGCTAAAAATTGCTTTTTATTCTATTGAGTCAGGGCAGACTCGACATACCATTAGTCGGGATATTGTTTCGATTCTAGCGAATCAGAAACATGAGAATGCCGTAAGGCAATGTTAGTAGATCGGTAGATCTTTTTGTACATGTGTAGTGACGTAAAACCCTCTTTTGTATAATTAAAGGGTAGTCTTTTTATAAATCCCAATTTTTGTAGAAGGCAATCGCGGGATAGTATGTAATAGCTTTTTGGCTAAGGGATCATGATGTAAATAGTTTTGACTATGAAAGCATATTAATATAATGAAGTTTTTATTTAATGTGCTTGTTGTGGTATGAGTTGTTGTTGTTTGAGAATGATAACCAAGCAGTTAAATAGATAATAATGAAACTTTATTTATTTAATCAGAATTATGCCGCCGAGAAGGAGACAATGTAACCAAGAGGTCGAGTCTCATAATGAGAAACAAGTGGGTCCTAATAACCCTATGCAAGAGTTCGTTAATTTATTAACGGCTGCATTTAACCAAGTTAGGGGAGGGATTCTTGTAGCTCCTGGGGTAGTAAGAATAACTACCTTCAAGGAATTTATGAGTGTGGGTCCTCCTGAGTTCTGAGGAACGACGTACAAGGCCCAGACATAGGTAAAAGAGATTGAGAAGGCGTTTCTAATTACAAACGTAAGTGAGGCGCAAAAGACTTCTTTTGCGACTTACATGATGAAGGGGGAAGCCAACTACTGGTGGGAGGCTCACCAGGGTGGGGCTAGGACCGAAGCTGTTACGTGGAAACAGTTTAAGAAAGTATTTTTTGAAAACTACTTCCCTACTAGCATGCAGGGTCAAATGGAGATTATGTTCTTGGAACATAAACAAGGGGATATGACTGTTCCCCAATACGCAGCCAAATTCAATGAATTGGCAAGATTTGCTCCACATCAGGTGGACATAGAAGCGAGAAAGGCACATAGGTTTGAGCAGGGCTTGAAACCCTGGCTCTACAATAGAATATCAATTTTTCAGAGTGCTTCCTATGGGACCATTCTGGAAAAGGCGATAATAGCTGAAGGTGGTGGTGAGGCATTGTCTCAGTACCACAAAGAAATGAAGAACAAGAGTAAGTTAGAAGGAGGTAGTAAGGCTGAAGTTGCCAGCGGAAGCGGCAACTTGCCTAAGAGGAAGAGTTTCAACCCTGGGAATACTGGGGTAAAGCGGGGAGATCCTAAGCGTAGGACGGAGGCATGCAAGACATGCGGGAAGACTCACATGGGAGTCTATTTAAAGGGGAAATCAGTTTGTTACAACTGTGGGCAGGAGGGGCATTTGTCACCTAACTGTCCTAACCCTAAGATGATCCAGGGGTGTTTTATTTGTGGGTCATTGGACCACATGCTAAGAAATTGCCCAAAGAATGGTTTAGAGGGATATAAGGGTTCGGGTAGTGGTAAATTAGCCATTACTGGACCAACACCATCAGTGGGTAGACCCTTAGACCGTACATTTAATATGACTGTCCAAGATGCAGTTGCATCAACGGATGTGGTAGCAGGTATCATTTCGGTCAATGAGATAAATGCTTATGTGCTATTTGACTCGGGTGCTACTTGTTCTTTTATAGCATGTGAATTTGCTAAGCGATTAGGTTTAATCCCTGAAAAGTTACCAATACCTTTAGACGTTAAGGTAGCCAATGAAGAGATAATCCCCATTGAACATATTCATAAGGATTGTTGCGTAGATATTAGAGGGAATAAGTTAGATTTGGTACCGATAAGGTTAAAAGAATTCGATGTAATTCTTGGTATGGATTGGTTGATTAACCATAAGGCGATAATAGATTGTCATAGGAAAAGTGTGAACCTTCGGCTTTCTAAGAAAACCAAGGTAGTGTTCTTCGGTAGTAAATCATCGAGACGCTCTTGTTGTCTGTCGATGACACAATCTAGGAAGATGTTAAAAAAAGGGTGTGTAGGTTATCTGTGCCATATTGTGGATACCCAAAGAGTGGGAACATCTTTGGACCAGATACCTATAGTGCAAGAGTTCACGTATGTATTTCCGGAGGAGTTACCGGGTATTCCACTGGATAGGGAGGTTGAATTTGTAATTGATCTGCTACCGGGAACGTCACCAATTTCAAGGGCACCATATCGAATGGTGCCAGTAGAAATGAAGGAGTTAATGGTTCAATTGCAAGAACTATTAGATAGAAAGTACATTCAACCGAGTGTGTCTCTTTGGGGAGCACCGGTATTGTTTGTAAAGAAAAAAGATGGGTTGTTAAGACTTTGTATCGACTATAGAGACTTGAACAAGTTAACGATTAAGAATAAATACACGTTGCCCAGGATCGATGATCTGTTTGATCAGTTGAAAGGGGCAAAGTATTTTTCTAAGATAGATTTGTGCACGGGGTATCATCAATTAAAAGTGAGGAAGGAGGATGTACCTAAGACGGCGTTCAGAACTCGTTATGGTCATTACGAGTTCCTGGTGATGTCGTTTGGGTTGACTAATACGCCAGCCGCATTTATGGATATGATGAAGAGAGTGTTTAAATAGTATTTGGACAAGTTTGTCGCAGTGTTCATTCATGATATTCTAGTCTATTCAAAGACGTCAGAAGATAATGCCGAACATTTAACGATAGTGTTGGAAACACTAAGGAAGGAAAGGTTGTATGCGAAATTCACAAAATGTGAATTTTGGCTCGAGAGAGTGCAATTTCTAGGACATGTTATTGATAAAGATGGCATTTTCGTGGATCCAGCAAAAGTAGAAACAGTTAATGAGTGGGAGCAACCAAAAACGCCAACCTAGGTTTGGTATTTTCTGGGGTTAGCAGGATACTATAGAAGGTTCATTCTGGATTTTTCTAAAATAGCTACTTCGTTGACGAATCTAACAAGAAAGTCGGTGAAGTATGTATGGACTAAAAAATGTGAGAACAGTTTTCAGGAACTAAAGAAGAGATTAAGTGAGGCACCTGTATTGTCTATACCAGACGATACAGGGAACTTTATAGTGTATAGCAATGCTTCGCATAAAGGACTGGGTTGCGTGCTCATGCTGCATGACAAAGTCGTTGCGCATGCGTCACGTCAATTAAAGGATTATGAGAAGGCTTATCCTACTCATGATCTAGAATTAGCAGCTGTGGTTTTTGCCTTAAAAATATGGAGGCATTATCTATATAGTGAGAAGTATGAGATATACACGGACCGCAAAAGTCTAAAATATATCTTCACACAGAAGGAGTTGAACATGAGACAGAGAAGGTGGTTAGAGTTAATAAAAGATTATGACTGTGATATTTTATATCATCCGAGAAAGGCAAATGTAGTAGCCGATGCGCTAAGTAGGAAGGGTAGAGAGAAACTGTCAATGTTAATAACTCAGAATGAGTTGATAATAGCGATGGTAAGAATGGAGCTGGAAGTTAAGTTACCGGAGGAAGCGGTGGAAATGTTATTTTCCATGGAAACCCAACCGACAATAGTGGAACAGGTTAGGGGAGTACAATTGAGCAACGAGGAATGCAAGCAGATGAAGAAGAGGATAGAAGATGAAGAAAAGACTAGGTATAACCTCGATAAAGAGGGATTACTTCGTTTTGAAGGAAGAATTTGGGTTCCAAAGGATTCCGAATTAAAGGAAGAAATATTGATGGAGGCTCATAGTTCGAGGTACTCGATACATCCCAGTAGTACGAAGATGTATCAAGACCTTCGTCAGAACTTTTGGTGGCTGAACATGAAAAGGGAGATAGCAGAATACGTTAGTAAGTGCTTAACTTGTCAAAAAGTTAAGGCTGAACACCAACGACCTAGTGGGTTGTTGCAACCGTTAGAAATTCCAGAGTGGAAATGGGAGCATATCATAATGGACTTTGTGGTGGGACTTCCAATAACAAGAAAAGGATACGATGCTATTTGGGTGATAGTGGATCGATTGACAAAATTGGTTCATTTTCTACCAAGAGGAGTTAGGTATAACCTAGATCAGTTAGGTAAGCTGTATGTCAAGGAAATTATTTCAAGACATGGAGTACCTGTTTCGATTGTGTCAGATCGTGATCCACGATTCACATCGAACTTTTGGAGGAGTTTGCAAGAGCAAATGGGAAAGCAGTTAAGATTGAGTACGATGTATCATCCTCAGACAGATGGTCAGAGTGAACGGACAATTCAAACGCTGGAAGATATGTTAAGATCTTGAATTATGGATTTCAAAAGGAGTTGGGACGAATATCTACCGTTGGTTGAATTTTTGTACAACAATAGTTTTCACGCTAGTATAGGCATGCCGCCTTACAAAGCGTTGTATGGAAGGAAGTGCCGAACTACATTGTGTTGGGATGAGGTGGGTGAATGTCGGATGTTGGGACCAGAGATGGTACAGCAAACGGCAGACATGGTGAAGATAATATGTGCTCTATTAGTTGTTGCTCAAGATAGGCAGAAGAAGTATGCAGATCCTCACAGAGAGAAGAGAGAATTCGATGTAGGATCTTTTGTCTTTCTGAAAGTATCGCCTTGGAAGGGAAAGATACATTTTGAAAAGAAAGGGAAGTTAAGTCCAAGGTTTGTAGGACCTTTTGATATTTTAAGAAGGGTAGGAGAGGTAGCTTATGAAGTAGCCTTACCTCCAGGGATGGAACGCATTCATAATGTGTTTCATGTGTCTGTGTTACGTCCTTATAAACCGGATTATAAACACGTAATAGAGTATGAATCTATTCAGATAAAGAAAGATTTATCATATGAAGAACTTCTGATTCAAATTATTGATAGGAAGGAGCAAGTATTAAGAAATAAGGTCATATCTTTAGTGAAAATGTTATGGAGAAACCACAATGCTGAAGAAGCAACGTGAGAACTCGAGAGTAAAATGAGGGAAGATTTTCCTCATTTGTTTATGTAATTATAAGCTAGATTCTAGGGACAAAATCCTTATAAGGGGGAGAGAATGTAACGCCCGAGGAAATCAAATTTTTATGATAATTAAATTTTTATTTTATTATGTGAATTAAATGAATTTAATTGATTTATTTTGTGAGTAAGCTATGTGAAGGTCGTTCTATGACCTAGAATGTGTTTATGTGGTTAGTAATCTGGCTACATGCTAGAATTTCCAAGATAAAAATAAATATTTTCTGAGAAATTCTTGTAAAAACACTATTCATCCGTTTCTGTTCAGGGAATTATTTTGAAAATCCAAGAAACGCTTAATGATAGAATATCGAGATAAGATGAAATATCTAATAATATTTCATTTATGGCAAACGTAGTTTTTGCCTGCGGACTTAAAACCTAAGGGTTGAGTATATTGATTTCCGAGAAGGAAATGAGATGCGTAGAAGGAATTTCCTTGTTGTTAATGTGTGCGTTATACTAGGATGATACTATTTACTATCTATGTATAATACAATGAGTTAATACGGAGTATAATACGATTATCGTACGAGTATTATATGGAGAGAATACATGAATTATACGTATAGAATACGATTCATATTATGGAATTATGTTAAGACTTAATTTGAATTCAATTGTTTTGGATTATGCTAAGTCCAATCAATTGTATAGGCAAGCCCAATGAATTAATGTGCTAAGACCAAGTCAAGGCCCAATATTAGATTGGTTAAGCCCAATGCAAGAAAATTGAACCGTGGATCGAACCGGTGGGTCACCGAATGGGTAAAACCCATGGGGATGACCCATGGGCAAGGTGGGCCGACCACTTGGTGTGCAAGGAAAGATAATCACTTGGTCACCAAGTATTTTACTTGGTGACAAAGTGTTGAATAGTAAGGAGGTGGTGATGTAATGTCCAAATAGCCCTCCATTTCATTTGCATATAAATAGAAAGCTAGGATTGGTCTTTTGTGAGTTTTTCAAATTGCCAACCTATATTTTGAGAGATAGAAAGAGCTTGACTCAACCAAATCATCTATATTGAAGTTTTGCCTTAGAGTTTTTCAAGATTTCTAAAGAGTTCTTAAGGTAATATTCCTTATTGATAGTTCCATCTCTTTTGGTTTTCTTTTGGTATGGAGAATCATAAATGGGTGGTGTATGTCTAGTATGGTGGAATAAGGATGACTTGTTATAGATTCAATCTCTATAAGTTATGAAATCATAAAAATCATAAGATATGATATAGCTTAAAATCATGAAAATTTTGATTGTTGAGATTGATTGTTGATAAACAATTGAACTCCATCAATATGTAAATATGTGCATCTTGTTTGGTTATGATGTAGATATGAAGTCCATGGAGTATTCCATGTGATTTGGCTTAGAGAACGTTAGTAACAAAGTTATGGCAAATTTTACGTAATTAGACGTTAAACGTCGAAAACGTTGTAATTCCGAATTGATAGTCAAAAGTTGTCGTGAGACTTGAAAATGTGGTTTTTCAATGTCAACACGTGAGATAGGGTATTTAAGAGTCGTGGACTCAAGAATCGTCAGATTTCGACTTAAAACGAAGAAAACGAGCATTGAACGCTCATTAACGTTTACGAACGCTTAAAAATGAACTTGATAGTGAATTTTGAGTTATTGGATTCAAAAGTGTCGAATTCTTATACGAACGTGTAGAGTATGTCATTTATGACGTGTAGGCTTTTGAACTGACCAAATCAGACTTATAACGAAGAAGTTATGGCTCCGAGAAGCTCACTAAAAATTTTATCTGTTAAAAATATCTAATCTTCGAGGTGCGGTGCTTCTTGCCAAACGATTAACTTTAAATTGTCATGTACAGCAATGTGCCGCACAAGGTAATTAGCTCTTCTTTGGAATGTGGCGCCATGCGCTACTAGTATAAAAGGAGTCTCATGCAGCAACAAGATCGGCATGGTAGTATCTTATATAAATCGACGCCACAACGCCAGTCTTGCATACTAATGTCATGTCATGCCATGGCCTTGAGTCGAGTAATTGTTGAATGACTTAGGTTTGAACTGCAATTGAAGTTTATGCATTTCATAAGTGTATTAAAACTATTCCTATACTCCCTATACTAAGGTATACGGTATTGGAACTTAGGAATTGGATTCATGTTAGTAAGTTATGAATGAAGAACATAATTTGTTGTCAGTGAACCATAGTCGGGAAACAACATTGGTACTTCACCATTGATGATAAAGTCCGGTTAATGACATAAGTTGATTAATAAACCGGGACGAAGGATAATAAGTCGAGTTGACTTTATTAATGATATTAAGTTAACAAAGACATAGAAGAGAAAGAAGTTGGTAGGAACAATGTGAATAATTGTTTGATAGCTAATTAAAGTGTGCTATGTGAATATATCATGTACATTCTATAAAGGTTGTGGTCAGTCGATTAAGTTATTTGAAGACGCTGAAAGGCAAGTTTTCTTAACGCTTGTCTAACCTTCAAGTTAGTCAAGTTTTATGTGATTCATTGTACGGAATTACACGACTTATTTTAAAGAAAGGGTCAATGTCAGATTTAACTCGGCTAGACTACTCGTAAGATATAGATTGATTGATATTCATATCTTTCTATATAGAAATGCTAACGCTATCCTATGCCAAGTAATTGGTACAGATGTGAAGGTAAGGTTTGTCTATGAACAAACAAAAGAATTTTTCATCGATTATTCGATGGGCACGCGAGTTTGCCAAATGTTAAATGTAAATACGTTTAACAAATGAGTGTTGATCAACATAGAGTACTATAGGCTGATCACCAAGAAGTGCTCGTAAGTAATGCGGATGTATAGCCTTAGTGTTGTGATAACCTTTTCAAGTATGAAAATAGAAAGTTATTGTTCATGGTCTATTAACTGGTTCAGAATTCCTAATCTATTCTATACTTTGGGAATTGATGTTATGAAATGTTAAAGTATTATTGTTTCATAATACTTCATAACTATTTGTTCAGTTATGTATGAATTGTTATATAATTCACGAATGTGGTATTAATGTTATCCTTTGTTAAAACTTGATGAGCTTGTTATGCTCACTTCTTGCGTGAATTATATGACAACAGTTAAGGATGAACGTACTGAGAAAGCTAAGAGAGATAAGGGAAAAGCTAAGATGGATACTTAGCCATCGTGTAATACATTAGTATATTTGTATGTATTATACATTATGAACAACAAACTATGTAATCGATTTATGAACCTGGGAAGGATTATACTTTGATTGTAATAAGAAGATAGTAATTACATTCATTATGTTGTATTTCAATAGAATGATTGTATAATTTTGAGTACCGTGTAGCACCATATGTTGGGTTGGAAGATACCCAAATTTGGGGGCGTCACAAATAAATCGTCTATAATAACTTGCCAATCCCAAGAAACTCCTCACCTCTGATGGTGTCCTTAGTTGTTCCCATTTTATTATACCTTTAACCTTTGATGGATCCACTGAAATCCCATATTTGTCAATCACATGCCCAAGAAATTGTACACGTTCTAGCCAAAATTCACACTTAGTGAACTTCGTGTATAACTTTTCCTTTCTTAACGTCTCCAACGTTAAACGTAAATGTTCTACGTGTTCATCTTGAGATTTAGAGTACACCAGAATATCATCGATGAATATCACCACAAATTTATCTAAGATTGGTTTAAACACCCTGTTCATCAAATCCATGAATGTTGTAGGGGCATTAGTCAAACCAAAAGACATTACCAGAAACTCATAATGTCTATACCGATTTCTGAATGTTGTCTTTGGTACATCCTCCATCCTTACCTTTAATTGATGATACCCATATCTCAAATCTATTTTCGAGAAGTATCTAGCACCTTTCAATTGATCAAACAAGTCATCTATTCTTGGTAAGGGATATTTATTCTTAATAGTGACTTTGTTTAATTCCCTATAATCAATGCAAAGATGCATTGACCCATCCTTCTTCTTCACGAATAACACCGGCTCTCCCCACGGTGATACACTCGGCTGAATATATTTCTTGTCTAGCAGTTCTTGTAATTGTATCATCAGTTCCTTCATCTCTACTGGAGCCATCCTATACGGGGCATTCGATATTAGAGCAGTTCCTGGTGCTAAATCGATAACGAACACGATTTCTCTGTCAAGTGGAAGTCCTGGCAAATCCTCCGAAAATACGTCCACAAAATCCCTAAAAAACGGGTATCTCTTCCAATTTCACACCCTTCTTCTAAATATCGACTATGTAAGCTAAATACCCTACACAGCCTTGACTCAATAACTTTTTGGTCTGCATAATCGTCAGACATCTTGCTTGTCTAGGCGACTTGTTACCATAGAAAACTACCTTTGACGGAGTCATAAGGTTTACACTTTTCTTTTGGCAATCAATTATCGCTCCATAATTGAATAGTTAATCCATTCCCAATATAACGTCAAACTCTCCAAGTTTTATAGGGATTAAATCTGTTGTCATAACATTTCCCTTAATATTCACCCTATAATTCTTGTATACGAACTTAACATGAATTACCTCCATATTCACAATTTCTATGTTTAAAGGGAAACTCAACTCTTCAGTAGTCAATTCTAACCTCTTAGCAAATTCATCAGATATAAACGAGCAAGTAGCACCTGAATCAGATAATACATATGCATTTATATCATTGATTGGGATAATATCTGACACAACATCTTTTGATTGCACCGTGAAACAATCCAGAATTTTAAATTGTAATTCCAAATATTTATTGAATTAAATATAAATTTTAATTGATGTGTTTATTGTTGAATAAATATTTGTTTAATTTGATTTGATTTGCTTATTTATTTGTTAAATAAATAATTTATGATTTAAGGAAATTAATTTTATGAGATAATATTCTAATTTAATTTAATAATTAAATTAGAGAGTTAATAGGATTAAATGAATTATTATAATGTTTTTAATTTAATTTGGTAATTAAAGTGATGTATTAATTTATTAAATAAAACTATAATGAAAATTATAATTTTGTAGTAATATGATTATGTGACAAATGGATTTAATAAGTTGTTATTGGCTTTAGTTTAATTAAATTTGAATATGGAAATTTAATTAAATAAAGTGTGACCATAAACTATACTATAAATGAGTTATTAAAATAAATTAAAGGAGTTTAATTCAGTTTTGCCAAATAAGGCTTAATGAATGTTAAGTCTTTAATTTAAATAGGTTTTACCAAACAAGGCATAAGAATTTTAAGTTATTAATTTTTAAAGTGGTTTAGCCAAACAAGCCTTATGGCTTTTTATTTTCAAAATAATATAACTGACATCAGTTACACATATATTTATATTATATATTAATACGTATAATACTATACATTATATTTTATAAGTTACGTAAGTTAGAAAAGAGAAAGAACGGAGAAGACGAGAAAGAAGAGAAAAGAGAGAAGAAAGAAAGAAAGAAAAGAGAGAAGGAAAAAGAGAAAATTCTCTGTGAGTTGAGAATTTAGAAGAAGTGCTAGTTGTAATCAACTTCTAGCAAAAGTATAACCCTACTTTTCTTATTTCTAGTTTTCCTCTAAAGTTCTAGTTTTCTATTGTATGAAAAGTTCTCTGTAAAAGTTATATGGGTAGGTAATTATGATTATATAATTTATATATATAATAATTATTGATAAACTATTTTATATGTTAGTATATGATTTAGAGTAGTTTACTTCGTGTAAATAAGATATATATGGAGAAAGTTATTTAACAATGAAATATATATGAATATGGCTTTTTTTGAAGTCAACATTGATGTTTAATTCATAGTATAATATAAAAATTGGTTATTGATTGTGAAAGTACATGAAGAAACAAAAACAAAGTAATTGAAACTAACTGTTTTGGTTGTAAAACGAATTCACAATGAGGAATTTCGCTATGAATGTCAAAGGAAGAAGAGATGATAAGAATAGTGAAATTAAAGGTTGTAATTTTGATATTTATGTTGTTTATGTGGTTAGAAACGTGTTATAAATATTACTTTATGTTTCTGTAAACATATTATAACTTGGGTAAGTTGGTATGATTGTTAGAAAGGAGTTTTTAGGCCTAATTTGGCTTTCTGCAGTGTTCGTTCGCGAACTGCTGAAGGTACCCCCGCCCCGATGGGCTATTATAGTGCAACACCCCCACCCTGGCAGGGGGGGAGGTAGTCTGACTTACAAATGTTGAAAAAATCTGACCGAACATGTTTTATAAAATGGTCATAACGATTTCATACGAACTCCGATGGATGTAATTCAAGATGCTTCGGAACGAGGACGAGTATACCTATAACTTTTATTCTTTACATATTTCAATTTGATGTCATTATTAGGGGTCAAAATGGCCATCTTTAGGACAGTTGTGCACTTGGAGGTAATCAGAGGGCGTCAGGATGCAATAATGCAAGTGCAGTCCTTTACTAACCTAATCTAAAGAGAATGATAACATGTTGGACATGTAATAGGATGTTGTATCAAGTTGCTAATGTGTATATGGTGCAATGACATGAGAATTTAATTAGTTGTAATTGAGCTAAAATGTGATGCTCATGAAAAGATGTGATGTTGTTTAAACTTAAACTTAGTTAGTGAGCTATAGTAAAAGTGGAAAATAAACTAATGAAGCTAATATTAGTGTAACTAATGAGTGTTGTCAATACATATGGTATGTGTAGGATTTGTGGTGAAAGTGAGTAGTGATTGTTTAACCTACACACGAGGCAAGTTCTCTAACTCTACTTTTACTATTGTGCAAGTGCTTAAACTTTATTGATACATTGAGCAAATTCTAAACCTTTCTTATATATATTTGTTCTAAATTGATTATGTTCACACAAACCCTTCAACCTAACTCTTACTTTGAGAAGGGTTCCTATCTTTATTTTGTTTCTTATTACGCAAGTTCCTAAATTCTGTGATTCTTATGTTAAGCAACTTTTATTCCTCAACTTGTTATTAATCATGCACGTTAATTAAATCACTTCTCTTATTGAGTAAGATTATAGCCTTAGCTTATTTTTGTTCAAGCAAGGTTGTTATAATATTCAATGCCTACGCTTTCTAGTTCATTTCTAAAATATGGTTGCGATGTATAATGTTGATTTCTCTTATAACTCAGGATTATTCCATAGCATATTGTTATCACACTTTTGATTCAACTAATTCTATGTTGATGTTCGTTGAACTCTAAACTGCCCTTGAAGCTTATCCAAACCAAACTTACTTTAGTGCGGACTTGTATTCTAAAACTGAGAAGAACAACCCTATTATAGGGGATTATTACGCGAAGCGTTTAGATGTTTTTGCACAATACATTGTATAAAGGGTTGATCCCCTTAAGTACGAGAAGTTCCTATAGTCTTATGACTGTTTAGGTTTAAGTTGAAAGAATACTTATAACTTTGGACATAGTTCGTGGTCTTGTGACCCTCAGATACATATATTTCTAATTCTGTTCCTGATTATCATTGATAGAGAATATTAGTCAGTTCTATTGAGCCTATTCATTTAACAGTAGTTATGATATTTTTATTCATTGTCACTTCAAGTGAGCATTTGTTTGCTCACTCTTGCTTATATAACCATTACAGCTAAAGTTTAGAAGTTCGATGAACCTACCACTAGTAAAGGAAAAGAAAAGATAAACAAGTGTTGAAAACTTGTAAATCTGTTGATTTCTATATTGTCAGCCTTTGTTTTAATTGTTGAGATGTAATTATTTAATTTTCTTCACTTGATGTTTGTATTTAAAGGTTAGATAACCTGGGAGATTTTAGTGAACTTATTGATGTAATCCTTTAATGGGAAGGTTTATTATTAAATTTTATTATATTTGGGTAGTTAGAAATGAATGTTTAGACAGTGAACACCAAATCTTGTGGGAATTAAGTACTCAGATTTGGGGGTATCATACACCGCATCCTGAACAGTCATATTGAAGGTTCTGGCGGTGGGTCTGTTTGATGACGTTGGTCCAGCAATATCTAATGTACCTCCACCGCTGCCTCCCTTGCTTCCAACTGCCTGTCCAGCTTTCTTCTTAGGACACTCGCGAGAAAAATGATCTTTTGATCCACATGTGTAGAAAGCATTCTTCTTTGGTTGATGGAAATTTGGGGCAATGAGACCCTCCTTGCCACAGTTGAAGCATACTTGCTTGCCCCTCAAGCACACGCCAGTGTGATTCTTCCCACATGTAGCACATGCTTCAAAATTACATATCTGTGATTTACACATGAAAATATCATCAAATGATTTAACACAATCTAAATTAAATAACTAGTCTTCTTTTTATGTGCTCTTAATCACGATAGATCGCATCCTAGCTTTAACCTGCAAATTAAGAAAGATTGAGCACGACGGCCCAGCAAGTCTAACAGTCTATCATGCATCACGTAGCACATAAGTTTCACATTCAGTTCATGCATTTATATTCTTAGTGTTCAAGCATATTACAAATATATTATCACATTTTTGTCCTGTTGATAGCAAGATACATACCATAGCATACTACACATGTCATGTACTTGTCATTCATTGCACATATATATTGAGTTCCCCGACTCAATTCAATAATTAGTCATAATTTGACATTCATCATTCACAAAGCAAATAATGCAGTTCATAAGTATTATCATGCTAACAGTTATCTATAGCAATTATAAGTCCACATAAATAAACTGAGAAACTTGCCTATACCAGGGTTTTACCATTACACCAACTTCTGTGTTCCTTGCACAACCTACATTGTATGTGGGATTGATAACAAAACACGTAATTTCAGTTATCATGGAGGTAGTTTAGATTTCTATATCTTAGATATTGTATACATTTTTCAAATACCTCATCCATGTTTTCTCATTAGTAATCTTTCACTTTGATGGGGTTTGACATGCTTATATTATGCAATAGGAATGATTTTAAAGTTATCATTTACATCTTATTCAGGATTTAGAACATAAAGGGTCCATGTGTTCTTGAGTTCACTAGTTTTGGTCAATTTTTGCCAATTTCATTTCTTGTCACCTTATTTCATTCCAACACTTGAATTATATCTAGTTAGGACTACTTCTAGCATTCATTTAGGTTTACCAAGCATAGATTGGGTTTTGACCCTTCAAACCTAGCTTTTTCACACTTTTACACACTAACTTCTCAAGTTCTTGTATACATTACAATTCCAACAGTTGGAATAGCCTAGCATAACTCTAACTTACCTGTCTAAGGTGTTCAAATTGTTTTCTTGGCTAAATGGAAAAATCTCAAATTTCACACTTCGAAAAATTTTCAAAACTACAGTTAGGATTATTTTCCATGCTAGTTTGGTGATTTGTTTAGACTCCTTGGTTAAGCCAAGAGCTTAACCACTTGGACCTACTTCTAGACCATACTACAAGGTATTTTAATCAAGGTTTAGGTTTCTTGTTCATGCTCATTAAGCTTCCCAAAACAGGGCTAAAACTTAGCCATTTTCTCACTTTTTTTACAAAACTATTTTTGTACTTTTTCCAATTTTTTCTAGTTTTGGCCACTAGGATAGTCTAGGCATGTGTATTTAAGTTACTTAAGGATACTTTTAGCATCACCACAACTTATTTAATCATCTAGCCCATTTTGACCTATTAAAGCTCACTTTAGGCTTGAAAAAGAGATCTTAAATTGGTTTTCTTACTAGCTTTGGTCATGGCAATGGTTAGGAATCATCACAAGCATGAATTATCAACTTTATATGAGTTCATTACAGTCTTATAAATTCAAGTACTAGAGGTTACACAAAACAGTCTACTTTTGATCTTAAAATGTGATTTTAAATAAGTCCAATGCCCAAAACAGTTTAGAATTGGTTTCTATAGCTTGTATAGCTTACTTGTGCCATATTATAACTATTGAAACTTGCCTACATGGTCCAGGTATGGTAGTTCCATAGTTGGGTGTTAATTAACACTTTAAAGCTTACTTTAATAGCTTTTAGTATGATTTTTGGACAATACCCATCTTAGGCTTCAACTAACTTTAGGAACATCTTTTAAATGACATTTATGGACAATAAGAGTATACCTTACTGATTTATAATATCAGTAGCTATAAATGGCCATAACAGTCCCTTTATAGACACAGTTTTGGCTCCTAATTCACAACAGTTCATAGTATGATTCAAGCAGCCTTTAGGTACTCTAACATCCTTTAAAACATGATTACTACAGAATACTTACCAAAACAAATTTCATTGCTGGGAAATAAAGACTCACTATGTTCTTTGCCAAAGAACAACTTCTTCCTTTTAGCTTCCCCTTCTACAATTTCTTAACCTTAATTCATGTCCTCTAATATACTACATATTTAGAAATAAGGTAGATAACATACTCCCCTATTTAGATAAAATGCTAAACAAGATATTTAAACATTCTAACTATGCTGACTGAGAGCTCAAAGAAGAGCCCCCACTGACCAAATTTCACAGAATCGCTTCTTTGTCAAGGACATCAACTCTTCACCCGCATGGCCATTTTTTTCTAATTTTTTTGTTTCTAATTTATATGACCATTTAAATCCATTTTTAGATATATTGTACATATCATATGGGAGAATTTTTATAAATTATAAAGCCTCCATTTTAGGCTTGTTAGGTTGCCCAAAACAGAACTTAAAAATGCCCAATCATAACAGATTTTAATTTTTTCTCAGCTTTACTCTATCTCGCTAAAACAGTCATAACTAATTCATTTTAAAACATTTTTGAGAGATTCCTGCATCCACGCGAAGCTAACTTCTGGGGCTACAACTTTCATTCATGGACCATCTTCAAATTCCAAGCACAAAATTCAAGAAAATCCGTGCAAGGGAACTGCTCCGAATTTGTTGGACAGATTTGACACAACTACTTTGAAATGTCATAACTTCTTTCTCCGAAGTCAGAATTAGTCCGTTCTAGAGTCTATGGAAAGCTTATTCAGTGTAATATAATATCCCAAAAGCCCAATATTTTACGGAAAGTCTATCTAGCCCCGAATTTGTCCTTAGGGTCAGCAGTTCATAATTTTTCTATTTCTAACATGTTTATTTCGCGACCTTATTACTTCTAGCTCATATACCAAATTAGAACAAATTTTAAATATGTTATATATCGTATATGATATTGTATATAAAGTTATAAACTTCTCATTTCAGAAATCTTTAAGCTGCTCAAAACAGTGGTCAATAATGGATTAACACACTTATTTTCAACTTTTCACTTTGGTTTAAAACTGCTTTTCGTTTTAACTTGATATGCTCAAGCTCTTTAATTGTCATCGTATATGTTATATATATCTAGAACAAGCTTTAGTTTTACCTAATACTTAGTTTTTTAACCAAAATAGTTATTAGAGGACTTTTATCGAACAAGTGGTGTGCGTTGTTTAAAACTACTTATGTCATAGCTATTTGTTTGTATTAAGCATCCATTTTATCACCCTTATTGCTCCTCAGTCCAACCTATCTCTTTGTGCCTAATTTCAATTCATAGCAATACAACAATAACATAGCAGTCACTAACTTCCTACAGCAGTAACATAGCAACTCAAACATTTTAATGTAATAGTTTTAGTGCTAAATGCCCATCACATAGCTACTCTGTTATCCAATTGGTTTCATACCATCAGAATCACAAGGTCTTATTCATAGCATATTGGTATCAGTTGGTTAACAAAACAAAAAGGAACTAATACACACTAACTACATCAAAACATTAACAAAACTAATACCAGAAATAACCCCTTTCTTTCCAAGCCATTCGGCCACTGCAGTCAAATAGTAGCAAGAGAATAAAGTGGGAGAGACTTGGGAGGCTTACCTTATTAGCTCAGATACTACAAATAGTGGTTGCTTAATTTCTTTCTCCTTTACCAGCCGAATTCCTTACCTTCCCTCACTGTGTACTACTGTTTTTGGAGCCTTAGTTAGGAAGTTTACTAATTGAGACTGAGATACCTGGTAAAGCTATTTGTAGATAAGGAAGAAGGCTAGTCAACATGGCTCTATTGCTGGTCTTTCTTTAGCCTTTATCTAGCTAGATTATAGCCTCATTCAGCCCCCCCTGACACAACAGTCAGTTGGCTCCTACTAATCCTAGCTAATTCACCAAACTTGTCCCCTATGATAGCTACCTTATCCTCTTCTCAACCTATTAACAACTCCTTGACAGTGACCCCTAATCAGCCACTCTATAGCATAGCCTCTAACTAACTGCTAATCAACTAAGTGATTCCTTCCTCTTGGAACCAATTATACTATTTTCTAACTAATAAGACATAACATAATTCATCCAACGTGGCTGCTGGAATTATCAAGGAGTGGGGTGGATTTGAGTTTGGTATTTGGCCTAATACATAATTCAAAAGTAGTAATGACCCATTACACTTGGGGATAAGCTTGTTAGCATACATAGGAAATTTATTAGGGCCCAAATTATACAACTTGGACTCCCAATACATAATAAGCTTCATGAGTTGATCTACCACATTCACGTAAACTAGCCAATTTAATTAGTACACATTATTAAAATAATGGGTCCATGTAGTTTAGTTAACTTATTTTAGTACTTATCATTCTCCTTCTTTACTACCCCATACTACTTCTGAATGAAATCAATTATATTATAATATAATTATTTCATTAGCCACATCGATAGTTTAATGGCAAGAGTATTTCATAACTAAGTCATGTTAGCTTTCCTTTTCATTTTGATATCGAAATATCATTTTAATAATGTATGTTATTCTTCTCTTCCTTTAATAAATTGCCCCTACAATTTATAAATATATAATACCAATATATTTATTAAGCATAAGCATCACATATTGCATAGTTCATACCCACTTATGCAATATAATATCATACAACATATTATCTAATAAGAATTTTGTTTATTTAATTCTTATTTTAATATTACCCAAAATTTGGGTTATCACATTCTTTCCCCCTTATAAAGATTCCATCCCCGGAATCACAATACCGAATCATTCTTAATCGAGTTAGGTCTTATTCTTTCTCGTAACCTTATCATTGAATTATTTCAACATACCATTTCCTTAGATTTTTCTTTAAAATATAAAATAAATCATCTATTTTCACTCCAGGTTTTAAACTTTAACCTTTAATTTAATCATTCAAGATGTTCTAAATTTTTTGGTTGTCACATTCACCCCTTCTTCTAAGAATTTCATCCCCGAAATTACAGTCTACTAATCTTTGTTTCTTCTATTCACCAGAAATAGGTTTTCAATTTAACCTTTACATTTTCCTCCTCTGAAGATTTCTCTTCTATCATCTCATTCAACCATTTCTACCCTTTTTAGGAAGTTAAAAAAAAAACTTTTCATATTATGCTGAGGGGTCATATTGACCATGAACTCTCAGTTTTAACGGTATTCACCGCAACCAATTCTGTAAACATATTGTACTAGGTGATCAACTTTAATATGAGATCTGAAGTACGTTAGGTGATCGACTTATCGTACCCTACATACGCCGCACTGGCGTATGAATCTTGTTTAGCGACTATTTGCGCTACTAGATTGGATTATGTTATCCAATCGGATTGTTCACCTCAGACTTAGCATAAGATTCTGCATTAAAATAATTTGGTTCGGGATAAATTCTCAAAGAAATACTTGAATTTTCATAAACATTTGTCTAGCTGAATCAAATAGCTTAGACGCATATCAATAATTCGAACATCAATCGAAACATTTGTCTAACCACTATATTGGCATTGACTTTTCTTTAACTGGTTTAAAATTCTGAAAATCATTTTATGACGCCATGATACAGCACTGTATTTACAGTCCATTTAAGGATTCCGCCATTTGGTGATTTTATCATACTACATCATACCATAGTGGCTTGACGATCCTTAGATCACATCCAACACTAAGTAATACTGCATTGATGACTCCATCGTTTTTATCATCTCTGCACCAGGTTCCATGATGCATTGATGATATATAAAATACATTTTGATATATTTTAAATAATTTTTGTCTAGTCGAAGCAATTAGCATAGACTCTTCTTTAAACGGTTCAAACCATTGAAAATCAGTTTCAGTGTTATCATGTCATAACAGTTAACGAGAGGTTAGTGGCTCACAGTCCACATACACACCCTTGTCACCGTATGATGCTGATAACAAAAATTCATTTGTATTTTTAATGGCACATCAGTGCGAATTTAGCTTGATGTCAAAAATTTCGAAGTCTAGCATAGCTAGAAGATTTGGAATACCTATACTTCCACCATCATCTTCACTTTCTATAATGATCCATTACTTAATAATTCTATCAATTCCTATCATCCTTAATACTTCATTCACACTTAGTTATACCCCAGTTCATCAAACTTACCACACTTTGAAAATTCTGAAACTTGCCATAATCATATGATTTTAGAAACTTATCCTAGTCAGACCATAGGCGCCCATTCGTTGAGGGGTTCAAAACATACCATATGATTATGAGTCACGAACTTACCATATGCATTAGTTTTAAGAACCGTACATAATCTTAATATCATCTAACCTAATCTTATATTCTCTACCTATCTGTTATACACATGAGAAAAGAATCACCTTCTCAACAGGTATATAGCAAATAGCGCGACACAAACATTTCAATGATTATCACAACCAGAAGTTAAGTGGTTGTTACATCAAGTACATTTCCCCGCTCATACAAAGAATCATACAACTTAGCTGCTGACATAAGTTCTTAATTGAAATCCCACCCAATTCTAGCTTCCCTTTACTCAATACGAATTTTATTTAATCCATATCTCATCATCTATAACTATTTTCTGAGTTTGCATAGTACCATTTCATAGTACATTCTCTTTATAGCATCAGGCTATATCATTCCAATCATTTCATAGATTTTCTGCTATTCAATCTGATCACGTCGTGATCTTATCTTATAATCGTGTTATATTACGATTCTCTTCTATCTTATGATTGTTTTGATTTACGATCCACTTTCCCTTTATACTTTTGGTCTTATAGACTATATCTATTCATTATTACTTTTCGTCTTTAATATCAGAGTTAGGTAACTCTGGATTTTTATAACTTTTCAAGATTCTTCTTTGAATCTTATTTACTTAATAATGAATTTCTGAAATTCATCTCTTAACAAATTAAACTCTATTTGAGTTTATTCCTTCTCCTTATCTCTGCGGTTATAGCCTAGGGTACACCTACCTAAGGTTTATAACCTACAACTTTGATACCAACTGTAACGCCCCCAAAATTGGGACTATTTTTTTTCCCGATCTTGTGCATTAATGTTATCATGTTCTAGCTTTAAAATATTATATAATGTTAAAATAGCTAAAAATGCGGAATATTTTTTTTTCTTTATTTCCATTCATTCACTCCCTGAATCGCAACCGTTACAAATCTTCTTTATACTAGAATCATATTTATTATATGACTTATTTAGCCTGAGTATATATGAATATATATATATATATATATATATATATATATATATACAATTCATTATTTCAAGCATATCCCCTTTTTAAAACAAATAACCTTCATCTATCGAATAATTCAAAAAAAATTGCATATCTGTGATTTACACATGAAAATATCATCAATCCAACACAATCTCAATTAAATCACTAGTCTTCTTTTCATGCACTATTAATCACGATAGATCGCATCCTAGCTTTAACCTACAAATTAAGCAAGATTGAGCACGACGGCCCAGCAAGTCTAACAGTCTATCATGCATCACGTAGCACATAAGTTTCACATTCAGTTCATGCATTTATATTCTTGGTGTTCAAGCATATTACAAATATATTATCACATTTATGTCCTGCTGGTAGCAAGATACATACCATAGCATACTACACATGTCATGTACTTGTCATTCATTGCACATATATATTGAGTTCCCCGACTCAATTCAATAATTAGTCATAATTTGACATTCATCATTCACAAAGCAAATAATGCAGTTCATAAGTATTATCATGCTAACAGTTATCTATAGCAATTATAAGTCCACATAAATAAACTGAGAAACTTGCATGTACCGGGGTTTTACTATTACACCAACTTCTGTGTTCCTTGCACAACCTACATTGTATGTGGGATTGATAACAAAACACGTAATTTCAGTTATCATGGAGGTAGTTTAGATTTCTATATCTTAGATATTGTATATATTTTTCAAATACCTCATCCATGTTTTCTCATTAGTCATCTTTCACTTTGATGGGGTTTGACATGCTTATATTATGCAATAGGAATGATTTTAAAGTTATCATTTACATCTTATTCAGGATTTAGAACATAAAGGGTTCATGTGTTCTTGAGTTCACTAGTTTTGGTCAATTCTTGCCAATTTCATTTCTAGCTACCTTAGTTCATTCCAACACTTGAATTATATCTAGTTAGGACTAGTTCTAGCATTCATTTAGGTTTACCAAGCATAGATTGGGTTTTGACCCTTCAAACCTAGCTTTTTCACGCTTTTACACACTAACTTCTCAAGTTCTTGTATACATTAGCATTCCAACACTTGGAATAGCCTAGCATAACTCTAACTTACTTGTCTAAGGTGTTCAAATTGTTTTCTAGGCTAAATGGAAAAATCTCAAATTTCACACTTCGAAAAATTTTCAAAACTGCAATTAGGATGATTTTCCATGCTAGTTTGGTGATTTGTTTAGACTCCTTGATTAAGCCAAGAGCTTAACCACTTGGACCTACTTCTAGACCATACTACAAGGTATTTTAATCAAGGTTTAGGTTTCTTGTTCATGCCCATTAATCTTCCCAAAACAGGGCTAAAACTTAGCCATTTTCTAACTTTTTTTATAAAACTGTTTTTGAACTTTTTCCAATTTATTCTAGTTTTGGCCCTTGGATAGTCTAGGCATGTGTATTTAAGTTACTTAAGGATACTTTTAGCATCACCACAACTTATTTAATCATCTAGCCCATTTTGACCTATCAAAGCTCACTTTAGGCTTGAAAAAGAGATCTTAAATTGGTTTTCTTGCTAGCTTTGGTCATGGCAATGGTTAGGAATCATCACAAGCATGAATTAACAACTTTATATTAGTTCATTACAGTCTTATAAATTCAAGTACTAGAGGTTACCCTAAACATTCTACTTTTGATCTTAAAATGTGATTTATGGACAATGAGAGTATACCTTACTGATTTATAATATCAGTAGCTACAAATGGCCATAACAGCCCCTTTATAGGCACAGTTTTGGCTCCTAATTCACAACAGTCCATAGTATGATTCAAGCGACCTTTAGGTACTCTAACAACTCAGTAAAACATGATTATTATAGAATGCTTACCAAAAGCAACCCTCATTGTTGGGAAATAAAGACTCTACTGCTGCCCAAGAAAGAACAACTTCTTCCTTTTAGCTTCCCTTCTACAATTTCTAAACCTTAATTCATGTCCTCTAATATACTACATTTTTGGAAATAAGGTAGATAACATACTCCCTATTTAGATACAATGCTAAACAAGATATTTAAACATTCTAACTATGCCGAATCGAGAGCTCAAAGAAGAGCCCCTAGCCCAAATTGTTGTGAATCTTTCAACACAAGATGACTCTTTTCTTCAAATTGCATGGCTATTTTTTTCTAATTTTTTTGTTACTAAGTTATATTACCATTTAAATCCATTTTTAGATATATTGTACATGGCATATTGGAGTATTTTTATAAATTATAAAACCTCCATTTCAGGCTTGTTAGGCTGCCCAAAACAGAACTTAAAAATACCCAATCATAACAGATTTTAATTTTTTCTCAGCTTTACCCTAACTCGCTAAAACAGTCATAACTAATTCGTTTTAAAACATTTTTGAGAGATTCTTGCTCCCACGCGAAGCTAACTTCTGGGGTTACAACTTTCATTCATGGACCAGCTTCAAATTCCAAGCACAAAATTAAAGAAAATCTGTGCAAGGGGACTGCTCCGAATTTGTTGGACAGATTTGACACAACTACTTTGAAATGTCATAACTCCTTGCTCCGAAGTCGGAATTAGTCCGTTCCGGAGTCTATGGAAAGCTTATTCAGTTTAATATAATATCCCAAAAGCCCACAATTTCTGGAAAGTCTATCTAGCCCTGAATTTGTCCTTAGGGTCAGCAGTTCACAATTTTTCGGTTTCTAACATGTTTATTTCGCGACCTTATTACTTCTAGCTCATATACCAAATTAGAACAAATTTTAAATATGTTATATATCGTATATGATATTTTATATAAAGCTATAAACTTCCCATTTCGGAAATCTTTAAGCTGCTCAAAACAATGGTCAATAATGACTTAACACACTTATTTCAACTTTTCGCTTTGGTTTAAAACTACTTTTCGTTTTAACTTGATATGCTCAAGCTCTTTAATTGTCATCGTATATGTTATATTTATATAGACCAAACTTTAGTTTTACCTAATACTTAGTTTTTTAACCAAAACAGTTCTTAGAGGACTTTTATCGAACAAGTGGTATGCGTTGTTTAAAACTACTTATGTCATCGCTATTTGTTTGTATTAAGCATCCATTTTATCACCCTTATTGCTACTCAGTCCAACCCATCTCCTTGTGCCTAATTTCAGTTCATAGCAATACAACAATAGCATAGCAGTCACTAACTTCCTACAACAGTAACATAGCAACTCAAACATTTTAATGTAATAGTTTTAGTGTTAAATGCCCATCACATAGCTACTCTGTTATCCAATTGGTTTCATACCATCAGAATCACAAGGTCTTATTCATAGCATACTGGTATCAGTTGGTTAACAAAACAAAAAGGAACTAATACACACCATCTACATTAAAACATTAACAAAATTAATACCAGAAACAACCCCTTTCTTTTCAGGCCATTCGGCCACTGCAGTCAAATAGTAGCAAGAGAATAAAGTGGGAGAGACTTGGGAGGCTTACCTTAATAACTCAGATACTGCAAATAGTTGTTGCTTAATTTCTTTCTCCTTTACCAGCCGGATTCCTTACCTTCCCTCACTGTGTACTACTATTTTTGGAGCCTTAGTTAAGAAGTTTACTAATTGAGACTGAGATACCTGGTAAAGCTATTTTTAGATAAGGAAGAAGGCTAGTCAACATGGCTCTATTGTTGGTCTTTCTTTAGCCTTTATCTAGCTAGATTATAGCCTCATTCAGACCCCTGACACAACAGTCAGTTGGCTCCTACTAATCCTAGCTAATTCACCATATTTGGCCCCTATGATAGCTACTTTATCCTCTTCTCAACCTACTGACAGCTCCTTGACAGTGGCCTCTATAGCATAGCCTCTAACTAACTGCTAATCAACTAAGTGATTCATTCCTCTTGGAACCAATTATACTATTTTCTAACTAATAAGACATAACATAATTCATCCAACGTGGCTGCTGGAATTATCAACGAGTGGGCTGGATTTGAGTTTGGTATTTGGCCTAATATATAATTCAAAAGTAGTAATGACCCATTACACTTGGGGATAAGCTTGTGAGCATACATAGGAAATTTATTAGGGCCCAAATTATACAACTTGGACTCCCAATACATAATAAGCTTCATGAGTTGATCTACCACATTCACTTAAACTAGTCAATTTAATTAGTACACATTATTAAAAATAATAGGTCCATGTAGTTTAGTTAACCTATTTTAGTACTTATCATTCTCCTTCTTTACTACCCCATACTACTTTTGAATGAAATCAATTATATTATAATATAATTATTTCATTAGCCACATCGGTAGTTTAATGCCAAGAGTATTTCATAACTAAGTCATGTTGGCTTTTCTTTTCATTTTGATATCGAAATATCATTTTAATAATGTATGTTATTCTTCTCTTCCTTTAATAAATTGCCCTACAATTTATAAATATATAATACCAATATATTTATTAAGCATAAGCATCACATATTGCATAGTTCATACCCACTTATGCAATATAATATCATACAACATATTATCTAATAAGAATTTTGTTTATTTAATTCTTATTTTAATAGTACCCAAAATTTGGGTTATCACAACATTCTTCCCCCCTTATATCCCCAGTAAGAAATATTATGACTAAGATAATGCAGAATAAATTATCATTAGCCCTCAACAATGTTAAACTGAAAGAATATAATATTCAACAAGTTTTACTGCAGCGGAACAAGCAATCCATTAGAAGAGTAAAGTAGAGCATAAAATCTACTATCTTCTATGATTTAAAAAGTTCTTCATCAACTTTATCGCTGAGACTCAGCTTAATAAATAAAATCAAATTATCCCTCCACCACGACCAAGGATATTCATGTAATCATCAATGGTCATGATTATGCCGAATAATCCCTGGTCATAATCATACCAACAACTGTCCATCAATAAACTAGAGGCCAATGAGGACTTTCACCACATCATTCGTTACATTACGGTCATGATTATACCGAATAATCCCTGGTCATAATCATACCAAGTCCATCTATGCACGTAAGCCAAAGATGACTTTCATCATAATATAAGCATGAGGATGATGAAAATGACATAATAATTCAATAAAACAAGTTCAAGGATAAATTTTAAATATTTATAAATTAATTTATCCAGGAACCAATTACGTCCAAATTGTCAACATGATACTGTTTTATAGAGTAAAATTCAAGAATACTTAAAAGAATATTTCCATGAAAAGATACTGGATGAAGTGCAAATATCAAGGATATTTCACTAATTTCATGAAATATAGAAGCCAAAGCTTTAACCAACTGAGTATAATAAAATATATGAAATTGCAAATGGATTTTCGCCCGCCATGCTGTAATCCACGTAGACAACTCATTTCCACAATTTAATAAGGAATGAATACGAAAGATCATTCACCATGAATGTGGTAATCCACATAGACAGGTTATTCCAACAGAATAATAAAGAATGGAATAACGGAAGAATTCACCAGGCATGTGATAGACCGCACAAACAGGTTATTCCAACAGAATAATAAAGAAGGGAACCAGGTCATGCATAATCTGCACAGACAGGATATTCCAACAGAATAATAAAGAAGGGAACCAGGTCATGTGTAATCCGCACAGATAGGATATTCCAACAGAATAATAAAGAACGAAATAAGGTCATGCATAATCCGCACAGACAGGATATTCCAACAGAATAATAAAGAACGAAATCAGGTCATGCGTAATTCGCATTATTTATTATTAATATATGTTAGTAAGATGAATGTCGTTCTATAACCTAGAAACGTCGGAAAGCCGTAGTATTTTAACTATGTGGGAGAATTAAAGTGTTTGAATTTCTAAAACCAAAATAAATGTTTTCTGAGAAATTTTTTGAAAAACACTATTCATCGATTTATGCTTGGAAATTATTTTTGAACTTCCTAGAAATACGTAATGTTACAATATCAAGGTGAGATGGATTATGTAATAATAATCTAAGTATGGAAAACATAATATTTCGCATACGGACTTATTTTGAGAACGTTAGAAATATTAAAACGTTAAAAAGAAAGTGTAATGATTGTATGATACGAAGTATTGTACTATTATGTATGAAGAATGGAATAACATATGTTACAAATTAATATACGAGCTAGAATATGAAAGTTATACGTATAGTTTATGATATAAGGCTTTTAGCCAATTAAGTGAGACTTGAAGGATTGTTAGCATATTGGTAGAAGTCCAATAGAAATTGAATGTGCAAGCCCAAGTGTTTGATAATTAAAAGTCCTAGCTAAAGTAATGCAAGCCCAATAGAAATAAGCTAAACTAATTGAAGCAAGCCCAATGCATTGATCCAATTGATTAGGATCCATGAATCAACCCATGGGTGAATTGATGGGCAAGAACTTTATGTGATGCCCAAGTACTTTATGTGATGATCAAGTGTTGTGGTGAGCAAGAAAAAGGAGTGGCTAGCAAGTTTACTTAGTTGTAAAGTAAGGAATAGTAAGGAGGTTAGTTGAGGAGGTGGGGTGATTAATGACTAGTATGCCCTCACCTTGGCTCTTCTATAAATAGGAGAGGTTGCTAGTCATTTTTCATTGTTAAACTTTCATCCAATTCAAATCAACTTAAGTGTTAGAGAGAATAAGCACTTTATAAGCCAAAACATCCTTTGCTAGATTTTCAAAGAGAAGAGAAGTACAAGTTCTTCAAGGGTAAGACTCTTGTCCAATATTCTTCCATCTCTATCATTGTAGGATGATAAGAGAAGTGTAATGAAATAAGCATGTATGCTAAGAACTTGTAAAAATTGATTAAGCAATGGACTTAAGCCGAATAAGTCATGAATAAGTAACTTAAACCTAAATAAGTTATGAACTTACGATGAACTTGTAATATGTTTGTCATATGAAGTTAGTATGCTGGATATGATATGAGAACATTGAGTAAAGGACATAAATCAATAATAAGTCATAAGTAAATGAATTCATGAAAGGTATAAGTTGATAAGCCATAAACTTATGAGGAATAAGTCAAAACCTAATTTGAAAATAATTTAATATAATAAGTAGTTTCAAATGTTTATATAATGGTTAGAATCTATTTAGAATAATAATTAAATCATTGGTAATGACGTTTCTCCAGAATTCACACGATTGGACGATAATCGTCGAATTCGTGAAATTCTCGGAATGGAAGTCGTATTTTGTGTTTGAACTCAGAAACGTTGGTTTTCAATGGAGACAAGTCATATTTTACATTATAGAGTTGCGGACTCAAAAATGACAGGATTCTAACTTAGAACGAAGAAACGAGCGTTGAACGTTCACGAAAATTTATCATTTTCGGTAAAAATGAACTAATAGGTGAAATTTTAGCAAACAAAGTCAAATAGATAAAATTCTTACATGAACGGATAGAGTATGTAACTTTTGAACTGTAAGCTCTTGAACGAGCCAATTCGGACTTATAACGAAGAAGTTATGTGTCCGGGAGTTTCACAAAAAATTCAAAAGCTGTAAATTTTTTGAGGCACAGAGTTTACGCCGCGGCGCCAATCCAAGGCCAAAAGATGGTGTCGCAGCCACCTTAACAAGCGTTGTCTCAAACCCTCATTGAACTTTCGCACCACAATGCGACACGAAGAGCAAGGACTCGCATGGCAGTCACCGAGTCCGATCTGTACTCCATCGTTAACTCAAGGCCGCAACGCCGCACGACAGAGAAGGAAGGTGGCCAATGCATACCATCCCTCCCTAGGGTTCCGACAGACAAGAATGTTTAGAAGTATAGAATGAAAGATAACTCCTTTGTAATGAACAAATGTATAAATATAACATTGTTTAGGCATTGTTAGACACTTAATGCATGATGATTAAAGGTTGATAATCAATTGAAGATGAACGTAATGAGAACGACGTAATGAAAAGTCGGAACCAATAATAACAAATCTAAGTTATAATTAGATTGAGAAGAAGGGTGAGATACATTAGGGACTATGTATGTTCATTTATGACTTAATGTGTTATATGATGTTATCATTAATGTAGAAACTCAAAGACTTAAACCAAAGAACGCGTGTTATTAACTGTAGCAGACGCTAAAGGCAAGTACTCTAACCCTTGTTCCAGTTCAATCTGGACAAGCTTTGTGATTCGTGTATTCTTACACATGAAGTATTGTCTGAGGAAGTCCAAGCCAATTCTTTTGGCTAGACTTATAATATGTTTCTATCAAAACATAGTTAATGTTTACCAAGTTATATTGGTGTGGTTTTCAAACAAAGATTGAGTATGCTAAAAAAATGTTTTGTCGTCATACGATAGGCACCTGAGGTTGCCATAACTTAAACGTACACATGTTTAATGAATGTAGTGTTGATCAACATAAAGTACTATAGGCTGATCACCTAGACGTGCTCGTAAGAAATGTCGGACTTACAGAATTAGTGTCTGGATGTCCTTTTTCAAAGAACTTATGAAATGCTCAAGGTCTTGGACTAGAATTGATGTTTTACTGTATATTGTTGCTGTAAAATGTTTTGAATAAAAAGAAGTACTATTTTGAATTATCGATAGTACTTCATAACTATTGTTCAGTTATTGAAGATATATGATCCCTATGTTTCAAGCATGTTGTTTATTAGAAATGTTGTACTTGATGAGCTAGTCATGCTCACTCTTGCTTGAACCATATGAATACAGCTAAGATTGAACGGACCGAAGGCTCCGGCAAGGATAAGGGCAAAGCGAAGACGAACCCATAGAATACTTTTGTAATAGTATAGGATGAACAATTGTAATATATTCGATATTATGGCAAGAACAAGTGAAAGGGTTATAAAGAACCTGGGAAATGTAAATATTATTTTAATATAGAGAAGACATATTCGTTCTTTTGAGGCATTTCAATTAAATGTATGTATGAATGGTAGTACCGTGTAGCACCATCTGTCGGGTTGGAAGAGACCCGAATTTGGGGGCATCACAGGTTGGTATCAGAGCAATAGGTTATAAAACTTAAGGGGGGAAATAAAACCTTAAGTCATAACCTTAAGAGGAGTCAAATAAGTAAAAGGAGAAAATAACCTTATAAAAATGCATTATGATTATGTTATGTGTTTTTTATTATTCTATTGACGTGTACTAATCAACTTAATTGTTTTGTGTAGATGTCAGGAGTAAATGGAATGCAGTTAGATGTCCAGACAGTTAGTGAAGAGTCGGTTAACCAAATAGAGGTTATATTGAACCCCATAGCGGCAGAGCTTGAGATATTTGTTATTGAGTCTGGAGACTCAGAGGATCTTGACCTCATGTCAATATTCGATGGTATGATGGAGGAAGAGGTGGAGGTAGTGTCCTTCAACTTGGTAGCTATAGCAGCGGAAATGGCTCCTGATGAGTCAATGATGTCATTATTCATGTCAGTGTTGGATAGAAATATCCATTACTGTCAGGAGGTTAATGAGCTGAAAGTAGAGCTCCAGATGGTTATAGAGGACAAGACGGACGTGGAGTCCATGTGGGAGCAAGAACATGACAAGAGGATTTTGGCCAAGGACAAAGTCCACGAGTTGAAGCATGAGGTCTTTGAGCTCAAGGAAGAGCTAAAGACGAGACTACAGAAGATAGGGAGAATGTCCTATATCCATAGGAGTTCTCACACAGATTTCCAATGACAGTGTAGTCGTTTATCCCAGTAGAAAGGCGAGGCGACGCGGCATACTATCAGCCGTGATATTATTGTCGATCTTGCCAAGGCAGATTTTGATAATGCCTTGAGGCAGATGTGATTTATTAGTGGATAGAGTAGTTTAAGTACGTAAATATTTTATATTTAGTAGTGACATAAAACCCTCTTTTGTATAGAAAAGGGTAGTCTTTTGTAAATCCCAATTTTTGGAAAGCAATAGCGGGAAAGTAATGTAATCAGCTTAGGCTGTGTAATGTAACCGATGTAGTATTATACTACAATGAATGAATGAATATGAGCCTTTTTATGAAACAGAATGAGCAATGGATGTTGAAGTTATTATTTAATCTTGAATAATAACTAACTAATAAGAAGGAACTAATAACGCAATGTGTTGTTTATTGTATCAGTAAAATGTCGCCAAGAAGAGAACAACGAAACCAAGGCGCCAATGCGAATCAACAAGGGGGAGGTCCAGTTAACCTTATGCAAGAGTTTGTTAACTTAATAACAACTGCATTTAATAGAACTGGGGCTAATATCCCCGTAAATCCGGGAGTAGTACGAGCTATGACCTTTAAGGATTTTAAGAGTGTTGGTCCGCCGGAGTTCAAAGGAACTACGGACCCTATTGAGGCCCAAACATGGGTAAAGGAAATCGAGAAGGCATTTGTGAAAACAAATGTCGACGAGGCCCAGAAGGTTTCCTTTGCAACCTACATGATGAAGGGAGAGGCCAACTTTTGGTGGGAGGCCAATCAGGCCAGAGCGGATATAGGGAATGTAACGTGGGTGAGGTTTAAGGGGATATTCTTCGAGAACTACTTTCCCACAAGCATGCAGGGGATGATGGAGATGAGATTTCTCGATTTGAAACAAGGGGACATGACAGTGCCCCAATACGCTGCCAAGTTTAATGAAACCGAGGTAAGGAAGGCGCGATAGTTCGAGCAGGGCATGAAACCTTGGCTCTATAACCGTATGTTAGTATTCCAGAGTACTACTTTTGGGACCCTTTTATAGAAGGCGATAATTGCCCAAGGTGGTAGTGAGGCGTTGAGTCAGTACTACAAGGAAAAGAAGAATAAGGGGAAGATTAACGCGGGGGTCAAAATAGAAGGAGCTAGTGGCAGTGGTGAAAAGAGGAAGGTATTTAGCTCTGGGAATACCAGAGTGAAGCAAGGAGACCCGAAGAGGAGGATTGAGGCTTGCAAGACCTGCTGGAAGACTCATTTAGGAGTTTGTCTCAAGGGGAAGGCCGTGTGCTATAATTGCAGATAGGAGGGGCACATTGAGCCTAACTGTCCTAGTCCAAAGAAGAATCATGGGTGCTTTGTGTGTGGGTCAACTGACCATATGGAAAACAGCTATCCAAAGAAGGTTACGGATGGCAACCGGGGCATTAATAGCGGGAAGTTAGCTATTGGGCGTCCAGCGCAGCCGGGTAGGCCAATGGGCCGTACCTTTAATATGACAGTCCAAGATGGAGTTCCATCGGGGGACGTAGTCGCAGGTATTATTTTGATCAACGATATCAATGCTTACATGTTGTTTGATTTGGGTGATACTTGTTCGTTCATAGCTTGTGATTTTTCTAGACGATTAGAATTACTTCTCGAAAAGTTGTCTATACCGCTAAACATTAAGGTAGGAAACGAAGAGATAATTTCGATTGAAGATGTTCATAGGAATTATTGCGTAGACATACGGGGTTGTAAATTATCGGTAGATTTGATACCGATAAAGTTAGGAGAATTCGACGTAATTCTTGGGATGGATTGGTTAGTAAACCATGGGGCAATTATAGATTGTCAAAAGAAATGTGTGAATATTAGAATGTTAAGACAACCTCAGGTAGTATTCTATGGGAATAGATCACCGGGACATTCGTGTTATCTAACGATGACACAAACGAGAAAATTATTGAGGAAGGGGTGTGTAGGTTATCTGTGTCATGGTGTTGATACCTAGAGAGTGGTAGCAACCGTAGAACAAATACCTATAGTGAGTGAATTCGCGGATGTATTCCCGAGTGAATTGCCGAGTATTCCGTCGGATAGAGAGACCGAGTTCGTAATAGACATTGTGCTAGGAGAGGCACCAATTTCCAGGGCACCATATCATATGGCGCCAGTGGAGATGAAGGAGTTGATGGTGCAGTTACAAGAATTGTTGGATAGGAAGTACATACAATCGAGTGTTTCACCGTGGGGAGCACCGGTACTGTTTGTAAAGAAGAAGGACGGATCGTTAAGACTTTGTATCAACTACAGAGAGTTGAACAAGTTAACGATAAAGAATAAATACCCATTCCCCAAGATCAATGATCTTTTTGATCAGTTGAAAGTGGCTAAGTATTTTTTTAAAATAGATTTAAGAACGGGGTATCATCACTTGAAGGTTAGGAAGGAGGATGTACCAAAGACAGCATTTAGGACTCGTTATGGTTATTACGAGTTTATTATGATGTCATTTGGGTTAACTAATGAACTAGTTGCATTTATGGATATGATGAACAGATTGTTCAAGCAATATTTGGACAAGTTCATCGTGGTGTTTATCGATGATATTCTAGTCTACTCTAAGATGCCAGAAGATCATGCTGAACACCTAAGATTAGTGTTGGAGACACTAAGGAAGGAGAAGTTGTATGCAAAATTCACGAAGTGTGAATTTTGGTTTTAAAAGGTGCAGTTTTTAGGTCATGTCATTGATCAAGAAGGGATTTCAGTAGATCCGGTGAAGGTGGAAGCATTGATGAATTGGGAACAACCGAAATCATCGACTGAGGTACGGAGTTTCCTAGGGTTAGCGGGTTACTATCGGAGATTTATTCAGGTTTTTTCAAAGATAGCGACTCCATTGACTAACTTGACAAAGAAGATGGTAAAATACACGTGGACAGATAAATGTGAAGATAGTTTTCAAGAACTGAAGAAGAGGTTGAGTGAAGCGCCTATTTTGTCATTGTCCGATAACACGGGAAATTTCGTAGTTTATAGTGATGCTTCGGATAAAAGACTTGGATGCGTGCTCATACAGCATGGCAAGGTCATTGTGTATGCATCTAGGCTGTTGAAGGATTATGAGAAAGTTTACCCTACTCATGATCTGGAACTAGCCGCAGTAGTTTTTGCTCTAAAGATATGGAGACATTATCTTTATGGGGAAAAATGTGAGATATACACGGACCATAAGAGTCTGAAATATATCTTCACATAGAAGGAGTTGAATATGAGGCAGAGGAGATGGCTTGAGTTGATAAAGGATTACGATTATAAAATCCTGTATCACCCTGGAAAAGCCAATGTAGTTGCCGACACCTTAAGTAGAAAGGGTCGGGAAAAGTTATCTATGTTAACAGCTCAAACTGAGTTAATAACAGAGATGGCTAGGATGGAGATAGAAGTGAAGTTGCCAAGGGAAGCGGGGCAGATACTTTTTGCGGCGGAGATGAAATCTACCATCGTAGTGAGAGTCAAGGAAGTGCAGCTCAAAACTAACGAGTGTGACCGAGTAAAGGAGCGGTTAACCAATGAAAAAGAGACTAAGTACAGTCTTAACAATGAGGGAGTATTGCAATTTGAAGGAAGAATTTGGGTTCTGAATGAGACAGAATTAAAGGAGAAGGTTCTACAAGAGGCTCATAGTTCAAGGTTTTTGATTCATCCTGGTAGCACTAGGATGTATCAAGATCTTCGACAGAGTTTCTGGTGGCCGAACATGAAGAGTGAGATAGCCGAGTATGTGAGTAGGTGCTTGACTTGTCAGAGTTAAGGCCGAACATCAACGACCAAGTGGCTTGCTAGAGTCATTGGAAATTCCCGAGTGGAAGTGGGAGAATATCACGATGGATTTTGTGGTAGGACTTCCAACTACTCAGAAGGGGTATGATGCGATTTGGGTAATAGTGGACCGGTTGACGAAGTCGGCTCACTTTTTTTCAATTAGGGTCAAGTACAACTTAGACCAGTTAGCTAGACCTTATATTAAGGAGATAATTTCCAGACATGGAGCACCAGTATCGATTGTGTCAAATCGTGACCCACGATTCACATCGAACTTTTGGAGAAGTCTACAAAAGCAGTTGGGAACACAGTTGAAGCTGAGTACGACATACCATCCACATACAGATGGACAAAGCGAGAGGACAATTCAGACGTTAGAAGATATGTTAAGATCTTGCGTCATGGATTTCAAAGGTAGTTGGGATGATCATCTACCATTAGTAGAGTTTGCGTATAACAATAGTTATCATGCAAGCAAAGGAATGCCGACTTACGAAGCTTTGTATGGAAGAAAATGCAGAATACCATTGTATTGGGATGAAGTGGGAGAACGTCGAATGCTAGGACCTGAATTGGTGCAGTAAATAGCGGACATTGTTAAACTGATACAAATGCGTTTGGTAGTAGCTCAAGATAGACAAAAAAAGTTTACTAATTCGCATCGAGAGAATAGAGAATTCAAAGTAGGCTCTTACGTCTTTCTGAAGGTATCTCCCTGAAAAGGAATGATATGATTTGGAAAGAAGTGAAAGTTAAGTCCGAGGTTTATAGGACCTTTTGAAGTGTTAAAACGGGTAGGTGAGGTAGCTTACATGGTAGCATTACCTCCAGACCTAGAATGAATACATAACATGTTTCACGTATCGGTATTGCATCCTTGTAAGCCGGATTATAAGCACGTAATAGAATATCAGCCTATTCATATCGAGAAGGACTTAACATATTAAGAGATGCCGATTCAAATCATCGATAGAAAAGAACAAGTTCTGCGGAATAAAGTTATACCTTCGGTAAAGGTGTTATGGAAGGATCACGATGCAGAAGAAGCAATGTGGGAACTTAAAGAAAAGATGAAAAAGAATTACCCTCAATTATTTGTGTAATTTTATTTTATAAGCGAGATTCTAGGGACAAAATCCTTATAAGGGGGAGAGAGTGTAACGCCCCAGAAAAATCGAACATTTTGTAAATATTTTTAATAATGAATAAAATAATATTATTTATTATTAATATGTATTAGTAAGATGAATGTCATTCTATAACCTAAAAATGTCAGAAAGCCATAGTATTTTAACTACGTGGGAGAATTAAAGTATTTGAATTTCTAAAATGAAAATAAAAGTTTTCCGAGAAATTTTCTAAAAAACACTATTCATCATGATATGTTCCCACTTTAACTCCAGAATCTCCAATGACTGTAGCAAGCCACTTGGTCGTTGATGTTCGGCCTTAACTTTCTGACAATTTAAGCACCTACTCACATACTCGGCTATTTCTCTCTTCATGTTCGGCCACCAAAAACTTTGTCGAAGTTCTTGATACATCTTAGTACTACCAGGATGAATGGAGAACCTCGAACTGTGAGCCTCTTGTAATACTTACTCCTTTAATTTTGTCTCATTCGGAACCCAAATTCTTCCTTCAAATCTCAATAACCCCTCATTATCAAGACTGTACTTAATATCTTTTTCATTGGTTAACCGCTCCTTTATCTGGTCACGCTCATCAGTTTTGAGCTACACCTCCCTGATTCTCTCTACGATGGTAGAATGAATCTCTATCGCAAACAGTCTTTGCCCCGATTCACTAAGCAACTTCACTTCTATTTCCATCTCTGTTATTAACTCAGTTTGTGCCGTTAACATAGATAACTTCTCCCGACCCTTCATACTTAAGGCATCGGCAACTACATTGGCTTTTCCAGGGTGATACATGATTTTATAGTCGCAATCCTTTATCAACTCTAGCCATCTCCTCTGTCTCACATTCAACTACTTCTATGTGAAGATATATTTTAGACTCTTATGGTCCGTGTATATCTCACATTTTTCTCCGTAAAGATAATCTCTCCATATCTTTAAGGCAAAAACTACTGCGGCTTGTTCCAGATCATGAGTACGGTAAACTTTCTCATAATCCTTCAACTGCGTTGATGCATACGCAATGACCTTGACATGCTGCATGAGCACGTAACCAAGTCTTCTATGCAAAGCATCGCTCTAAACTACAAAATTTCCTGCGTCATCGGGTAATGATAAAATAGGCGCTTCACTCAACCTCTTCTTCAATTCCTGAAAATTGTCCTCGCATTTATCAGTCCACACATATTTCACCGTCTTCCTTGTCAAGTTAGTCAACGGAGTAGCTATCTTCAAAAAATCCTGGATGAATCTCTGATAGTATCCTTATGACGCCCCCAAAACAGGTATACATCACCCATCTTGAGTCACCAAATACATGGTACAAAATATAAATAAAAACTTAATTATACAACTGTCGTGTAAAATACGACAAAACATATGCTATGAGTTTTAATACAAATATTGTCATCTAGACAATATCCACACTCAATGGAGTCCTCATTACATTTATTATCACACTATTTTATAGAATAGTGAGGACTACTATGACACCATCTCGGACCATCACTCCATTCCCCGGCTACGTTCTCATTTCTTAAAGAGAACAATGAAAGCAAAGGGGTGAGCTCCACTAGCCCAGTAAGAAATATTATGACTAATGATATGCAGGTTATTCCAATATAATAATAAAGAATGAAATAACAACCCTTACGAGTATTGAAAGAAAATAACTCTCTTCATTCATACGAAAGGATAATACCCCTTACATTAGACAAAACTGGATAATAGAATAGTGAGGTAGTAGACTTCTCTTCTTCTTTCTCTCTATAATTTCTCTCTATAATAATTGCTATATAGCTTTTATGAATTGGTGAGAAATGAAGGAAGAATGATTGTAACACCCCAGAAAATCAAACATTTTGTAAATACTTTTAATAATGAATAAAATAATATTATTTATTATTAATATGTGTTAGTAAGATGAATGTCGTTCTATAACCTAAAAACGTCGGAAAGCCGTAGTATTTTAACTACGTGGGAGAATTAAAGTGTTTGAATTTCTAAAACGAAAATAAAAGTTTTCTGAGAAATTTTCTGAAAAACACTATTCATCAATTTACGCTCGGAAATTATTTTTTGAACTTCCGAGAAATACGTAACGTTACAATATCAAGGTGAGATAGATTATGTAATAATAATCTAAGTATGGAAAACGTAATATTTCATATGCGGACTTATTTTGAGAACGTTAGAAATATTAAAACTTTAAGAAGAAAGTGTAATGATTGTATGATACGGAGTATTGCACTATTATGTATGAAGAATGAAATAATGTATGTTACAAATTAATATACGAGCTAGAATACGAAAGTTATACGTATAGTTTATGATATAAGGCTTTTATCCAATTAAGTGAGACTTGTAGGATTGTTAGCATATTGGTAGAAGTCCAATAGAAATTTGATGTGCAAGCCTAAGTGTTGGATAATTAAAAGTCCTAGCTAAAGTAATGCAAGCCCAATAGAAATAAGCTAAACTAATTGAATCAGGCCCAATGCATTGATCCAATTGATTAGGATCCGTGGAGCAACCCATAGGTAAATTGATGGGCAAGAACTTTATGTGATGCCCAAGTACTTTATGTGATGATCAAGTGTTGTGGTGAGCAAGAAAAAGGAGTGGCTAGCAAGTTTACTTAGTTGTAAAGTAAGGAATAATAAGGAGTTTAGTTGAGGTGGTGGTGTAATTAATGACTAGTATGCCCTCAACTTGGCTCTTCTATAAATAGGAGAGGTTGCTAGTCATTTTTCATTGTTAAACTTTCATCCAATTCAAATCAACTTAAGTGTTAGAGAGAATAAGCACTTTATAAGCCAAAACATCATTTGCTAGATTTTCAAATAGAAGAGAAGTAAAAGTTCTTCAAGGGTAAGACTCTTGTCCAATATTCTACCATCTCTATCATTGTAGGATGATAAGAGAAGTGTAATGAAATAAGCATGTATGCTAAGAACATGTAAGAATTGATTAAGCAATAGACTTAAGCCGAATAAGTCATGAATAAGTAACTTAAAACTAAATAAGTTATGAACTTATGATGCACGTGTAATATGTTTGTCATATGAAGTTAGTATGTTGGATATGATATCAGAACATTGAGTAAATGACTTAAATCAATAATAAGTCATAAGTAAATGAAATCATAAAATTTATAAGTTGTAAGTCATGAACTTATGAGGAATAAGTCTAAACCTAATTTGAAAATAAGTTAATGTAATAAGTTGTTTGAAATGTTTATATGATGGTTAGAATCCATTTAGAAAAATAATTAAATCATTGGTAATGAAGTTTCTCCGGAATTCACACGATTGGACGATAATCGTCGAATTCGTGAAATTCTCGGAATGGAAGTCGTATTTTGTGTTTGAACTCGGAAATGTTGATTTTCGATGGAGACAAGTCATATTTGGCATTATAGAGTTGCGGACTCGAAAATGACCGGATTCCGACTTAGAACGAAGAAACGAGTGTTGAACGTTCACAAACATTTATCGTTTTTGTTAAAAATGAACTAATAGGTGAAATTTTAGCGAACAAAGTCAAATGGATAAAATTCTTGCAAGAACGCATAGAGTATGTAATTTGTGAACCGTAGGCTCTTGAACGAGCCAATTCGGACTTATACCGAAGAAGTTATACGTCCGGGAGTTTCACAAAAATTTCAAAAGCTGTCAATTTTCTGAGGCACAGAGTTGGAACCGCGGCGCCAACCCAAGGCCAAATGATGGCACCGCAGCGCCGGAACAATGTCTAAACCTACTGAACTTTCGCATCACAATGCGACACGAAGAGCAAGGACTCAAGCGCGCAATGCCGAAGTTCGATCTGTACTCATCGTTAACTCACATGCAGTACGACACATTAAGGAAGGAAGGGTGGTAAATATAAATACCATCCCTAGGGTTCCAACAGACAAGAATGTTTACAAGTATAGAATGAAATTACTTCTTTCTAATGAACTAAGGTATAAATATAACATTGTTAAGGCATTGTGAGACACTTAATGTATGATGATTAAAGGTCTATAATCAATTGAAGATGAACGTAATGAGAGCGACGTATTGAAAAGTTGAAACCAATAATAACAAATCTAAGTTATAATTAGATTGAGAAGAAGGGTAAGATACATTAGGGACTATGTATGTTCATTCATGACCTAATGTGTTATGTGATGTTATCATTAATGTAGAGACTCAAAGACTTAAACCAAAGAACGTGTTATTAACTATAGCAGACGCTAAAGGCAACAACTCTAACCCTTGTTCCAGTTCAATCTGGACAAGCTTTGTGATTCATGTATTCTTACACATGAAGTATTATCTGAGAATATCCAAGCCAATTCTTTCAGCTAGACTTATATTATGTTTCTATCAAAGCATAGTCAATGTTTACCAAGTTATATTGGTGTGGTTTTCAAACGAAGACTGAGTATGCTAAAAAAATGTTTTGTTGCCATACGACAGACACGTGAGGTTGCCACAACATAAACGTGCACACGTTTAATGAATGTAGTGTTGATCAACATAGAGTACTATAGGCTGATCACCTAGACATGCTCGTAAGAAATGTTAGACTTACGGACTTAGTGCCGGGATGTCCTTTTTCAAAGAACTTATGAAATGCTCAAGGTCTTGGACCAAAATTGATGTTTTACTGAATATTGTTGTTGTAAAACGTTTTGAATGAAAAGAAGTACTATTTTGAATTATCGATAGTACTTTGTAACTATTGTTCAGTTATTGAAGATATACAATCCCTATGTTTCAAGCATGTTGTTTATTAGAAATGTTGTACTTGCTGAGCTAGTCATGCTCACTCTTGCTTGAACCATATGAATAAAGCTAAGATCGAACGGACCGAAGGCTCCGACAAGGATAAGGGCAAAGCGAAGATGAACCCATAGAATACTTTTATAATAGTATAGGATGAACGATTGTAATATATTCGATATTATGACAAGAACAAGTGAAAGGGTTATAAAGATCCTGGGAAATGTAAATATTATTATAATATATAGAAGTCATATTCGTTCTTTTGAGGCATTTCAATTGAATGTATGTATGAATGGTAGTACCGTGTAGCACCATCTGTCGGGTTGGAAGAGACCCAGATTTGGGGGCGTCACAATGATCATTTATTTATAGGAAAATATAATTTTGACAATTGCATGTTTTGGGGCTCGAAATATTACAGTATAATACCTTCCTCTTTTTCTTCATTTTTAATTTAGTCCTGCAAGTATTATCAAACTTGCACCACATCCCCTAATAGTAAATAATGTGAATCAATAGTAAATCATGTGAATCAATAGTCCTAGACATGTGAAAATACGAATTATAGTATAGTACCTCTATCTATACCTCCATTTTTTACTTAGTCATGCAAGTATTATCAATCTTGCACCAACTCCCCTAATAGTACAAGAATGTGAATCAATAGTACACACATGTGAACAAACAGTTATAATCATGTGAATTAATAGCATTTAATGTTCATTTATCCGATTAATTACTCGATTGGTTAATATAACCTCCAGACATCAATAATTATTGAAATAAATGTCGATTTTCACTAACACTAATAATTCCAACACAATGGAACTATCAAATTCATCTTTAATCAGCACGAACTTATTCATCATTAATATTATAATTCACAATATTTAACAACCAGGTCGTTCCCAGGAATAAGGGGGCTTTCCGATAAGGATTTCTCCTTATTGGCGCGTAATTAGATGACCAAACCTCTCCTTGACAGAACTTCTAGACATTGTAAATATTGCAATTTAATAATATGAATAACATTGTCATCTCAATTATTGATTTAATAATATATCATATTATTCAGATGATATTGTGACAATAATTGAATTAATAATATGAGAGATATGATGCAACAATTACTATAGCAATAATTGAGTATAACTGAGTAACTTCTCACGTAAGCATCAATAACTAATACCGTGTGCTACTATGGAACCACGCGTATTACTGTACTTTTACTACCGGGTAGTTCAACAGTTTTAACGGTAACACTTTCAACGTTATTTTTATAAAAAAAAAAATTCTGTCGTTTTCTTACTATGACAATACTTTTGTTGTGGGGTCCACCCATGATTGTGCCGTCGTACGAATATTTCCTATTAAACAAATATTCCCCACCAATCGAATATTATATAACCACTTGCTTACTTTGCAAAATTTGTAAATATTACCCACAACTATAACATTATATCAAATCCACACCATAATATTCAAAAATATATTTCGAGAAAATTATTCTTTATTCATAAAAGTTGGGGTCTTACAACCTCCCCTTTTTACGAAATTTCGTCCTCGAAATTAGAGTACGTACCTGGTATATTGAAGAGGTGAGGATGTCTTGACTTCATCTCAGATTCTAACTCCCAGGTCATTTCCTCCACATCTTGGTTTCTCCATAAAACTTTGACTTGAGGTATAAGCTTGGAGCGTAGAATATGATCCTTCTTATCCAAGATTTTAACAGGTAACTCGTCATATGTTAAATCTTCCTTTATCTCATCTGGTTCTAATTCAATTATATGGTTCGGGTCTTTCACGTATTTATGTAACATGGATATGTGAAAAACGTTATGAACACGAGACATACTTGGTGGTAAGGCGAGTCTATAGGCCACAGTTCCTACTCGATCAAAGATTAAAAATGGGCCAATGAATCAAGGATTGAGCTTTCCTCTCTTTCCAAATCTCGTAACTCCTTTCCATGGAGAAACACGTAACAACACATGATCTCCAATATTTAATTCCACGTCCTTTCGATGAAGATCAGCATAACTCTTTTGTCGATCTTGTGAGGTTTTTATTCGTTGTCGATCTTCTTTTATCATGGAGAATCATAAATGGGCGGTGTATGGTTAATATGGTGGAATAAGGATGACTTGCCATAGATTCAATCTCTATAAGTCATGAGATCATAAAAATCATAAGGGTTGTCATAGCTTAAAATCATGAAATTATTGATTGTTGAGTTTGATTGTTGATAAACAATTGAACTCCATCAATATGTAAATATGTGCATCTTGCTTGGTTAGGATGTAGATATGAAGTCCATGGAGTATTCCATGTGATTTGGCTTAGAGAACATTAGTAACGAAGTTATGGCGAATTTCACGGAAATAGATGTTAAACGTCAAAAACGTTAAAATTTTGGATTGGTAGTCGAAAGTTGCCGTGAGTCTTGAAATCATTGATTTTCAATGTCAACACGTGAGATAGGGTATTTAAGAGTCGTGGACTCAAGTATCGTCGGATTCTGACTTAAAATGAAGAAAACGAGCATTGAACGCTCATTAACGTTTACGAACGCTTAGAAAATGAACTCAATATTGAATTTTGAGTTAAAGCATACAAAAGTGTCGAATTCTTATATGAACGCATAGAGTATGTCATTTATGACATGTGGGCTTTTTAACGGACCAAATCGGACTTATAACGGAGAAGTTATGGCTCCGAGAATCTCACTAAAAGTTTATCTGTTAAAAATTTTCAGTGTAAAGGTCAGCACTTCGCGATTGCTGACAGATTAAGAAATTAAATGCCAGCGCATGTGTTACAAAGCGCTTTAATTAGCTCTTTGGAAAGTGGCGCCGCACCGCCACTGGTATAAGGGAGTCTCGCACCGCAGCGCTTAGACCGAAGTATGGGTACTGCTAATTGGTGTCGCAGCGCCAGTCTTGCCTAGTAATGTCACGCTGCGGCGCCGAGACAGGGGTTTTGTTAAAAAGCTAGGTTTTGAACTTTTTTTGTTCCGAGACCTACATGAGTTGAGTTTATATACTCAATAAATGTACTAAGGTTATTCCTATACTACCTAAACTAAGGTATATGGTATTGAAACTTAGGAATTGAATGCATGTTAGTAATGTATGAATGACGAACACAAAGTGTTGTTAATGAACCTTAATCGGTAAACAACGTTGGTACTTCACTAATGATGATAGAGTCCGGTTAATAACGTAAGTTGGTTAATAAGCAGGGACGAGGGGTAATAAATCGAGTTCACTTTAGTAATGATATTAAGTTAACAAAGACATAGAAGATAAAGAAGTTGGTAGGAACAATGTGAATAATTATTTGATAGCTAATTACAATGTGCTATGTGAATATATCATGTAGATTTTGTAAAGGTTGTGGTCAGTCAATTAAGTTATTTGAAGACGCTGAAAGGCAAGTTTTCTTAATGCTTGTCTAACCTTCAAATTAGCCAAGTTTTATGTGATTAATTGAACTGAATTGCACGACTGGTTTTAAAGAAAGGGTCGATGCCAGATTTAACTCGGCTAGACTACTCGTAAGATATAGATTGATTGATATTCATATCTATCTATATAGAAATATTAACGCTATCCTATGCCAAGTAATTGGTACGGATGTGAAGGTAAGGTTTATCTATGAACAAACAAAAGTGTTTTTTCATTGATTATTCGATGGGCACGTGAGTTTGCCAAATGTTAAAGGTAAATACGTTTAACGAATGAGTGTTGATCAACATAGAGTACTATAGGCTGATCACCTAGAAGTGCTCGTAAGTAATGCGGATGTACAACCTTAGTGTTGTGATATCCTTTTCAAGTATGAAAATAGAAAGTTATCGCTCATGGTCTATCGTTTGGTTCGTAATTCTAATCTATTCTATACTTTGGGAATTGATGATATGAATTGTTAAAGTATTATTGTTTCATAATACTTCATAACTATTTGTTCAGTTATGTATGAATTGTCATATAATTCACGAATGTGGTATTACTGTTATCTTTTGTTAAAACTTGATGAGCTTGTTATGCTCACTTCTTGCGTGAATTATATGATTGCAGTTAAGGATGAACGTACTGAGAATGCTAAGAGAGATAAGGGTAAGGCTAAGATGGATACTTAGCCATTGTGTAATAGATTAGTATGTTTGTATGTATTATACATTATGAACAACGAACTATGTAATCGGTTTATGAACCTGGGAAGGATTATAATTTGATTGTAATAAGAAGATAGTAATTACATTCATTATGTTGTATTTCAATGGAATGATTGTAAAGTTATGAGTACAGTGTAGCACCAGATGTCGAGTTGGAAGACACCCGAATTTGGGGGCGTCACAGACCTTTTGGCACTTGATGCTCTGCCTTGAATCGTTGACAAGTTAGACACCTTGAAATAAACCCCGCTATTTCTTTCTTCATATTGCTCCACCAAAATGTATGTCGAAGATCGTGATACATTTTGGTACTCCCAGGTTGGATTGCAAACGGTGTGTTGTGCGCCTCCATCATGATTTTATACTTCAAGTCAGAATCTTAGGAACACAAAGTCTGAAGTTGACTCAAAGTATTCCTTCTTCATCGATTCTTGCTTCCGGAATAGCACCTTCTTGTACTTTCTTCCTCATATGCATCACTCAGTGTCCAGTAGCTTGAGCGACTTTTAACTTTATCGATTAAAGTCGGTTCCACTCGTATATTCACCATCATCACATGGTCCCTGGAGTCTTTAACTCTATTTCAATCCTTTCCAAGTCATACAAAATGGTCCTTTGCATTAGCAATATTGCACTCGTGCCCGCATATGATCTTCTACTCAATGCGTCAGCTACTATGTTCACTTTTCCAGGATGCTATTGGATGGTATGATCATAATCTTTCAACAACTCAAGCCATCGTCAGTTGCCGCATGTTGAGTTCCTTTTGAGTGAAGAAATATTTGAGGCTTGCATGATCCGTATAGATCTCCACCTTCTCTCCATACAGGTAATGCCTCCAAATCTTAAGCGCAAAAACAACTGCTGCCAACTCTAGATCATGAGTAGGATAATTCCTCTCATATTCTTTAAGTTGTCGCGAGGCATAGGCTATGACTTTCCCATGTTGCATGAGACCACATCCTAACCCTTTGCCTGAAACATCACTATAGATGACAAATCCCTCTGAGCCAGATGGTATTGTCAAAACAGGTGCTGAAATGAGTCTTCTTTTTTAAGTTCTTAAAAACTCTTCTCACATTCCTCGCTCCAATCGAACTTTGTATCTTTTCGAATCAGCTGAGTTAATGGAGTAGCGATTCGAGAAGATCCTTCCAATAATCTCCGATAATCACCAGCTAAGCCGAGAAAGCTACGTACTTCGGGCACTGATTTTAGTTGCTCCCAGCTTTGAATTGCTTCAATCTTCAATGGGTCAATAGATATTCCATGATTTGATATCACGTGCCCAAGGAATGCAACTTCTCAAGCCAGAACTCGCATTTCTTCAACTTGGCATATAGCTTGTTTTCACGAAGCTTTTGGAGTATCAACCACAAGTGTTGCTCGTGGTCTTCACGGGTTTTGGAGTATAGGAGGATATCATCAATAAAGACAACCACAAAGTGATCCAAATATTCCTTGAATACTCGGTTCATCATGTTCATGAAAGCAGCAGGAACATTAGTCAATCCAAAAGACATGACTAGGAATTCATAATGCCCGTACCGAGTTCTGAAAGCAGCCTTTGGAATGTCATCAGTTTTAATCTTCAACTGATGATATCTGAAACGAAGATCAATCTTTGAAAAGAATTTGGCTTCTTGTAACTGGTCAAACAGGTCATCAATGCGAGGCAATGGGTACTTATTTTTGATGGTGACATGATTCAACTCCCGATAATCAATACAAAGTTGCATACTTCCATCTTTCTTTTTCACGAATAGAACAGGAGCACCCCAGGGAGACGTACTAGGATGAATGAAACCGATGTCCAACAATTCCTGTAGTTGAGTTTTTAACTCCTGAAGTTCAATAGGAGCCATTCGATATGGGGCTTTGGAAATGGGTTTTGTACCGGATTCAAGGTCAATACAAAATTCAATTTCACGGTCTGGGGGTAGGCCAGGAAGTTCTTTAGGGAATACGTTAGGAAATTTATTAACAATAGAAATATCATTCAAATCTAACGTATTTTAATTTAAATCCGTGGCATGGGCTAAGAAAGCTTGACATCCATTTTTCAATAAACAAATAGCTTTATGGCTTGATATGACAGTGATTGATTTTAGTGGTTTGGTTGCTTGAATTCATATAATAGGTTGGTTAGGAATATGAAAGCTAACACCCTTATGAAAATAATCAATTTTAGCATGATGAGTAGTTAACCAATCAATCCCTAAAATCACATCAAATGCAAGTATTTTCAAAGAAATAAGATCGACAGGTAACGTGCGGTTACCGATTTGAATCAAACAAGACTTATAGATAGTGGATATGATGAAGGTTTCTCCTAATGGAGTTTCAACAGATAAGTCAAAGACTAATTTCTCCGGAGTCAAATTTAAACGTTGAGCGCAAGTAGGAGAAATAAAAGAATGGGTAGAACCGGTATCAAATAAAGTATAAACTTCGCTAGAGTTTATGATTAGCTTACTCGTGATCACCTCGTTCAGATTCCTCACTTTTTGGGAGGTTATGACAAACTCTCTCCCTTGAACTACCGGTTTTGTCTTGTCTGGGACACCCTTTGATGCCTCCATCCCAGCTGGACTTGACTTTGGTGCACAAAAAAATTGGGCTAGGTGACCTTCTTTTCCACAATTGTAACACGCTTTGGACTGCATCACGCAGTTTGGACTGATATGTCCCTCCCCTCCGCATTTGAAACATACTACCGGCGGTCGTTCTCCTTCCTTAACAACAAGTGCTGGTGCTGACGTCTTTCCATCATTGTTGAATCTCCTCTTCTTGAAATGTCCACTCTTATTGTCATGGCCATGATTACCACCGAAGTGATTACCATTTCTGGCATGTTGATTCCAACCACGCTTGTTGTCACAGCTTTGATGACTGCTACCACTGGTATTATCGACTTGTCGGCTGCTCTCTCTTGGTTGGGTTAACTCATTATCACGCTCTAATAACTGAGCCCTATTCACAACATCTGAATACAAACACGGTTTATGAGAAATTAGGTATTGACGTATCTCGGGTTTCAAACCTCTTAGAAACATCCGCGTCATTCTCTCTTCATTATCAACTAAGTGGGACGTAAACCGAGATAACTCGACAAACTTAGCTTCGTACTACGCCACGGTCATATTGTTTTGCTCAAGCTTGATGAACTCTACCTTCTTCATGTGATGTATACTTTTAGGAAAGTACTTATCGTTGAACAGCTCTTGGAACTTCTCCCAAGACATTTTGAGTGCGGCAGGTTGAGTACGCTTTACAGATTCCCACCAGTAATTTGCCTCTGCGCGCAACATGAAGGTAGCAAAGGGAACCTTTTGCTCCTCGGAGCATCCCAAGACATCAAATATCTTGTTGATCCACTTTATCCACGTCTCTGCCTTAAGTGGTTTTGGCTATCCAAAAAACTCCAGTGGTCCCAGCTCCTTGAACTGCTTAGCGGTGACCATCCGAGAGTTGTAAGTGTTTCCACCTGCATTTTGGACAGGAGCCGCTCTCGCCTGATGTTGCATGAATTTCATAAAGCCTATGAACATCCCATCGTTCATCATTTGATCGTTGTTGTTTACTTGAGGATTATTGTCTTCCTGTTGCACATTATCCTGGGTATTAATCTATGTTGACTCAACGGTCTCATGTGCTTCATTGCTTATCTCAACATTTTCGGATGCCATTTTCAAATACTGCCACAAAACAAGGGTTAATTAACATATCACATATTATCCTTATACTCTGACCGACCAATTAAATACCAAATAAACTTAGGTAGGTCACACTAGCGAAGGAATTCCCCGTCTCTCCCCTCCTAGTTCTTGTCTCACATCTCGGCCAGGGATCATAACCCTAAACTTTGATACCAACTGTGACGCCTCCAAAACAGGTATACATCACCCATCTTGAGTCGCCAAATACATGGTACAAAATACAAATAAAAACTTAATTATACAACTGTCGTGTAAAATACAACAAAACATATGCTATGAGTTTTAATACGAATATTGTCTTCTAGACAGTATTCAAACTCAAATGGAGTCCTCATTACATTTATTATCACACTATTTTATAGAATAATGAGGACTACTATGACACCATCTCGGACCATCACTCAATTCCCCGACTAGTCTCGGCAACGTTCTCATTTCTTGAATAGAACAATGAAAGCAAAGGGGTGAGCTCCACTAGCCCAGTAAGAAATATTATGACTAAGATAATGCAGAATAAATTATCATTAGCCCTCAACAATGTTAAACTGATAGAATATAATATACAACAAGTTTAACTACAGTGGAACAAGCAATCTATTAGAAGAGTCAAGTAGAGCATAAAATCTACTATCTTCTATGATTTAAAAGTTTTTCATCAACTTTATCGCTGAGACTCGGCTTAATAAATAAAATCAAATTATCCCTGCACCACGGCCAAGGATATTCATGTAATCATCAATGGTCATGATTATACCGAATAATCCCTGGTCATAATCATACTAACAACTGTCCATCAATGAACTAGAGGCCAATGAGGACTTTCACCACATCATTCGTTACATTACGGTCATGATTATACCGAATAATCTTTGGTCATAATCATACCAATTTTATCTATGCACGTAAGCCAAAGATGACTTTCATCACAATATAAGCATGAGGATGATGACAATAACATAATAATTCAATAAAACATGTTCAAGGATAAATTTTAATGATTTATAAATTAATTTATCTAGGAACCAATAACGTCCAAATTGTCAACATGATACTGCTTTGTAGAGTAAAATTCAAAAATGCTCAGAAAAATATTTCCATGAAAAGATACTGGATGAAGCGCAAATATCAAGGATATTCGACTAATTTCATGGAGTATAGAAGCCAAAGCTTTAACCAACTGAGTATAATAGAATATTTTAAATTGCAAATGAATTTTCGCCCGCCATGCTATAATCCACGTAGACAGCTCATTTCCAAAATTTAATAAGGAATGAATACGAAAGATCATTCACCACGAATGTGGTAATCCACATAGACAGGTTATTCCAACATAATAATAAAGAATGGAATAACAGAAGAATTCACCAGGCATGCGATAGACTTCACAAACAGGTTATTCCTACATAATAATAAAGAATGGAACCAGGTCATGCATAATCCGCACAGACAGGATATTCCAACAGAATAATAAAGAAGGGAACCAGGTCATGCGTAATCCGCACAGACAGGATATTACAACATAATAATAAAGAACGAAATTAGGTCATGCGTAATCTGCACAGACAGGATATTCCAACAGAATATTAAAGAACGAAATCAGGTCATGCGTAATCCGCACAGATAAGATATTCCAACTGAATAATAAAGAATGGAATAATAGAAGAATTTCACCATGTATGAGGTACTTCGCATAGACAGGTTATTCCAACATAATAATAAAGAATGGAATAACAACCCTTATGAGTATTGAAAGAAAATAACTCTCTTCATGAATACGAAAGGATAATACCCTCTACCTTAGAAAAAACTGGATACTGAAATAGTGAGGTAGCAGACTTCTCTTCTTCTGTCTCTCTATAATTTCTCTCTATAATAATTGCTCTATAGCTTTTGTGAATTTGTGAGAAATGAAGGAAGAATGAGCTTCTATTTATAGGAAAATATACCTGGGAAATGTAAATATTATTTTAATATATAGAAGACATATTCGTTCTTTTGAGGCATTTCAATTGAATGTTTGTATGAATGGTAGTACCGTGTAGCACCATCTGTCGGGTTGGAAGAGACCCAGATTTGGGGGCGTCACAACGATCCTTTATTTATAGGAAAATATAATTTCGACAACTGCACGTTTTGGGGCTCCAAATATTATAGTATAATTCCTTCCACTTTTTCTTCATTTTTAATTTAGTCCTACAAGTATTATCAAATTTGCACCACCTCCCCTAATAGTAAATAATGTGAATCAATAGTAAATCATGTGAATCAATAGTTCTAGACATGTGAAAATATGAATTACAGTATAGTACCTCAATCAATACCTCTATTTTTAACTTAGTCATGCAAGTATAATCAATCTTGCACTAACTCCCCTAATAGTACAAGAATGTGAATCAATAATACACACATGTGAACAAATAGTTATAATCATGTGAATTAATAGCAATTAATTGCTCATTTATCCAATTAATTACCCGATTGGTTAATATAACCTCCAAACATCAACTAGTATCGATATAAATGTCCATTTTCACTAACACTAATAATTCCAACACAATGGAACTATCAAATTCATCTTTAATTAACACGAACTTATTCATCATTAATATTATAATTCACAATATTTAACAACCAGGTCGTTCCCAGGAAAGAGGGGGCTTTCCGATAAGGATTTCTCCTTATTGGCGCGCAATTAGATGACCAAACCTCTCCTTGACAGAACTTCTAGACATTGTAAATAGTATAATTTAATAATATGAATAACTTTGTCATCTCAATTATTGATTTAATAATATATCATATTATGCAGATGATATTGTGACAATAATTGAATTAATAATATGAGAGATATGATGCAACAATTACTGTAGCAATAATTGAGTATAACTGAGTGACTTCTCACGTAAGCATCAATAACCAATACCGTGTGCTACTATGCAACCACGTGTATTATTGTACTTTTACTACCGGGTAGTTCAACAGTTTTAACGGTAACACTTTTGCCGTTATTTTTATAAAATGATAATTCTGTCGTTTTCTTACTACGACAATACTTCCGCTAGGGGTCCACTAATGATTGTGTCGTCGCATTTAATATTCCCTGTTAAAATGAATATTCCCCGACCAATCGAATATTATATAACCACTTGCTTACTTTGCAAAATTTGTAAATATTATCCACAACTATAACATTATATCAAATCCACACCATAATATTCAAAAATATATTTCGAGAAAATTATTCTTTATTCATAAAAGTTGAGGTCTTACAATCCTGTTAACCATAGGAAACTCCGCACCTTAGTTGGTGATTTCGGCTATTCCCAATTCATCACAGCTTCCACCTTCGTTCGATATCTTCCAACCCAATAGATGGTGCTACACGGTACTCATAATTGTACATTCAATCTATTGAAAGGACATCAAAATGTGTGTATCAATGACATTCTTATTACATTAATAATATTACATCCCGTTCCTAGGTTCTAAAACCATTACATTATTTGTTCATCAAACTATAATATATATAAATTACTAGTTTATTACAAGGTAAACTAATCGTTCATCTTCTTCTTGCCATTATCCTTGTCGGATCCCTCGATTTGTTCGGTTCTAGCTGCATTCATATGGTTCAAGCAAGAGTGAGCATAACAAGCTCATCAAGTGCAACAATTTCTTTTAAACAACATGCTTGAATCATAGGAATCGTATATCTTCAATAACTGAACAATAGTTATGAAGTACTATCGATAATTCAAAATAGCACTTCTTTTCCTTCAAAATATTTTACAATGACAATATTCAGTAAAACATCAATTCTAGTCCAAGACCATGAGTATTTCATAATTTCTTTGAAAAGGACAACCCGACACTAAGTTCGTAAGTCCGATATATCATACGAGCACTTCTGGGTGGTCGGCCCATAGTACTCTATGTTGATCAACACTACATCCTTTAAACGTATGTACGTTTAAGTTTTGGCAACCTCACGTGCCCATTGAATAATCGATGAAAAATACATTTGTTTATTCATACTCAGGCTTACCTTGAATCCGTACCAAACAATTGGCGTAGGATAGCGTTATCAATTTTATATTGAAAGACTTGTAAATAAATCAATTAATCTTCAAGATTAATCTAGCCGAGTTAAAACTGGCATCGACATTTTCGTAAAACAATTCATGCGTATTATAACATGAATCACTGAAAACCTGGCAAACATGAAGATTAGACAAGCGTTTAGAAAAACTTTCCTTCAACGTCTGCTACAGTAAAATTACTTTTCCTTTGAGTCTTTACAATCTCTATAACACATAACCACATAACATACCACATTAGGTCATGAATGAACATACATGGTTCCTAATGAATCTTACCCTTCTTCTCAATCTAATTATATATTAGATTTGTTATTCGGCCTAATTTGTCATGAATGAACATACATGTTATTATTGGTTACAACTCGTTTTGAGTTAATCATCCTTCCTCATGGTTTGCTAACGTTTTAACGTTCACATACATTTGAATTACTTCAACCCTAAATGATCATACTTAAGGATTAAACATGTCTTAACAATGTTATAATTAAACTTTAGGTCAAGGCCACAAGATCGCCTCCCTTTACTTGACCCACCCACGCGACAACACAACACTGAAACTAAAGACCGGACTCGGTGACAAGGACGTGAGTCCCTTACATTCTGATCATGCTACTGTGGCGCCAAAACTTCGATGAGAGGTCTACATTTTTCGGTCCATGCTTGGTGTCATGCGGCATGGGCTTTTATAGCTTTGATCTGAAATAAGCTACACACTTCAGATCCTCAACACTGAAAAAATATTGACAGATAAATTTTCCTATGAACTTCCTAAGCTCATAACTTCTTCGTTATAAGTCCGAATTGGCTCGTTCAAAAGACCATAGCTCATAAATTATATACTCTACGTGTTCATGCAAGAATTGTTCAATTTCAAATCCGTTACCTCAAAATTCACCTTTTAGTTCATTTTAACGAAAATGATAAACGTTCGTGAACGTTCAATGCTCATTTCTTCGTTCTAAGTCAGAATTTGGTCATTCCTGAGTCCGCAACTCTATAATGCCAAATAAGAGTTAACTCCATTGAAAACCAATGTTTCCAAGCTTAATATCAAAATTTGACTTCCATTCCGAGAATTTCACAAATTCGACGATTATCGTCCAAATTTGTGAATTCCGCCTTAACTTCATTTCTTATAATTTGTTCATCGTTTCAAATGGATTCAATCCATTATAATAACATTTTAACATACATATTACATTAACTTATAAACATGATAAGTTGTTACTTGTTCTTTATGAGTTTGTAACTTATAATAGTATAAACTACTTACACTTTCATTTCTCATGACTTATAATGATTTATGTTTTCTAACCATAATTCTCACATTTCCTTATCATACCATCTTATTAAGGTAGACATATGAGAAGTCCATATAGGTTTCTTATGAGTTCATAACTTAATTAAGTTTGAATTACTTATTCATGACTTATACGGCTTAAGTCCATTGATTAATCATTCTTATCATTCCTTAGTATACATATTCTACCACTACTCACTTCTCTAACAATGGAAGAGAAAGAAATTCATGGTTTATGTTCTTACCCTTGATAATCACTTGATTAAGCTTTAATCTTCTTCTTGCTTCTTGAATTAACAAAGGCTAACTTGTTCTAGCTTGTTTAGCTTTTTCTCTCTAACCAATAAGCACCTTATAAGTTGTAAAGTGTTGGATGAAATAAACAACAAACAAATGAAATCTAAGCTTGCTATTTATAGGATTTCTAAAGTTAGGGCATAAGGGTCATTAATCCAACCCACCTCCTTAATCACCTCCTTACTATTCATTACCTAGGCATTAAGTTAACTTGGCCACCACACTTACTTAGCTCTTAAGTATACTTGCTTAGCACATTGCTTATCCTTTACTTGCTCATCAAATTAATTACTTGGCCATCACAACACTTAGCCATTAAGTTACTTGGTCATCACATATAAGCACTTTGCTTTCTCATCACACATAAGCACTTTACTTAGCCTTTAAGTTACTTAACTTATCCTTTGCTTAACCCTTAAGTCTACTTGCTCATCACACTTATTTCTTGGCCACCAAGATCACCCATGTGATCATGGGTTTCCCCATGGATCCTCCTAATCCATTGGATTCTTACTTTTGGCTTTACATTCAATTAGCTTAATTAACTTATCTCATATTTTGGGCTTACATTAAACAAACATTGGGCTTATTCCTTAATTCATATTTGGATCTTAAACTTTAATTCGAATTGGACTTATCCATTCCTTCATTTGGGCCTTATCAATTCCCCATTGGACTTTACAATTTCCTACATAATCCTAAAAGTCCATTACATTTGGCTTAAAGCCTTATAACGTATAATTTACATATTAATCTCGTATTCCACTTCGTATACTTATTCATGTATGTCATACCATCATTCATGCATACTCGTATAATACTTTGTATCATACTCGTATTCATTACTTCGTACCATACCTACATATTATACGATCTTCGCTTTAATTCATTATTCACATTTCATTTCATTCTCGGAAATCACTTTCCCTAACCGTTAGGTTTTAAGTCTGCAGGCGAAAAACTGTGTTTCCCATATCTGAAATATTATTGGATATTCTGTCTCACCTCGATATTCTATCATTACATATTTCTCAGAAATTCAAAAATAATTCCCGAGCAGAAATGCGTGAATAGTATTGTTCGAAAAATTTCTCAGAAAGCTTTTATTTTCGTTTTGGAAATTCAAACACTTTAATTCTATCACGTAGACAAAATACTACGACGTTCCGACAAATCTAGGTTATTGAACGACCTTCAATTAGCTTACTCCCATAAATAATTAATTAAATTCATTTAATCCACATAATTAAATAAAAATTTAATTCTCATAAAATCCAATTTTTCTCGGGCATTACACTGCCGCTCCTGGCATAATGTCAATCACAAACTAGGTCTCCCTATCCGGTGGAAGACCCGGCAATTCGATCAGAAATACATCCGTGAATTCTTTAACTATAGGTATTTGTTCCATGGTCGCTACCACTCTCTGGTTATCAACAACATGGCACAAACAACCTACACATCCCTTCAATAATTTCCTAGTTTATGCCATGGTAAGACAACACGAACGCCCTGGCGATCTGTTCCCATAAAACACTACCTGAAGTTGTCTCAACGTTCTAATGTTCACACATTTCTTCTGATAATCTATGATTGCCCCATGGTTAACCAACCAATCCATTCCGAGAATTACATCGTATTCTCCTAACTTTATCGGTATAAAATCTACCGATAATTTACAACCCCAAATGTCTGTGCAACAATTCCTATGAATATCTTCAACACGAATTATCTCTTCATTTGCTACCTTAATATTTAAAGGTATAGGCAACTTTTTGGGAAGTAATCCTAATCGTCTAGCAAAATCAAATGCCATAAACGAACAAGTAGCACCCGAATCAAACAGCACGTAAGCATTTATGTCGTTGATCAGAATAATACATGCGACTACATCCCTTGATGCAACTGGATCTTGGACTGTCATGTTAAAGGTGTGGGCCATCGGCCTACCTGGCTACGTTGGACCACTAATAGTTAACTTACCGCTATTAGTGCCCCTATTCCCATCTGTACCCTTCTTCGGGCATGTCTTTGCCATGTGTTTAGTTGACCCACACACAAAGCATACGTGGTTTTTCTTCAGACTTGGATAGTTATGCGAAATATGCCCTTCTTGCCCACAGTTATAGCATACGGCCTTCCCCTTAAAATAGACTCCTAAATGAGTCTTCTCACAGGTTTTGCAGGCCTCCATTCTCCTTTTCGAATATCCTAGCTTCACTCTGGTATTCCCAGAGTTAAACACTTTTCGTTTCTGTCTTTCGCCACTCCCGCTAGCTCCTTCTATCTTCACTCCCCAATCAACTTTTCCCTTATTCTTCATGTCCTTATGGTACTGGCTTAAAGCCTCGCTACTACCTTCGGCGATTATCGCCTTCTCTAAAATGGTCCAAAACGACATACTTTGGAACAGAAATATTCATTTATAGAGCCAGGGTTTCAAGCCCTGCTCAAACCGTCGAGCTTTCCTAACCTCGGTGTTCACTTGGTGTGGAGCAAACCTCGTCAGTTCATTAAACTTGGCAGCATATTGGGGAACCATCATGTCCCCTTGTTTCAAGTCAAGAAACCGCATCTCCATCCTTCCCTGCATACTCGTGGAAAAGTATTTCTCGAATAATATCTCCTTGAACCTCACCCACGTTACATTCTCAATACCAACTCTCGCCTGGTTAGCCTCCCACCAAAAATTGGCTTCTCCTTTCATCATATAAGTTGCAAAGGCAACCTTCTAACCCTTGTCAACATTTGCAATGACAAATTCGTTCTCAGTTTCTTTTACCCATGTCTGGGCTTCTATGGGGTCCGTAGTTCCTTTGACTTCCGATGGACCCACACTTTTAAAATCCTTGAAAGTAGTAGCTCGTACTACTCCCAAATTTTTGGGGATATCAGCCCCATTTCTATTAAACACGGTTGTTAATAAGTTAACAAATTCCTACATTGGGTTAACTGGACCTCCCCCCGGTTGATTAGCATCTTGGTTACATTGTCTCCTTCTTGACAGCATTTTGTTGTTACAATAAACAACACATTTCATTATTATTATTAATTAATTATTATTTTAGATTAAACAATAACTTCAACATTCATTACTAAATATGTTCAGCAAAAAGGCTTATATTGATTCATTCATTGTAGTATAATACTACATCGTTCCATTACACAGCCTAAGTTGATTACATTACTATCCCACAATTGCTTTCCAAAAATTAGGATTTACAAAAGACTACCCTTTGATATACAAAAGAGGGTTTTACGTCACTACTAGATACACAATATTTACATATCTAAAACTACTCTAGCTACTTGTGACAACCCGAGAATTCAGAATTTTTTTTATAAAATCATAATTGATTTATTTAGAGTTCAATATTAGAACCTAGACAAAAAATTAGTGTATGCATTTGATATTTTTGGGAAGAAATTTTGAGGATTTCAAAATTCTGTGAAGGATTTAGGTGAATTATTCAAGATTAAGTGTATACGTGAATATGTTCTGTGAATTTGGTTGTATATATGTTCAGTATGTGGTTAAGGGTCAAGGTTTGACTAGATATATTTTATTAGTGTCAAACCCTAATTATATATTAAGAACGTCAGTGTTTAGTTAAGAAACCCTAGCAATGGATAAGAAACCCTAGAAACTGGTTCTGAAACCCTAATTTTGGTTCTGGGTATTCGAAACCCTAATTCGGGAATTTAAATGCTATGTATAAGTTTAAACGTCATTAATTATAATTTATTAGGGAAAACCCTAATGAATTACTTGAAACCCTAACTGATTATTAAAAAACCCTAATACTAGATCTAGAAACTCTAATTTCAGATTCCGAGTATTTAAAACCCTAGTCTTGGAACTTACCGGAGAATTATAATGCTTAAGTGCTATTAATTATAATATTAATTAGGGTAAAGCTTAATTAATTAGCAAACCCTAATTTTAGATTATAAACCCTAATTATTTAGTCAGAAACCCTAATGTACCATTGTGGATTTAAATTGCTATTTTAGTAATTTTAATTAGGATAAATTAATCCTAATTAGTAAGTTTAATTTATGATTAGAAAACCTTAGTATAATTATGGGAATTCTAATTATAATTTACAAATGTTAATTTTCTATTTCGAAATCCTAATTTGGAAATCCTAGAAAGGTGAATTATGGAAAGCTTAGGTTTTAACCCTAAGGGTCAAACCCTAAGGGTTTTATTAAATGACAATTCTAGAATAAAAATTATATGGAAAATGACATTAGTGCCCTTTTTATATTTTATTAAGTTGGTGTATAGATTTTGATTTTAGGTGAAGTTTTTCACCAAAACCTAACCCTAGCCATATGCAATATGTCAAATATCTTAGCTAATTTACTAGGTAACATTCATTGTATCATACATTATATAAGATTAAGAGAGAGAGGAAAGTTCACTTTACCACTCATATTACCCAACCTATTGTCTCTCTCTAAATTTTGGGATTGAGTGTGATATGGATTGGGGAGATGAAACAATATCAAAACCTAACTCTCCATGATCAGCAACAAAGGACCAGATTCAAGAATCAAAGCCTCAAAGGTATAAGAACCCTAAATCTTGAAATCCTTAGATCCGATGTTAGATGTTGTGAATTGTTGTTTAGAAGTGTGTTATAAGGTGTTAATTAGTGATCTGGGTTGTTAAATCCCAGATCCATAACATCAAAGTGCTCAAATATAAAGATTTATTAAATTTGGAAAAGTTGGAAAAAGTCGTCTGACAGTCATATGTCAGACTTCATAGATCTGTGTGTGTTTGATGTTTGGTGTATTTTATGTTATAGATATGTTCTTTGTAGTAAGGTCATTGATCTGGTTGGGGGACCAAACACAAAGTCTGGTTTTTGGGCAACCCAGATTTCCCAGAAACTCTGACAACCATTTTCTGGGCTTTAGATCTTGTCACTGTTTGTGTTTTAGTCAAGGTTAGTGATTTAATCTTGTAGCCTGACATAAGTTCTACAAATCCATGTTTTTATGTTACTTAGATCGTGATCAGAATGTAAGTTATACCTGGTCAAACTACGTTGACCGATCAACCTTATGAACTTTCTAGAAAACCCAAAAAATTCATGATCCGGTTCTTGATCACTACTTTGACCATCTTAGATCTCCGTTTGATGATGTTTTTAGTAAGACCCCAACTTTTTTTAATAAAGATGATTTTTCTATAAATATCATTTTTGAATATTATGGAATGAATTTGATATAATAGTTGTGGGTAATATTTATAAATTTTGCAAAGTACGCAAGTTGTTATATAATATTCGGTTGGTTGGGGAATATTCGTTTTAACAGGGAATATTCGTACAACAACACAATCATTGGTGGACCCCACAACAAAATTATTGTCGGACTGAGAAAACAACAAAAATATTTTATAAAAATAACGGCGGAAGTTTTACTAGTTAATCTTTGAAACACCCTTGTTAAAAGTACAATGAATACGCTGTGGTTTCATAGTAGCACACGATATTGATTATTGTTGCTTACGTGAGAAGTCACTCAATTGTATTCAATTATTATCGATATTTTATATATTGAGATGATAGAGTTATTAATATTATTATTTGCAATATTAACGATGTCTAGAAGTTCTCGCCAGGAGAGTTTGGTCACCTAATTATGCTACCAATAGGAAAAAATCCTTATTGAAAGCCCCTCTTTTTAGGAACGACACAGTCGATTAATAGTATGAATTATAATAATGATGATGAGTTTTGTTTAATTAGTATTATTAATGTAATAAAATGTAAAAAGTTTTTTATATAAAATGAATACTTTTATAAAGTTATTCGTTTTATTAGACTATAAATAGAATATATAATATTCTATTATGCATAGTGTTTTGTATAGTAAAATCTTTTTATATAAAATAGAATACTTTTATAAAGTTATTTGTTTTATTAGACAATAATTAGAATATATTATATTTTATTATGCATAGTGTTGCATAGTGCCCGATAAGTGTTTTGCATAGTAAAATCTTTTTATATAAAATAGAATACTTTTATAAAGTTATTTGTTTTATTAGATTTTAAATAAAATATATATATATATATTTAGAATATAGTATATTTTATTGCATAGTGCAACATAGTATCCTTTCTATTTTCCTATAAATAAGATGCTTAGTTAGAATTGAAAACCACACCAGAAGTTCAAAGAATTCTTCTATAATCTTGAGCGTATTTCTTTAGAGTTTTAAGAAGCTTTGAGCGTTGTGCAAGTTTTTTTCAAGAATATCCTCGCCCTACCAGTCGGAATACTCTTCTTTTACGGTAAGGGGTATTATTTCTTTCTTATTCATGAAGAGAACTTCATTATTCCATTCTTTATTATTCGTTGGAATAACTTTGTATACGCTGCGACTACCCTATACTTGGTAAAATTCTTTTGTTATTCCATTCTTTATCATTATGTTGAATAACTTTTGCCATGCTGAGTACCGCATACATGGTGAAATTCTTCCATTATTCCATTCTTTATCATTATGTTGAATAACTTTGCCTATGCTGGCACCGCATACATGGTGAAATTCTTCTCATTATTCCATTATTTATTATTCTGTTGGAACATCATGTCCGCGTGCGTTCGCATGACCGGTTCATTGTTTATTATTCATTGGAATATCCCGCCTGCGTGCGTTTACGCATGACCGATTCTCGATATTTATTATTTTGTTGGAATAACCTGTTTGTGCGGTCTATCGTATGCCTGGTGATTTTTTTTGTTATTCCATTCTTTATTATACTCAGTTGGTTAAAGTTTTGACTTCGAGTCAACTCCAGACTTTATGTTCCTAACGACCCTAATTTAAAGTATAAAATCATGATGGAGGCACACAACACACCATTTGCAATCCATCCTGGGAGTACCAAAACGTATCGTGATCTTCGTCATACATTTTGGTGGAGCAATATGAAGAGAGAGATAGAGCTGTTTATCTCAAGGTGTCTAACTTGTCAACGAGTCAAGGCGGAGCATCAAGTACCAAAAGGTCCATTGCAACCACTTGAAATTCCAGAATGGAAGTGGGAGCACATTACCATGGATTTCGTTACTGGTCTTCCCAAGGTTTTTCAAGGCATAGATGCAATTTGGGTCATTATTGATAGATTAACCAAGTTTGCTCATTTCTTACCAATACGAGAAACTTATACACTTGAACGTGTTGCTCGTATGTACATAAACGAGATTGTAAGACTGCATGGTATGCCAGTATCCATAGTTTCTAATCTAGACCCAAGATTCACTTCACTATTTTGGGTTAGTTTGCAAAAAGCTATGGGCACGGATTTACAATTTAGTTCGGCATATCATCCTCAGACGAACGGACAATCAGAGAGGACTATTCAAACTCTTGAAGATATTTTAGGACTATGTGTCCTTGACTTCAAAGGAAGTTGGCATAAGTTATTACCATTGGTGGAGTTTTCCTATAACAACAGTTATCAAGCAAGTATTGGCATGGCTCCATTTGAGGTGTTGTGTGGAAGAAAGTGTCGTTCTCCAGTATGCTGGGATGAGGTGGGTGAAGCAATGTTGTTGGGACCGGAGTTGGTACGTATGACTACGGAAAAGATTCAAACGATCCGACAACATATAAAAACCTCACAAGATCGACAAAAGAGTTATGCTGATCTTCATCGAAAGGACGTGGAATTCGATATTGGAGATCATGTGTTGTTACGTGTTGCTCCATGAAAAGGAGTTACGAGATTTGGAAAGAGAGGAAAGCTCAATCCTCGATTCATCGGCCCATTTTTAATCCTCGATCGAGTAGGAACTGTGGCCTATAGACTTACTTTACCGCCAAGTATGTATCGTGTTCATAACGTTTTTCACATATCCATGTTACGTAAATATGTGGAAGACCCGAACCACATTATTGAGTTAGAACCGGATGAAATATCGGAAGATTTGACGTATAAAGAGGTTCATGTTCAAATCTTGGATAAGAAGGAACATATTCTACGCTCCAAGGTTATACCTCAAGTCAAAGTTTTGTGGAGAAACCTCGATGTTGAGAAAATGACATGGGAGTTAGAATTTGAAATGAAATCAAGGTATCCTTACCTCTTCGATATACCAGGTACGTACCCTAATTTTGAGGGCGAAATTTCATAAGAAGGGGAGGTTGTAAGACCCCAACTTGTTTTAATAAAGATGATTTTTCTATAAATATCATTTTTGAATATTATGGAATGAATTTGATATAATAGTTGTGGGTAATATTTATAAATTTTGCAAAGTACGCAAGTTTTTATATAATATTCGATTGGTCGGGGACTATTCGTTTTAAAAGGGAATATTCGTACAACGGCACAATCATTAGGAGACCCCACAACAGAATTATTGTCAGATTGAGAAAACGATAAAAATATTTTATGAAAATAACGGCGGAAGTTTTACCGTTAACTGTTGAAACACCCGGTGTTAAAAGTACATGATGTACGTGTGATTGCACAAGATAGCACTGGTATTGATTATTGATGCTTACGTGAGAAGTCACTCACCAGATTCAATTATTATTCGATATTTTATATATTGAGATGACAAAGTTATTAATATTATTATTTGCAATATTAACGATGTCTAGAAGTTCTGCCAATGAGAGGTTTAGTCACCTAATTACGCTACAATAGGGAGAAATCCTTATTGGAAAGCCCCCTCTTTCCTAGGAACGACTTGGTCGATAAATAGTGTGAACTATAATAATGATGATGAGTTTTGTTTTATTAGTATTATTAATGTAATAAAATAGAAAAGGTTTTTATATAAAATAGAATACTTTTATAAAGTTATTTGTTTTATTAGACTATAAATAGAATATATAATATTCTATTATGCATAGTGTTTTTCATAGTAAAAAATCTTTTATATAAAATAGAATACTTTTATAAAGTTATTTGTTTTATTAGAAAATAATTAGAATATATTATATTTTATTATACATAGTGTTGCATAGTTCTGCATAGTGTTTTGTATAGTAAAACTTTTTATATAAAATGTAATACTTTTATAAAGTTATTTGTTTTATTAGATTTTAAATAAAATATATATATATATATATATATATATATATATTTTAGAATATATTATATTTTGCATAGTGCAAAGATAATATCCTTTCTATTTTTCTATAAATAGGATGCTTAGTTAGAATTGAAAACCACACGTAAGTTCGTAGAGAATTCTTCATAATCTTGAGCGTATTTCTTTAGAGTTTTAAGAAACTTTGAGCGTGAAGGAAGTTTTCTTCAAGAATATCCTCGCCTACCAAATGGAATAATACTCTTCTTTTACGGTAAGGGGTATTATTTCTTTCTTATTCATGAAGAGAACTTCAGTTATTCCATTCTTTATTATTCTGTTGGAATAACCTGTATACGTGGGCTACCCTATACTTGGTGAAATTATTCTCTATTCCATTTTTTATCATTATGTTGGAATAACCTATCTATGTGAAGTACCGCATACATGGTGAAATTCTTCTGTTATTCCATTCTTTATCATTATGTTGGAATAACCTGTCTATGCAAAGTACCACATACATGGTGAAATTCTTCTGGTTCCGATATTTATTATTCTATTGGAATAACCTGTCTATGCGGTCTATCGCATGTCTGGTGATTTCTTTTGTTATTGCATTCTTTATTATACTCAGTTGGTTAAAGTTTTGACTTCTATACTCCATGAAATTAGTGGAATATCCTTGATATTTGCGCTTCATCCAGTATCTTTTCATGAAAATATTCTTCTGAGCATTCTTGAGTTTTACTCTACAAAGAAGTATCATGTTGACAATTTAGACGTTATTAGTTCCTGGATAAATTAATTCTTGAACTTGTTTTATTGAATTCTTATATCATTGTCATCATCCTCATGTTTATATTATGTTGAAAGTCATCTGTGGCATGTAGTGCATAGATGAACTTGGTATGATTATGACCAGGGATTATTCGGTGTAATCATGATCGTAATATTACAAATGATGTGGAAAAAGTCCTCATTGGCCCGTAGTGCATTGATGGACAGTTGTTGGCATGATCATGACCATTGATGAACACACAAATATCCTTGGCCTGTAGTGCACGGATAATTTGTGGTTGTGATACTAATGAATATCCTTGGCCGTAGTGCAGGGAAGATGTGGATTATTTATTAAGTTAAGTATCAGCGATAAAAGTGATGAAAAACCTTTTAAATCATAAAAGATAGTAGATTTTATTCTCTACTTGACTCTTTTAATGGATTGCTTATTCCGCTGCAGTTAAACTTGATGTTTGTTATATTTTATCAGTTTAACACTGTTGAAGGCTAACAATAATTTATTCTGCATAATCTTATTCATAATATTTCTTACTGGGCTAGTTGAGCTCACCCTTTCTTTCACTCTTCTCTTCGGGAAATGAGAACGTAGCCGGGACTAGTCGGGGAACGGAGTGACGGTCCAGATGATAGTATTAGTAGTCCTCACTATTCTGTTAAATAGTGTGAAAATAAATATAATGAGGACTCTTTTGAGTGTGGATATTGTCTAGATGACAATATTCTTATTAAAACTCTCAGTTTACATTTTGTCGTAATTTACACGACAGCTGTATTATTAAATTGTATTTGAATTTTGTACCTTGTATTTGGCGACTCAAGATGGGTGATGCATACCTATTTTGGGGGCGTCACATTTTTAGACTGATCAAAGGATATAGAGTTGTTTAATGATATCTGTACTACACATTTGAACCTTAATATCATGCTAATCAAGTTGGGAACATATAAATTAAAGGAAGCAAAGTAAGAACCTCGAACTGTTCTACATTTTTGGAAAACCCATAAATGAAAAACAAGTCTGACATGAATTTTCAATGCCAATAACTTTCTGTTATGTGATAGGATAACTAGAAAACCAGTTGATGATGGTAGTATTACATTAGTACTACGATCATAACAAACTTTCAAGCCCAGAAATGTAACGAGCATGAATCAGTGAGTGGTCAAACCAACCACCTTATAAACTGACAGAATTTCTGGGAATAGACTCAAAAACACGAAGAACACTTTAAACGACGGATTCGTCGCCTAAAGTCGCTATAGCGACAGTTTATTTAGAAAATTAATTATTTTAATTAATAAATAGATAAAAAAGGTTTTTAATTATTAAAAATTATTTTAAAGCCTGAAAATTAGTTTTTAATTATTTAAAGTATATTTCATCAATATTTAATATTTTTGGAATATAAATGGTATTTAATTTATTTAATTATAATATAAAATAAATAATTTAAAATGAATTTAATACATGAAAAATCATAAAAAAATATATTATGACATTAGAAAATATTTGAAGTTATTTTTCATGACTTTTAATATTTTGTGATGAATTTCATTAATAATTTATTATTAATGGTAATTAAGTTATTTAATAATTATATTAAATAAATTATGGAAAAATAGAGTTAATGTTTTAAAAATTATATAAAAATGATTTAAGTATTATAAAAATATTTTAAGTTATAAAATATAAATTTTGATATTTTTTCATGAAAATATTAATATTTTAATATTAATATCAATTATTGAATAATGGATTTAATCATTTTATAGATCATATAAATATGATTTTAAGGTATTAAAATACTTTGATATATTATAAATATATTATAATATTATGTTATAATTTTTTATTAATATTTAATATTAAATAAATATTAATGATTAAGGAATTATGTGGTATTTATGTAATTTAAATACGATATTAATGATTCAAAAATCGTGATAAATGGTAATAATTTATCTAAAAATTATTACAAACCTATGAATAATGTTTTTACTGATAATAAATTATCTAAGATAATTGTTAAGTGTTTAGGCAGAGTTTAATTGAACTTAAACTCGAGTATTGTCTGACTAGACCGTCGGGATGTTAGAATTTTGTCGGATTCAACTCAGACTTAAATAGTTTGACTTGATGCTAAGTTTTATGTGTTGAATAGACTGATAGGGTTATGTGATGTGTGTTTAGGTTATTCTGTGTGTATATATATTATAGTATTATATTGTAATGATATTATTCTAATATTGGAGATCTATATTATTAATATTAGGTCTTCGGATAAAGCGTTATAAATTGCGTAGCAGTAATCAATGAAACAGGCAAGTTTTACTTAACTCTACTAAGAGTTGTTTCATTCGGATAAGCTTATGGTTAATCATTGTTGGTTGACAGGAATTGTACTCTGTGAAAGTAGTATGCACACAAGCCAATCATGTTTGATGATAAAGCATATACTTTGTAACAATCTTATTCATTTATTAATAAAAAGTATTAATTTATTAAATGCTTTTAATTATCTACATGATCTTTGTTTTTATAATATGTGATAAACCCATAGTTTTAAGCAATGCTTTTAGAATAATGATGATGATCATTCCAATGAGATCTAAATTCTTAGAAAGCTTAAAACTAAAATAGTTCCCAATCATTGGATTACTAAATTGGGGATTAGTGAATCCGGATAGATTGGTACATACGTTAACTACTTTCGTTGGATAAGGATGATTGATCTCATGATCATTTGTGTGGAGACACTAAAGCAAGTATGTAGGTGCTTATTAGAGAATAAGTTCACTGAACGTGGCTCGCTAAGGAATACCTAATGGAGTTTTACTTGCCTGTCAATAGAAATTCCTGTAGTGATAGTAGTACAAGTAATCCTTAGACTTTATATCATCATAGTATCTTGTGTATGATGAGTTATACTTTGACTTATTCCTTAAGACCCTTAGGGTATATCAAAGGGTATGCTTGGTTATAACAAGTTGTACATGGAGATAATATATGATCAATAAAGAATCTACCACTTCTAATAAAAGAAGAAATGTCCTATGTGATTCGATAAATGACAACCCAAAGAGTCCTTGGCGGCGAGTAATGAAATTAGAAAGGAGTTTCTAATTTGCCTTATTTGAGTTGTGCATTTAAGAGTCGAAATACATATAATTAAATAAAATAAGACTTGACAAGGTAATTTCATGTCTTATATTTAATTGATATATTGTATGGTGGAAGGATTGAATTATGACAAGAACTATTTACTCAAAGGTTCTTTTATGATTAATGTTGAAATCTATATTATCTCGGAAAGTCGTTGATCGCTAGGGAGGCTTATCCCTATTGTAGAATAAATATTATTTATTTAAATAAATTAATTGTTTAATTTATTTATTTGAATAAGATTAGAATTGTTCTAATTGATTTATTCACAACCGGTTTTAATATGGAGAACCTAAAGGGTCACACCATAAAAGGAAGAATAATTATTTAAGAAGTTAATGGCATAATCGTAATAATATGTTATGTATATTTAATTTAATCTATGGTGATAGAATAAATTAAATAGCTTAATATTTATTATTTAATATTTTAGAAATATTCAATATAAATTAATAAGAGGAGTCTTATTAATATTATTACAATTATTATTATTTTAATTTCTAAAAGAGTTTAGGAATTAATTTAATATAAGTACTCTCATTTATTCCTAATTGGATTATGAAGAAAAATTAGTTAAAGGAGTTTAATTAATTATCCCTAATAAGATTAGGGAGCTTAATTAATTAAAAGAATTTAATTAATTAAATAAAACCCAATTCCTTAATTGTTATAATGGGTTACTCACATCTATAAATAAGAGGAGTCTTATTATGGGTGATGTGGTTGTTGACTTTTACAATATACGTAATAATTCCAATAGTTGGGAGAGTACGCCTTTTCATGGAGATAGAAAAACTAGGGTTTAGCCAACCACCCATCTTCTTGAATTTTTTCTTCCTTGGTGGATCACCTCTGTAGGCCAAACACATGGGTGGCTAACGTTGATCAAAGGAAGGAACCAAACCCGGTTAATTCAAGTTGAACGCGAAAAGGATTGGAGGTGAACTTGTACATGAGGAAGCTCGGATCTTCAAGGGTATGTTTCTTATTCATCTTTTTCGTTTAATTAATAATTTTGCATAAAGGGTGATCCGGGTATATGGTTTGTAAAAAATTTTAAACTCTGATTTTACACGTTTCCGCATTATTTTTGCAATTTGATTGCGTTCTTGAATATTACAAACCTAACAGTGGTATCAGAGCCAAACCTTTATGCGAATTATTAATTGTTTTATTTGATATGTATATTGATATGTGTTTAGAACAATTTAATTGGGCATAATTTTATTGTATAAAATTTATTTAAAAAAAAAAAAAAAGAATTCGCGAAACTGATTTTTTTTTACCGTGATTTATGTGGTGATAATGTTAAGCGTGAATCAAATTTTGTTTTCATGAATTTTTTTTTTATGGATTAAGTGGTTGACTTGAAATTCATGAATCGGATTTTTTTTTTTTTTGCTGCATCTAAAAATTAGTGTGGTGGTCAGATTTGATTTGTTTCATATATATATATATATATATACACTAAGGATTCATGTGCCGTATGCGAGATTGGTATAATGGTAACAGATTGGTATAATATATATATATAGTATATATAAATAATAGAAAATATTTATATATTATATATATTACGTTCGAATATATATATATATATATAATATTTTTCAATTATTTTATAATTAAAATAAAAGTTTATTTTAATTTTAAAATAAAAGGTTTATTTTAATATTAAAATATAAAGTTTATTTTAATTTTAAAATTGAATTTCATACTAACTAATTAGAGTTGGAATTGGATTTCATTATAACTAATTGGAGTTGAAATTGGATTCTATTTTTCCTTAAATAAAGGAGTTTATTTTGATATGAAATTAGATTTCATATTATTCAAAATAAAAAGTTTATTTGTGAATAGGAAAAAGAATCAATCTTTCCTTAAATAAAGGAGTTTATTTAGATATGAAATAAGATTTCATATTATTCAAAATAAAGGAGTTTATTTGTGAATAGGAAAGATAATCCGTGTTTCCTTTAATAATTTTTTTTATTATTACATGGAATTGGATTCCATAATTAATTAAAATAAAGGAGTTTATTTTGATTAAAGATTTTGATTAAAATAAAATAGTTTATTTTATTCAAAATTGTATAAATTAAAATAAAATAGTTTTATTTTGATTTAAATTTGGATTAAAATAGAGGAGTTTATTTTGATTCAAAAATAGATTTTATACTAACTAAATTTGCCCATTAAATGATATCAATATATATATATTAAATGTTTATTATTCATGAGATGAATGTTATTTATTGATGCATATGATGATGTGTATGATAATAAATGGGATTGATTATGGACTATTGACGATGTGATTGGATTTTATTTTAGTTGGATGCATGAATTTATGGGTTTTATTAAATGGGGTCTCACGTGCCTGCCTTCTCTAATTTTTTCTTAATGTAAATTCTAACTCCTCCTATGTACTTCCCTTGATCACGATCAAGGTTTCTATTTATTTTAAATAGTTTTGTAATAGGAATAGTTAGAATTAATTTTGAAAAATTGGAGATCAAGGAGCAAGGAGCGCTTGAAGACCCGTTTGTAATAGAGCCCCAAGTTTAAATGTAATAGTTATATTTAAATATTATTTCTTGCACCCTAGGGTTTGACCTTTTGGTTCACTTGGTGGCTCTAGTGAACCAAACTAGAATAAAAGTCCATAATCAATCCGGAGTAGAATATAGTATTCTATATGTGCATGCTTATACTATATATATTATATATTATGCAAACATGCTTCGCATGTTCATTAATATGACGCGTATTTTATATATATATATATATATATATATATATATATATATATAATGTGTGCGCATATAAACAAGATGAGACATTTAATTATAAATCCCTCAATTTTTTTTATATTAAGTCCTAAGCGTTCAAAGATATTTGGAATATCGAACGTCGCCTTCTAGCATGATAAAATTAATAGAGTATTAAATATTTAATATGTGTTTTGTTGTGTCACCACAAGGATGATATTTTTCTTTTTTGAATATATGGAGTGCTAGGTTGGACTTAACTTAGATAATTTTGATTCGAATGTGCCACCACTTGATCAAAATAATATAAGAGGCAAAATACAAGGAGTTGCATAGTTGATGTAATTGACAAGAGTTGTCTACCTATTTATTTATATATAGTTTGTTGTGTCACCACAAGGCTATATACATTTGAAATGGGATCCTTATTCTCACTAGCAGATCTTTAATTAGATTTTGCCGAACTATATATATTGAGGGTAATATAGTTTGAAGAAAATAGTGGGAGATACCAATTTAAAATAAGACCTAATTTATTTTGGTAATTAATAAAAGAATGTATGTTAAAATGTTGTTAATTACAAATTCATTTACTGAAATTTTACAATGTTTAAATTACTATCATCATGGCATATTAGATGCTATTTAATCTAATCAATTAAATCGGATTGGTTAAGGAAATTGAGAATAGTTCTCACGGCTAAAAAAGCTATCTTATATCCTTAATATGCCTATCCTGCAATGGTTGCGAGATAATGCCTCCGAGGAAGAGATTGCTACTTTTAGAAAGTGGCAAGATGATGCACACATTGGCTCAATGCATCATGCTCGTATCCATGAGTAATAAGCTTCAATCGACTGGAACTATGGATACTCCTACTATATTTCCCGCACATCAAGTAGTTGATGGTGAGGAAAGTAGGGGTGATAGATATCGAGATATCTAAGGAGCTCTTCCGATCTAGAATGGCTAATGGCACTATAAATATGCATACAAAAAGTTCTTAACATAATCAATTTGATTGATCAATTAGGACAACTGGTTTTGTCATGGATGGAGAGTTGAGCCAAGATTTGATCTTGCACTCACGCCCGGACTCCTTTCACAATTGTTGTGAATTTTTTATATGAACAAGCTAGATATCAGCCTCGCTGATTTGCTTAACATATTGAAAAATGTTAAGAGTCACTTTCCAACCAAGAAAGACCATGTCTTACTGGTAGGGGCCAAAGGATCTTCTGAAAAGAAGAACGATTCAAAGAAGGTATATAGAAAGGCAAAAACAAAGGATAATAAGAACAAAACTGATACGGATAGCAAAGGAGTTTGCTTCCACTACAATAAGCCTGGACACTGGAAAGAAACTACAAGAAGCATCTTGCAGAGGCTAACCAAAGAAGCTTAGTGAAGTTTCAGTTACAAATACAAATTTGTTCATGATTTAAAATAAATTTTTCTTTAAGTCAAGGTTCTACTTGGGTATTGGATACTTTAATTTGGTTATCATAAATATAGATTTATGAAGGACCAAGGTAAGTAGAAAGCTAAATAAATATAAGTAATCCTATGTGCGGGAAATGTAACAAAGGTTGCCATATTAGCCATAGAAACTTATAGTTTAGCAATGCCTACGGGAAAATCTATTAAGTCAATAAGTTGTTATTGTATTCCAGTTCTTGTTAAAAATATTATTTCCATTTTATTGTTGGACAATGAAATCTTTGGTATTATAATTAAGAACAATTGTTGTTCTATTTATAATAATAATGTTTTGTATAGAACTGGAATATTACTTAATAAATTTTGTATACTTGACTTACATGAAAATAATTTTGCATATTGAACAAACTAGTATAAGAAAAGGAGATGATCATTCAAAGAGTTGAATGTGTGTATTTATGAAATACAAGTATAAATTATTTGAAAGGTTCAAAGAATTGAGAGTGAAACAAATTGGCAAAGTATTAAGATTCTTTGATTATATCAAGGAATAAATACTTGTGCAATAAGTTTCTAGATCATCTCAAATGGTTTTCTCATAATGGACACATCCCGATCGCAATAATTGATTGATGTATCCGAATGAAAATCGTACCTTTTGGACATGGTGCGGTCCATAATGATTTTATCGACATTCCAAAGATCCTTCTCGGGATAATGTCCTAGAAATGGTCGCATATATCTACGAAAATGGTAACCTCAAAATCCTACCCCAAGACTCCATAAAAGTTATGGATGGGAGGATTCCTAATCTTAAGTATGTTAAGTTAAGGGGTTGTCCAACTTATGTGAAAATGTTTCAAAGGATAAGCTTGGGACAAGATTTGACAAGTACAATTTGTGGGACATCCTAAAGTAAGTTTAGGGTATATGTTCTATAATCCTACTTAGCAAAAGGTGTTTGTTGCGAAACACGCTGCCTTCTAAGATAAAGGTGTTTATTATTGAAGGGGCTTGTGGGAGGATAATAGATCTTGAAGAGTTCAAGAACCACAAAACACTATAAGTCAAATAAGAGGAACCTATAGATGTACCTATTGTACCTGGCAAATCTAATCGTAAATCTGAATAGTCAAGAAGATACCTAGGAGGTATGGATTCATCATAGATGATGACGATGAGGTACACATCATAGAAGATGATGATCCAGTTACATACGATGAGGTAAGAGTTCTAGTGTGTACAAAAGGGACAGTGGGAGCGTCGTGACATTCCTAATATTATATGTTGATATACTACGGATAAGGAATGACATACTAATGCTACAATCAGTAATGATAAAGTTGTCTAAACATTCCTCCATGAATGGTTTGGGAAGAGTATCTTAATTGGGGATAAAATCTATATAGATAGATACAAGAGGATGCTCGACTTAACCCAAGGAACGTATATTCATTTGATGCTAAAGTCTTTTAGCATGGCAAACTCCAAGAGATGTCTCATGTAGATGAGCTATGGAGTGTATCTCTCTTAATAGTCCCCACATACTCCTGAAAAGAGAGGTCGCATGAGTGACTATCATGTATGCAATGAAATATACGAGACCTGATGTTGATCAGTCATATTCTGGAGAAGTTCACTATGAGTTAGTGAAAAACATCTTAAAGTGCTTAAACGGCACTAAGGATGTGATCATATTCATGGTGGGTCTAAATTAAAACTAGAGGGCTTAACAGACTCAAGTTTTTCAGACAGACCAAGATGACAGAAAATCCACTTTAAGGTAAAGCGTTATCTTGAACATTGGTGCGATTGAATTGAAAGGTTCCAAACAATGAAAGAGTTCTTTGGTTTAGTGATAAAAAGACAAAGTATATAGCTATAAATGAAGTCGCAAGTTGATTGTTTGGATTAAAAGTTCATTACAGAACTAGGAATAGTTCCTAAGTCTCATCTTGGATCTAAACATGTGTTGTGGCACTTTCATTTGATTATTAGAATCATTGAAAGATGGGAAATCATTATAGAGATAGTGGACTCTCAAGAACAACATTACATATCCATTAACTAAAGCTTATCCAACAGCAGGATAATCGTCACTTAGAGAAGAAGAGTATAAGATACCATGACGATTGGCTTTAGTGCAAGTGGGAGATTGAAAGTAGTATGCACACAAGCCAATCATGTTTGATGATAAAGAATATACTTTGTAACAATCTTATTCATTTATTAATAAAAAGTATTAATTTATTAAAGGCTTTTAATTATCTACATGATGCTGTTTTATAATATGTGATAAACCCATAGTTTTAAGCAATGCTTTTAGAATAATAATGATGATCATTCTAATGAGATCTAAATTCTTAGAAAGCTTAAAACTAAAATAGTTCCCAATCATTGGATTACTAAATTCGGGATTAGTGAATCCGGATAGATTGGTACATACGTTGCTTGCTCATTGGATGAGGATGATTGATCTCATGATCATTTGTGTGGAGACACTAAAGCAAGTATGTAGGTGCTTATTAGAGAATAAGTTCACTGAACGTGGCTCGCTAAGGAATAACTAATGGAGTTTTACTTGCCTGTCAATAGGAATTCCTGTAGTGATAGTAGTACAAGTAATCCTTGGACTTGATATCATCATAGTATCTTGTGTATGATGAGTTATACTTTGACTTATTCCTTAAGACCCTAAGGGTATATCAAAGGGTATGCTTGGTTATAACAAGTTGTACATGGAGATAATATATGATCAATAAAGAATCTACCACTTCTAATATAAGAAGAGAAATGTCCTATGTGATTCGATAAATGACAACCCAGTAGTCCTTGGCCAAGGCAGAATGAAATTAGAAAGGAGTTTCTAATTTGCATTATTTGGAGTTGTGCATTTAAGAGTCGAAATACATATAATTAAATAAAATAAGACTTGACAGTAATTCCATGTCTTATATTTAATTGGGACGTTGTATGGTAGAAGGATTGAATTGTACGGTAACTATTTACTCAAAGGTTCTTTTATGATTAATGTTGAAATCTATATTATCTGGAAAGTCATTGATCGCTAGGGAGGCTTATCCCTATTGTAGAATAAATATTATTTATTTAAATAAATTAATTGTTTAATTTATTTATTTGAATAAGATTAGAATTGTTCTAATTGATTTATTCACAACCAGTTTAATATGGAGAACCTAAAGGGTCACACCATAAAAGGAAGAATAATTATTTAAGAAGTTAATGGCATAATCGTAATAATATGTTATGTATATTTAATTTAATCAATGGTGATAGAATAAATTAAATAGCTTAATATTTATTATTTAATATTTTAGAAATATTAAATATAAATTAATAAGAGGAGTCTTATTAATATTATTATAATTATTATTATTTTAATTTCTAAAAGAGTTTAGAATTAATTTAATATAAGTACTCTCATTTATTCCTAATTGGATTATGAAGAAAAATTAGTTAAAGGAGTTTAATTAATTATCCCTAATAAGATTAGGGAGCTTAATTAATTAAAAAAATTTAATTAATTTAATAAAACCCAATTCCTTAATTGTTAAGGTGGGTTACCCACATCTATAAATAAGAGGAGTCTTATTATGGGTGATGTGGTTGTTGACTTTTACAATATACGTAATAATTCCAATAGTTGGGAGAGTACGCCTTTTCTATGGAGATAGAAAAACTAGGGTTTAGCCAACCACCCATCTTCTTGAATTTTTTTCTTCCTTGGTGGATCACCTCTAGAGGCCAAACACATGGGTGGCTAACGTTGATCAAAGGAAGGAACCAAACCCGGTGAATTCAAGTTGAACGCGAAAAGGATTGGAGGTGAACTTGTACCTGAGGAAGCTCGGATCTTCAAGGGTATGTTTCTTATTCATCTTTTTCATTTAATTAATAATTTTGCATAAAGGGTGATCCGGGTATATGGTTTGTAAAAAAATTTAAACTCTGATTTTACACGTTTTCGCATTATTTTTGCAATTTGATTGCGTTCTTGAATATTACAAACCTAACACTCTGTACATATTGCATGTATAAGTCAGGTATGAAAGGTTGATCACCTTCATTACCAGTTGGTCCAGATATATTTATTCATGTTCAATACTTATTCAGTCAAAAGTTTGTTGTGCTAATTCACAACTATATTGATGAATTATAGCCAGCTTATTATTCAGACTCTTTCAATCATGATATATCCTTAAATAAATTTAAACTTGCTAGGCAACTTTCATGCTCACCCTTGCTATATTATGATAAACATTGCAGATAAGGCGAACACGTTCGGATACAGAAAAAAGATAATGCCAAGTTCAGCTTGGGATAAAATATGTAGCTAATTTGTAATAATATAGTTTGATAATAATGTTATATGTTAGATAGTTTATGAATTGTGTATAAGTTAAGGTTACTCGATTTTGGGGATTAATGTGTAAAGTTTAATGTATAAACAAATTATGTTTATATTTCCGCAATAGTTGTAGAATGATTGTAACCGAATCTGCGGTGATTTAGGACCCGGATTTGTGGCTCTCACAGTTGGTATCAAAGTTGTTGGTTATGAAGCTTAGGTAGAAATACCTGAGACCAATAACCGCAATGATTAGGATAAGATCTAACTCACATAGAGTTAGTTGGTCGGTAAGATTCAAAGATGAATCTCGACAAGTTGTTAAGATACAGATTTCCCTAACTCTGATAATAAAGGTGAATAGTAGTGATGAATAGATCGAGTCTAAAAGACTAAAAGTGCAGGGATAGGATATCGTAAAACAAAATGATCAAGACATAGAAATGAATCGTAATATATATGATGAGATCACCCCGTGATCTGATAAGGTGATAGCAGGAAAAAGAATCAATCTGATGATTGGAAAGTTTACAGCAAGATTGCTGTGTGAATTATTGCAAATTCAGGAAAGGATTATGAATACGGATTAAATGAAATTCGTATTGAGAAGAGGGTTAAGATTAGGTGGGAATTTCAATCGAGGACTCATGTCGGCAGCTGAGTTGTATGATTCCTTGTATGGGCGGGGAATTGTACTTGGTGTAACAACTACTTAGTTTCTGGCACTGATAATCATTGAAATATTTGTGTCGTGCTATTTGATGTATGCATGTTAAGAGGGTGATTCCTTTCTCGTGTGTATAACAGATAGATAGGTCATAGGTAGAGAATATAAGGTTAAGTGCGTGTTTTTAAAACTTATACTTATATGACATTCTTGACTCCTAGTTATATGAAACATTTATGAACCCCTCAGCGAATGGACGCCAAAGGTCTGACTAGGGAAAGTTCTTAAACTCATATGATTGTGGCAATTTATGGACTTATAAGGATTATAGGAACAGATAGATTGTTAAGCAAATGATTATTAGTGGTGACATAAGTTTTCCAAAACTCCTAGCTATGCTAGACTTCAAAATTTTGACATCAAGCTAAATACGCACTATGTGCTTTTAAAAAAAAATTGTAGACTCGTAATCATTTTTGAAACGGTTTAAAGCATAGTCTATGCTACTTATTTCAGCTAGACGCAAATGATTTGAAATATCAAAATATATTTTATTTAAAACTTATGTACTATGTAACCTGGTGCAGAGATGATAAAAGTTGACAGAGTTGTAAATACAGGAATACTTAGTGTGAATTCGATCTAAAAATCATTGTTCCACTATTGTATGATGTGCTATGACAAAGTCATACGATGACGACATCCTCAAATGGACTGTTAATACAGTACGGCATCATGACATCATTCTCCAAAAATATTTTCAAGAATTTAATTTGCCAACGGGGTTTGGTGACAGCTAAATAATCCGATTGAATTGAATTATTGATATGAGTCTATGCTATTCGATTCAGCTAGACTAATGTTATGAAAACTTTAAGTGTTCATTGAAAGAAATTTCTCGAACCAAATTATTTTGGTGCGGAATCCAATAAGACTGAGGTAGAATTTTGTGCCTATGGCAGTGACAAGGAACATATAAAATTAGTACTTGACCAGTACAGGGCATATCGGGCTAATCACCCTTTGTGTCCGTAAGTTATGACGGTTTGCGGATGAATTTTCGTAAAACCTTTGCGAAAATGACAGACAAATAGTCTATATGACTCCTCAGAAAAATTTGAAAACTTTTATTCTTGTGAGTGGTGTATTGGGTAGCATGTGATGATGTGTATGAATGGTGTAAGCAGTATGGTGTAAGGTGTAAGGTGTAAGGTAAATTTCGGGGACAAAATTTTTAGAAGAAGGGGTGAATGTGACAACCCGAGAATTCAGAATTTTTTTTAAAAAAATCATAATTGATTTATTTAGAGTTAAATATTAGAACCTAGACATAAAATTAGTGTATGCGTTTGATATTTTTGGGAAGGAATTTTGAGGATTTCAAAATTCTGTGAAGGATTTAGGTGGATTATTTAGGATTAAGTGTATACGTGAATATGTTCTGTGAATATGGTTGTATATGTGTTCAGTATGTGGTTAAGGGTCAAGGTTTGACCAGATATATTTTACCAGTGTCAAACCCTAATTATATATTAAGAACATCAGCATTCAGTTAGAAAACCCTAGCAATGGATAAGAAACCCTAGAAACTGGTTCTGGAACCCTAATTTTGGTTTCGGTTATTCGAAACCCTAAATCGAATACTGAAAACCCTAATTCGGAAATTTAAATGTTATGTATAAGTTTAAATGTTATTAATTATAATTTATTAGGGAAAACCCTAATGAATTACTTGAAACCCTAATTGATTATTAGAAAACCCTAATACCATATCTAAAAACTCTAATTTCAGATTTCGAGTATTTGAAACCCTAGTCTGGAAACATAACGGAGAATTGTAACGCTTAAGTGCTATTAATTATAATATTAATTAGGGTAAAGCTTAATTAATTAGCAAATCCTAATTTCATATTTTAAACCCTAATTGTTTTATAGGTTTTGACTTTAGGTGGAGTTGTTCACCAAAACCTAACCCTAGCCATGTGCAATATGTCAAATATCTCAGCCAATTTACTAGACAACATTCATTGTATCATATATTATATAAGATTAAGAGAGAGAGGAAAGTTCACTTTATCACTCATATTAGCCAACCTCTTGTCTCTCTCTAAATTTCGGGATTAAGTGTGATATGGAGTGGGGAGATGAAACAATATCAAAACCTAACTCTCCATGATCAGCAACAAAGGGCCATATTCAAGAATCAAAGCCTCAAAGGTATAAGAACCCTAAATCTTGAAATCCATAGATCTGATGTTAGATGTAACGCCCCAGAAAATCGAACCTTTGTAAATACTTTTAATAATGAATAAAATAATATTATTTATTATTATTATGTATTCGTAAGATGAATGTTGTTCTATAACCTAGAAACCCCTAAACGTCGTAGTATTTTAACTACGTGGGAGAATTAAAGTGTTTGAATTTCTATGACGAAAATAAAAGCTTTCCGAGAAATTTTCCGAAAAATACTATTCATCGATTTCTGCTCGGGAATTATTTTTGAATTTTCGAGAAATGCGTAATGTTATAATATCAATATGAGATAGATTATGTAATAATAATTTAAGTATGAAAAACATAATATTTCGCATGCGGACTTAATTTGGGAACGTTAGGTTTATTAAGCGTTAAGGAAAGAAAGTTGTAATCGTATGATGCGTATGCATTGTACGAGGTAATGAATGTAAGTATAATACGATGTATTATACTATTATGTATGGAGAATGGAATAACTTATGTTACGAATTAATATACGAACTAGAATACGAGAAATATATGTATGGTATAATGATAAGGCTTTTAATTTAATGTAATGGACTTATAGGAGTATTAGTATATTGGTAAAAGTACAATAGAATGTGATACTCAAGCCCAAGTGTTTGATATGTCATGAGTCCAAACTATTGTGGTATAAGCCCAACAAGAAATTAGCTAGATTAATTAGCAAGCCCAATGAATAAACTATGATCCATGGGGCAAACCAAGTGAGAAATGGATAGACTTGATGGGAAAGAACTTTATGTAATGCCCAAGTGTTGTGATGATCATGTACTTTATGTGGCTAGCAAGTTTACTTAGTGGTTAAGTAGATGAATAGTAAGGAGGTTATTAAGGAGGTGGAGTACTTAATGACTATTCTACCCTCACTTTGTCAAGCCTATAAATAGAGAGCTCATAATTCATTTGTTGCTTGATCAAATTCCTTTCAACTTTCTCTTACAAAGTAACTTACGTGTTAGAGAGAATAAGCACTTTTAAGTCAAAGCTTCCTTTGTTAGATTTTCCAAGAAGAAGAAGTTATACATCAAAGGTAATGATCTTGTGTCCAATATTCTTCCATCTCTATCATAATAGGATGATAAGATATAAGAGAAGTGTAATTAATGAACATGTATGCTAAGAACATATAAGAATTGAGTTATGAATGGACTTAAGCCGAATAAGTTGAATAAGCAACTTGAACCTAAATAAGTTGATAAACTTGTAAAGAACTTGTCATATGTTTGTCATATGATGTTAGTATGTTCAATATAGTATAAGAACATTGATTGATGGACTTAAGTTCATAATAAGTCCTAAGCATGAGGATTTGTAGTTCCTAAGTTAAATAAGTCATTGACTTATGAGGATAAGTCAAAACCTACTTTGTCAATAAGTTGGTGTAATAAGTAACTTGAATTGTTCATGTGTTGATTAAAATCCATTTAGAACGTTTAGTAATGAAGCTTTGCCGGAATTCACACGAATTGACGATTATCGTTGAATTCGTTTAATTCTTGGAATGGAAGTCGTATTTTGTGTTTGAAGTCGAAAATGTTGGTTTTCGATGGAGACAAGTCATATTTGGCATTATAGAGTTGCGGACTCAAAAATGACTGAATTTCGACTTAGAACGAAGAAACGAGCGTTGAACGTTCACGAACGTTTATCATTTTCGTTAAAATGAACAAATAGTTGAAATTTAAGAAAACGAAGTCAAATAGATAAAACTCTTGCATGAACGCGTAGAGTATGGAATTTGTGAACCGTAGGCTTTTGAACGAGCCAATTCGGACTTATAACGAAGAAGTTATACGTCCGGGAAGTTCACAAAATTAAAAATCTGCAAAAATTTTATAAGGCACAGAGTTGGCTCCGCGGCGCCAACCCAAGGCCAAATGGGTGGCCTGCAGCACCGTAATAGTGTCAAGGCATACTGCTAACTCGCGCCGCAGCGCGAGATGAAGAGCTAAGTGTGGCACCGCGGCGCCAGTCCTAGAGTTTTGACAGACAAGAATGTTTACAAGTATAGAAGGAAAGATAACTCATTAGTAATGAACTAAGGTGTTAATATAACATTGTTAAGGCATTGTTAAACACTTAATGTATGATGATTAAAGGTTAATAATCAATTAAAGATGAACGTAATGTGAATGACGTAACAAAAAGCCGAAAACCATATTAACATATCTAAGTCAGGATTTAGATTGAGATGAAGGGTAAGATATAATAATATACCTACTTGATTATATAAGACCTAATGTGGTACGTTATATGATCATGTATTGTAGAGACTTAGAGACTTAAAGTGTACGTGTGATAATCAATAAGCATACGCTGAAGGCAAGTATTCTAACCCTTGTTCCAGTTCAGTCTGGACAAGCTTTATAATTCATGTATCCTTTCGCATGAAGTTTTGTATGAGGAAGTTAAAGCCAATTCTTTCGGCTAGACTTATGTTATGATTCTATCAAGCATGTTTAATGTTTACCAAGTTATATTGGTGTTGTTTTCAATCGAAGACTGATTATGCTAAAATGTTTTCGTCGTTTAACGATAGGCATGTGAGGTTGCCACTACTTAAACGTGTACACGTTTAATGAATGTAGTGTTGATCAACATAGAGTACTTTGGGCTGATCACCCAGAAGTGCTCGTAAGTAATATCGGACTTACGGACTTAGTGCCGGGACATCCTTTTCAAAAGAACTTATGAAATGCTCAAGGTCTTGGACCAGAATTGATGTTTTACTGAATATTGTTGTTGTAAAATGTTTTGAATGAAAAGAAGTGCTATTTTGAATTACCGATAGTACTTCGTAACTATTGTTCAGTTATTGAAGATATACGAATTCTGTGTTTCAAGCATGTTATTTATTAGAATTGTAGTACTTGCTGAGCTAATCATGCTCACTCTTGCTTGAACCATATGAACACAGCTAAGATCGAACGGACCGAAGGCTCCGGCAAGGATAAGGGCAAAGCGAAGACTAATCCATAGAATACTTTTGTAATAGTATAGGATGAACGTTTGTAATATATTGAATATTATGACAAGAATGAATGAATGGGTTATAAGGAACCTGGAAAATGTAATATTATTTTGAATATATAGAAGATATATTAGTCCTTTTGAGACTATTCAATTGAATGAATGAAGGAATGGTAGTACCGTGTAGCACCATCTGTCGGGTTGGAAGAGACTACGTTGACCGATCAGCCTTATGAACTTTCTGGAAAACCTAGAAAATTCATGATCTGGTTCTTGATCACTACTTTGACCATCTTAGATCTCTGTTTGATGATGTTTTTAGACTGATCTGAGGATATAGAGTTGTTTAATGACATCTGTACTACACATTTGAACCTTAATATCATGTTAATCAAGCTGGGAACATATAAATTTAAAGGAGCAAAGTAAGAACCTCGAACTGTTCTTCATTTCTGGAAAACCCATAAATGAAGAACAGGTCTGACATGAATTTCGAAGGCCAATAACTTTCTGTTATGTGATAGGATTACTAGAAAACCAGTTGATGATGGTAGTATTACATTAGTACTACGATCATAACAAACTTTCAAGCCCAGAAATGTAACGAGCATGAATCAGTGAGCGGTCAAACCACCCACCCTATAAACTAACAGAATTTCTGGGAATAGGCTTAAGAACACGAAGAACACTTTTAGCGACGAATTCGTCGCCTAAAGTCTCTATAGCTACAGTTTATTTAGAAAATTAATTATTTTAATTAATAAATAGATAAAAATGATTTTTATTTATTAAAAATGCATAATAAATTATTAAAAATTATTTTAAAGCCTGAAAATAGTTTTTAATTATTTAAAGTATATTTCATCAATATTTAATATTTTGGAATATAAATGGTATTTAATTTATTTAATTATAATATTAAATAAATTATTTAAAAATGAATTTAATACATGAAAAATCATGAAAAAATATATTATGATATTAGAAAATATTTTAAGTTATTTTTATGACTTTTAATATTTTGTGATGAATTTCATTAATAATTTATTATTAATGGTAATTAAGTTATTTAATAATTATATTAAATAAATTATGGGAAAATAGGTTAATGTTTTAAAAATCATATAAAAATGATTTAAGTATTATAAAAATATTTTAAGTTAGAAAATATAACTTTTGATATTTTGTCATGAAAATATTAATATTTTAATAATAATATCAATTATCGATAATGGATTTAATCATTTTATAAATCATATAAATTTGATTTTAGGTTATTAAAAATACTTTGATATATTATAAATATATTATAATATTATGTTATAATTTTCATTAATATTTAATATTTAATAACTATTAATGATTAAGGAATTATGTGGTATTTATGTCATTTAAATACGATATTAATGATTCAAAAATTGTGATAAATGGTAAAAATTTATCTGAAAATTATTACAAACCTAAGAATAATGTTTTGACTGATAATAAATTATCTAAGATAATTGTTCAGTGTTTAGGCAGAGTTTAATTGAACTTAAACTCGAGTATTATCCGACTAGACCGTCGGGATGTTAGAATTTTGTCGGATTCAACTCAGACTTAAATAGTCTGACTTGATGCTATGTTTTATGTGTTGAATAGACTGATAGGGTTATGTGCTGTGTGTTTAGGTTATTCTGTGTGTATATATATATATATATATATATATATATATATATATATATGTAATAGTAATATATTGTACTTATATTATTCTAATATTGGAGATCTATATTATTAATATTAGATCTTCAGATAAAGCGTTATAAATTGTGTATCGGTAATCAACGAAACAGACAAGTTTTACTTAACTCTACTAAGAGTTGTTTTATTTGGTTAAGCTTATGGTTAATCATTATTGGTTTCCATGAATTGTACTCTGTACATATTGCATATATAAATCAGTTATGAAAGGCTGATCACCTTCATTACCAATTAGTCCATATATATTTGTTCATGTTCAATACTTGTTCAGTTAAAAGTTTGTTCGTGCTAATTCACAACTATATTGATGAATTATAGCCATCATATTATTCAGACTCTTTCAATCATGATATATCCTTAAATAAATTTAAACTTGCTGGAAAACTTTCATGCTCACCCTTACTATATCATGATAAACATTGCAGATAAGGCGAATACGTTTGGATACAGTAAAAGGATAATGCCAAGTTCAGCTAGGGATAAAATGTGCAGCTAATTTGTAATAGTATAGTTTGATAATAATGTTATATATTAGATAGTTTATGAATTGTGTATAAGTTAAGGTTACTCGATTTTGGGGATTAATGTGTAAAGATTAATGTATAAACAAATTATTTTTATATCTTCCGCAATAATTATAGAATGATTGTAACCGAATCCGCGGTGATTTGGGACCCGAATTTGGGGCTCTCACACTACTACTAGATTATATCTGCCTTAAGGCATTATCAAAATCAGTAGTGGCACGACCGGTGATAATATCCCGGCTGATAGTATGCCAAGTCTTCCTTGCCTCTATTGGATATCCAGCTACCTGCTGCTGGAAATCCTTATGAGAACTCCTATGAATATAGGACATTCTCCCTATCTTTTGCTTCTTGGTCTTTAACTCCCTTCTAAGCTCAAAGACCTTCTATTTTAGTTCATGGACCTTGTCCTTAGCTAAAACTCATTCATTATGTTCATTCTCCCACATCGACTCCATATCTGTCTTATCCTATAAGACAGCCTGGAGCTCTGCTTTTAACTCCTTCACCTCCTGACAGTAGTGGAGGTTTCTGTCTAGCACTATCATGAACAGTGACATCATAGACTCCCCATGTGGTGTCTCTTCTGCAAGTGTTATAGGGTTAAACGACACCACCTCCACCTCTTCTTCTGACATGCTGTCAAATATCGACATGAGATCATGGTTCTCTGAGTCTCCAGACTCAATCACTACTACTTTTGGCTCCTCTGCTAATGGGTTTGGAAGAACCTCTATCTGGTTAACCGATTCTTCACTGTCTACTTGTACGTCTCTATACATTCCATTTCCACCTGACATTTATAACAAAAGAATTAAGTTTGATTAGTACATGTTAGTAGAATAATAAAAACACATAACATATATATAATGCATTTTTATTGGGTTAATTTCTTCTTTTACTTCTTTGGCTTTTCTTAAGGTTATGACTTAAGGTTTTAATTTCCCCCCTTAAGTTTTATAACCTAATGCTTTGATACCAACATGTGATGCCCCCAAATTCGGGTATCTTCCAACCCGATAGATGGTGCTCCACGGTGCTACAGTTCACACAAATATTCAATTGAAATACCACAAAAGAACGAATATGTCTTATACATATTGCAAATCAATATTACTATTCCCCAGGTTCTTTATAACCGTTATATTTGTTCTTGTCATAATATCAAATATTATCATTACAAACCAATACTATTACATAAGTAGTCTACAGGTTCGCCTTAGCTTTTCCTTTATCCTTGCCGAATTCTTCGGTTCGTTCGGTGTTAGCTGCATTCATGTGGTTCAAGCAAGAGTGAGCATAACTAGCTCAGCAAGTACAACAATTCCATTTAACAATATGCTTGAATCATAAAAATTATATATCTTCAATAACTGAACAATAGTTATGAAGTACTATCGATAATTAAAAATAGCACTTCTCCTTCTTAAAAAGTTTTACAATGACAATATTTAGTAAAACACCAATTCCGTCCAAGACCTTGGGCATTTCATACTTTCTTTGAAAAGGACATCCCGGCATTAAGTCTGTAAGTTCGGCATTACTACGAGCACGTCTAGGTGATCAGCCTATAGTACTCTATGTTGTACAACACTACTTTCTTTAAACGTATGTACGTTTAAGTTGTGGCAACCTCACGTGGATGTCGATTGATGACAAAACATTTTAGCATACTCAGTCTTCATTTGAAAACCATACCAACATATTTTGGTTAAACATTAACCATACATCGATAGATTATAAGAAATCCAACTTATCATAAGTCTAGCCGAAAGAATCGGCTTTGACTTCAACATACATCAATTCATGCATAGGAATACATGAATTACAAAGCTTGTCTAGATTGAACATAGAAAAGGGTTAGAATACTTGCCTTCAGTGTCTGCTACTGTTATTACACGTTCACTTTAATTCTTTAAGGTCTCTAAAGTAGATGATCACATAACATACCACATTAGGTCATTAATAAATATACTAATGAATCTTAACCTTCTTCTCAATCTAATCAGATATTAGATTCGTTACTATTGGTTCTGGCTTTTTGTTATAGTTTACATCATCATTTCGTTCATGTTCGATTGACTATCTTCAACCTTTAGTTATCATACTTAATGTTTAACAATTTTATAATTAAGCTTTACTTCATTGTTAATCAATTAACATTCTTATTTTACTTATAAACATTCTTTCTTCATTAAACCCTAGAGGTTGCATCATGCGGGAGCGATCCATTACTCTACTACTACTACGTTCTTGCACATGGATTTCCAAGATCTCTCCCATTCGGTCTTGCATCATGGCGCCACTCTTAGTCTTCGAGACTGTTTGAGATGCCACTTCCCAGTATGCCACATTCATACCTTGCGCTACAGCGCTGGCTAGAGCACTATGGGTCGCGACGCGGCGTGGACCCTGAGCCTCAGACAGTTACCACAGTTCATTTATTCTGTGAACTTTTTGGGGCCATAACTTATTCATTTTAAATCCAAATTGGTTCGTTCAAAAGCCATTAGCTCACAAATCACATACTCTATGTGTTCATGCAAGAATTTTATATTTTCGACTTCTTTAACTCAAAATTAACCTATTGGTTCATTTTTAACAAAAATGTTAAACGTTCGTGAATGTTCCACGCTCGTTTCTTTGTTCTAAGTCAGAATTTGGCCTTTTTCGAGTTCGCAACTCTATAATGCCAAATAAGACTTGTTCCCATTGAAAACCAATATTTCCAAGCTCAATATCAAAACTCGACTTCTAATCCGAGAATTTCACGAATTCAACCATTATCATCCAATCGTGAGAATTCCGGCATAACTTCGTTACTTATGATTTGTTCATCGTTTCAAATGGATTATATCCATCATTTTGACATCTTAACCTATATATTACATCAACTTATTTCCATGATAAGTTATGACTTATTCTTCATGAGTTTATAACTTATCAAAGTATAAACTACATATAGTTTTAATTCTCGTGACTTATGATAGTTTAAGTCTTCTAACCAACATTCTTGCATCCTTTGATCATACTAACTTCATTCATGTAAAAAAGTTACAATTCTTATAAGTTCTTCCTTAGTTCATAGCTTATTTATGAACAAAATGTTTATTCATGGCTTATTAAGACTTAAGTCCTTAGATTATTCATCTTTATCATTTCTTAGCATACATGTCAATTAATCAATGCTTCTCTTATCAACCTACAATGGTAGAGATAGAAGACTAATGACATAGGACCATTACCTTTGATGAACTAGCATTTCTTCTTCTTTTTTAACAAATAAAAGTCTAGCTTATTCTTGCTTATTCTCTCTAACAATTAATTTAAAAGTGTTAGATGAAAGTTAACAACCAAATAATGAAATCTAAAGCTTGGTATTTATAGAATTTCCTAAGTTAGGGCATAATGGACAAAAACCAAAACCACCTCCTTATTACACCACCATACTATTCATTACCTAGCTATTAAGTAAACTTGCTCCCTGCTTCTTTTACTTGGTCATTACATAATTTACTTGGTCACCACATTATTCTCTTGGTCACCAAGATTACCATAAGACCATGGGTTGCCCCATGGGTCACCCTAACCCATTGGATCAATAATTTGGGCTTATGTTTAATTAACTTAACTTATTCCTTTGGGCTTACATTAATTCCCTTTGAACTTTACTTTAATAACCACTTGGGCTTTAATCTTACTCACACTTGGGCTTGCACATTAATTTACTTCTATTGAACTTTACAAATTGCTACACAATCCCACAAGTCCATTTCATTTGGCTAAAAGTCTTATAACAAATTATTAACGTATTATTATCATATTCTAACTCATATACTAATTCATAATATACAATATTCCATCATCCGTACATACTCGTATAATACTTCGTATCATACTCGTATTCGTTACCTCGTACAATACATATGTATAATACGATCATTACATTAGCTTCTTTAACGCTTTATTTTCCCTAACTTCTCAAATTAAGTCCGTAGGCGAAAAATTACATTTTACATACTTGAATTATTATTACATAATCCAACTCACTTCGATATTCTATCATTATGTATTTCTCAGAAGTTCAAAAATAATTCCCGAGTAGAAATCGATGAATAGTGTTTTTCAGAAAATTTCTCAGAAAACTTTTATTTTCGTCTTGGAAATTCAAACACTTTAATTCTTTTACGTAGTCGAAATACTACGACGTTCCGATGTTTCTAGGTTATAGAACGACATTCATCTTACTAACACTTATAATAAAAAATAATATAACTTTATTCATTATTTAATTTAATAAAATTATTTTACAATGGATCCGAATTTCTCGGTCGTTACAGTTAGCCTCAGCGTTTTGTTGTTGGTAGACCCCTCAGGGGTTCTTTGTCATGGTTGGTGATAAGTAGGTTTTATACCTACTTATCTAGTATCTATTACTTGAATTAGTTGCTTAAACCTATGTTTCTTAGTTACTTTTCATAAATTTTACGATATTTTGTAGGCTATGACATATCATTGGCATGAAGAAGCAAGTAAAAGCAATTCGGACATCTTTTGGACTAAAATATACAAGCAAATACAAGAAGGGGAGATTGCAGGGCTTTTTACACCAATTTGGATGCATGTTCTTGGCTTGAAACTTGTATTATACGGTAGAGTGTCTTTTTAGCTTTCCGGAACATCTTGAATCATCCCAATCGGAGTTCGGATGCGAGAGTTATGGCCTTTTTATCAACGAAGATCAAAACTAAGAGTTCTCATGCTTGCAATTTACACAACATCTACTTCAAGCTCGATTTTGATCTTGTTCCGGCTAGAATTTCTCAATTCTCAAAGAATGAAAGTTGTAGAGTTTGTCGATAGCTTCGATTTAATAGGTGGCAGTTTTACCAGAGGACACTGCAGCAGAAAAAGGACCCCCGCCAGGGCGGGGGTACAAGCTATAAAATAGAGCCCTAGCTCACCGGGGGGGGCCCTTTAAGCCTTATACCTCCCGCCGGGCGGAGGTACACGTAGAAAAGTTATTTTTTGTCTGAATTTGAGTTTGAGAAGGATTGGTTCGATCCAATTGACTCAGGGACTTCCAAGAGGACTTAAAGACATATGAAGAGACATATAAAAGGAGCAAAATCACAAGGATTAGGGGAGAAAGAGAGGATTCCATTAGATTTAATTAGAGTAGAATATGAGAAAACACTAGTTCTTATGAGATTTGGAGATTGAAGCACTTAGAAGCCATTGGAGATCTAGATCAGGAGCTTGAGGAAGATGGAGATTTGGTGACAACAGATTCACTTCTTTTCCTTAATCTTATTCTTATCTTATAATGTGTATTCAAGTGTGGATTCTTAGTTTTAATTTAATGAACTAATTCTTTGTTTGATATTACAACGGATCTTATTGTGTAGTTTATTTTAATATGCTTTGCTATCAATTAGTATGTTCTATTGTGAGGATTGTCTATTGTGATTTGGATTTAATTGTTTAATTGATTGGCCATCATTTACCATGATAATCTATATGAACTCGAGAGATGAAGTTTAGATTTAGATCTGATCAGGATAGCATGTGTTTGTGATTTTTGCATAGATGGAATTCATGATTCGTGTTTAAGATAGAGATATGCCTTTATGCCATATGTAATCTTATAGAGAACTTGTGCTTTAAATCTTTTTTAATTATAATTCACATAAAGATATAGTGGATTAGTTAATTAGGGTGTCTTGCTTAATTCAATCATCTGTGGATTTAAGTGAGTATGGGTATTATGCATCGAGAGGTGGTTTTATCTTCTTTAGTGTTCTTGATTAACAATTCAAAATAGAAAATAATTGATGAAAAGTGTGTTAACTTAAATGAAGCAATAAGTGAAGTTGTGATCTTAAATCTCTATAATCTGATTTTTAATTAGTGGTAATTAAAATTAGTTTAGTTAAATAATTTAATTTATAACATTAAATTCATTCGTTTAAATAAGATTGAGTTGGTTACGGGTTAGTACTTGGTGATATTTATTAAACAACTTCTCGTGGGAACGATACTATACTTACACTTTATTACTTGTTAACCACGTATACTTGCGTGTTGTGCGTAACTAGATTTTACCCAACAATTGGCGTCTTGGAGGCATTTTATGTTAAAATTTCACGTATTAGATTATTACTCAATTTCTTTTAAGTATTTTCTACTTAACTTGCACATCATAAAAGATCATCACGTAACACATAACATCTTGAATAAATATTAACTTTTATTCATTCATCATCTTTTAAAACATAATAATGATAGCATTCCTACTATCTACATCACTTTCCTGAACTACTAAAGTTTCAGGATAACATAATCATATCCCATTGGTTACATAACACTTGGGATTTACATCTTATTTACTAATTAATCACACGATAATTACATTCTTTACGATAACCTACTAAAATGTTGTATAGCCTTACGACGCTCCTCTTCCATAATACGGAACATTTTTATGCGATCTAACATGTACCATGGCAGCGTCTCGAACTGAATCAGATAGTATATGACTCAGTCTTGAGCTCGGTTTATCACGGTGTTGAAAACACCATTCATCTCCTCCATCTTGATCTTCTTTGCTTGCACTTCCTCCTCTACTACTTCTGCACGATGAGAAGCTTTCTCGTACGAGTCTTCAACTCTTGCTCTTTTGACGGACTCTTCCTTCAATTTGTCCATCAGCTTCGCAATCTCCTCCATCAGCTGCTCATTCTCCCCCTCAGTGTGAATCAGCTTCCATTCAACATTACTCAGATGCTCGAAAAGATACTGGATCTCATTGTCTTTCTGCACCATCGAAGTTTGACATTCAGATAATATCTCTCCCAACTCCTCGACTCTATCCTGAAGCTCAATATTGTGATCATATACTTCTTCGTACATATGAGTTATGATAGAGTTTAGTGGAAACTCTTCCTCCTCCTCATCCTCATCTGACTGTGGCAATTCAACGGGGTCTTCCTCATCCGTCTCTACCACATCCTCCTCATCAGGTATGTCCTCCTGCTCAACCATTGTGACTAACGGAGAGGACTCACTTGGCAGTAGTTGTTCCCAAACCACTTGAATATCTCGAGGTTCCTCCTCTCTAGGCATTTGAGGTCCCTCCTCCCTAGCCTGACTGGATTCTCTCACATTAGCCATCTGACAACAAAATTTTTAAGTGTTTAATTACTAATCGTCACTATTCGACACTCACGAGCACATAGGTTGCAACCACATAAGCACGTAAAGTGTTTTATTATTTCTTTCTTAAAACTCAATAAGAGTTTATCACCACTATCTTTTCAAAGGTTACTTCCTAAGGTTTGTTTTTCCCCCACCTAAGGTTCATAACCTAAGGCTTTGATACCAACCTGTGACACCCCCAAATTTGGGTAGTTCATTCCCACACGATTTGGTGTTCACTTTCTATTCATACATGTCTAACTACCCAAACATCATAAAATTTAAACAATAAAGCTTCCCATTAAAGAGTTACATCATTAAATCCAATAAAGTTTCCCAGGTTATCTAACCTTAAACATTCATCAAATTTAAAAAATAAATAAATTACATTACAGTAGTTATAATAAGGTTTGATATCATAAAAGTAAACAAGTTACAAGTCTTCAACACTTGTTCATTTTTCCTTTCCGTTTTCTAGTGGTAGGTTCATCAACCTTCTCAACTTTAGCTGCAATGGTTATATATGCAAGAGTGAGCAAAACAAATGCTCACTTGAAAATGACAAAGAATAATAACAACATAATTGAAATAATATTTTCTATCAATGATAATCAAGAACTGAAATCAAAATGTGAAATTTATCTAAGGGTCACAAGACCACGAACTATGTCCAAGGTTTTAAGTAATCTTTCAACTTAAACCTAAATAGTCATAAAACTGTACGGACTCCCCATACTTAGTGTGATCAGTTCTTCGTACCATGTATTGTGCACAAACATCTAAACGCATCGCGTAAATAATTCCCCTATAATAGGGTTGTTCTTCTCAGTTTTTGAGTACAAGTTCGTACCAAAGTAAGTTCGGTTTGGATAAGCTTCAAGGGTAATTTAGAGTTCAGCGGACATCAACTAAGGATTATTTGAATCAATAAAGTTTGATATAATTTAAAATATTCGATAACAACATAATATGGAATACTCATGAATCATAGGTGATTCAACTTTATATATTGAAGTCGTGTTTAGAAATAAACTAGAAAGCATAAGCATTGAATAATACAATAATCTTGCTTGAACAATATTAAGCTAAGGTTATAATCTTGTCTAATAAAAGAATTGAGTTATTGAATATGTATAATTAATAACAAGTTGAGAAACAAAACTTGTTCATCAGAAGAATAATGGAATTCAGAAATTTGTATAATACGAAGCAAATTAAAGATAGGGAACCTTCTTAAAGTAAGAGTTAGGTTAAAGTGCTTGCATGAATATAACGAAGTTATATAAGTAGGATTATGAACTTAATCAATATAAAAGTAAGAATCAGAAACTTGCACAATCATAACAGTAGAGTTAGAGAACTTACGTAAAGTAAGTGAGATAAGACAACTCAAGTAGAGAGTGAAGTTCAGAAACTTGCCTTGTGTGTAAGCTATTAAATTATAACTCACATTCACCTACACATATTATTAGAATCACAACATCTATTAGGTATACAAACATTAACCTTACAGGTTACACCCATTTAGTTAAACTTGTTATTTTAGTACAAGTTTCAATCACTAACACCATACACAATTCTGAAATCACAAGTTTTAGCATTATCACACTTAATCACCATATCTAGATTTTAATAAATCACAATGTAAAGTGTGATATCCCGAGTGTTTATAAGTTGAATAAAAGATAATGGATGGGTTAAAGAATGTATAATACTTAGAATATAGTTAAGTATAAGTAAATGTTATGAAATAAAAACTTTCAAGAATTGTTGAGAGGAACAGAAAATATAGAACCTATGTTAAGGTAATGCGTTGAAGTTGTTCTAAAATAGACTTCTAAAAGAGACGAGATGAAAACTAGGTAAGGTAGATTTCAGTGATTCCGAGGACAGAATCCTAACAAGGAGGGAAAAATGTAACAAATGTGATTTTTAAAATTAATTAAAATATTTATTTGAGTTAGATAAATATTTTAGTTGATTTATTTATTGAATAATAAATATTTGATGTTGGTTGTTATGGCTTAATTTAATTAAGCGTTATAATTTGATAGATAATTTTATAATTGATGTGCATTTTATTATTAAAGTTTTATTGATTTTACTAATAAAATAACTTTAAATTCTTTAAGTCTGACATTAGAAATATGTTATATGTCATAGTAAAGTAATAATATTATATAATGAATAGCCTAACCATTATGTTACTTAACTAATGATGAAAAAGTGAGGTTATGCTACTAAGACGGCTTAATGTGATATTGGTCATGCATGTAAAAGTTTTGTAACATAAGTCTTATGTTATTAGTGGGGGTTACTATTATATTAATTATTAACATAACTATTACCCAAATGAGGAGTTACACAAGAAGAAATCCTAGAGTTTTTTAGAGCAAGAGTCTTGGTGGAAAAGAGAAATAGAGAAATAGAGAAATTGAGAGAGATAGAGAGAAATGGAGGAATTGAGAGGAGCTAGAAGAAGAAGAAGAAAAAGCTAGAAGAAGGTAACTTCTAAACCCTTGTTTAATCTTTAATTTTTTTGGGTAGATTTATGTTCTAGGGTAGTAGATCATGCTTAATCTTGTTTGTATTGGTTTAATCTTGGATTATCAAGAATCAAACAAGAGGATTCAAGAAAGAAAATGAAATGGAAAGAAAATTTGAAGAACAAAATTCGTAGGTTTTGAGTAATTGTGGACAGATCTTGTGAAATTCATACCTCTTTGGGTATAATGAGTTAGAAAGTGAGCCTTATATCAAATCGAAGCTATGGAAGTAAGCTATATTCTGAAAGTCGAATCACATGAAAAATCCTTGTAGATTTCTTGCAGTGTCTGTTTTAGTAAGGATGGTCCGAAGGGAAAATAATCTGCCCAGAAAATCAAAATTGTTACGGTTTCTGACTTTTGAAAAATTTATATAAATTTGTGTGTTTTTAATCTGAAGAAACTTTAAACTGCAAAGTTGTAGATATGGAAGTTTACTAGCTAGACTAGCAAGATTGAACCGTTTTATGGACCGGATCATGTCTGAAATAAATTATTTAGTAAGGCTGTCCAGAAAATAAAATTTTCTATAGTAGTTGATGAATTGCAGAATCTGTTTTAGATGGACAAGGGTCTGACTTTAAGGCATAGATGAGGTTGTAGTACACTGATTAAGGGTTAATTCTATATAAGAAGGAACAAAAACGAAAATGTAACGAACGAGTTACGTTAAAAATGAAAACAATGTTTTGTTAAAGAAATTGTGAAGATGAGTTTTATAATTATGTTTGAATTAAGATTTTGGGTGATGATATATTTTGATGATTAAAAATATGTTTTGACATATGTAATGAGTATAGATATGTGTTATCAAATTTTATGCATAATTAACCATTTAAGATCAAGAGTTGAGATAAGTTAATGTATGCACATAACGTGCTCGATAAAATGACTAAGAATAATAGTGTTTCTAAACTTTGGTATACAAAGTGTCTAACTAATGGCTAATATTGGATGTTATGTGCATCTGAGTATGAAAAGATGATAATACAAAAATAATAATGGAAAGAAATCGAAAAGGGCGATTTTTGATTTTTGAAGGAAAATTAAACATGTAAACAATGTGTTGAATATGCTTTTGAAACAAAAGTGGTATAATAAAATGGTGTGATATATGCACATTAAACTACAAGTGCGATAGTCTAGCATGTGTGGTGATGAAAATGAAAATAAAACTGAGTTGCATATAAAACACAGTTAGATGTCTATAAAGACATTATAAAGGATAATAAGATAAAGTAAGGTCTTAGAATATATTTGACCATGAGATCGAGTATTGATTTTGTTTATTATCAATCTCACATACAGTGTAGGTTATGCAAGGACGCGAAGTATTAGCGTGTTGGTAAAACGCCGGCAAAGGCAAGTCTTTCAGTTCCTATTTGCTATGTGAATTTCATTGTTTTTAATCTTTATTGCAAAGAGCATGATGTGTTATATATATGTTGAATGTATAAAATGTTAAAGTCAACTTATGACTACGTTGATTGAGTAAAGCATGCTGATTGAGTAAGGAATTCAATCTTTATACTTGTTATATGAACTGCAACATGTATGTTATGTTAGTCCAATGTTTATGAGATATATGTTGAGTATGTTATTATGTGCTACGTGATGCATGAAAACTGTTAGATTTTGCTGGGCTGTCGAGCTCAACCTTGCAAATAACCATTTTTACAGGTTAAGGATTGAAGGTAACACTATGTGCTACTTGAATGACGTGGATCAAAAATAATACACGAAGATTAATATTTTAGCTAAAATTGTTATTTCTTTATACCATGATTAAGATTCATGAGATGTACTAAATATTTTATGATGTATAGTTTTATATTGAGTTGTAAAGATAAAGTTAGAGTTATCTGATATGTAAAGTTTATCGGATTGAAATGTAAAATTTTATATAACAACAGTCATAAAGTGAATCATAAAATAAGATTGATTCAAAGACATGTATATGATAAAGGTTTTGATTCATGGAATTAAAGTAGAAAGACATAAAAGTTTAAATTATTCTGCATTTTATAAAGTTTAACATCTAATAATGATATAAAATTAGAAGGGAGATGTGTTATTAACGAGCGAAGTTGAGAATTATATTGTATAAATTTTGGGGTCATTACATAAAGTTTTCACAACTTACTAATTTTACAACTTTGGAATTATCGAATACATGTTAAAAATCTATTATAACGCCTTTATTACATGCTCAACATATTGTCATTTTCATTAAACTAGATTATATGGGATTTTAAAGACTGCACAATCAACAGGGCATCATTGCCCTTTGTTACGACTAGTAGCATGACTACTACGCTTTTACTTCTCTGGAACCGGTCTTGACTACGCCATTTTTAGCCTTTGACACTAGCAGCAAGCAATTTGCTGAGATAGAAACTACTGTGAGACGCTTTTTTCTTACTCTATTTATCACCAAAACTCATGAACATCATCAATTCAGCAACAAATTATATATACCCAAATGATATAGGCTTCATGTAAGACCCCAACTTTTTAATAAATAAAATTAAATTTCCTCTATTCATTATCTTGAAATAATAAGGAGTTAATTTGATATAATGCTTTGGTTATGGGTGAAATGTGAAAATTTTACAAAATAAGCAAGTGGTTATAAAATATTCATTATTATCAGGGAATATTCGTTTGGTCGGATGAAGAAAATGATAAGTCTGAGTTTTTATAAATAACGGCGTAATTATTATCGTTAACACTGTTGGATTACCTGGTGGTTAAAATACGATGTCTGGCATGGTTGCATAAAGAAGCACCAGCGGTATTGCCTTTGTATTTTTGAATTATTGATTCTTACGTAAGAAGGCACTACTCAATAATTGTTACAGTAATTACTGTTTAATATTTTATTTTATTGATTCAATAATTGTTGCGTTGATATTTTATATTATTGTTGTTTCAATAATTGTCATTGCACATTATTTCCCATTATCAGATCAATAATTCATATTATTTAAAAAATATTATTTGATAGAATTATTGGCAATGTCTAAGGAAGTTTTGTCTAGGAAAGGAGTTTGGTCACCTAATTGTGCGCCAGTAAGGAGAAATCCTTATCGGAAAGCCTCCTCTTTCCTGGGAACGACCTGGTTGTCATAATTGTGATTCTGTAATATTATTTGTGAATAATTAATTATTGATTTATATGATAAAGAAATATTTATTTTATGTTGACATAAATGATGGATAGGAAAATATTTATTTTGTGTGGATATAAATGAAGGAATTATTGTTAAGGTGTTTTATCAGTATTTTATCGGAATGGAGGTATTAAAAATTGTCCATATGTCGATTTCGGGCATTTTTTTTTTTTGAAATTTGGAAAAACTTAAATCTACAAAGTTGTAGAGAATTTAATTTCTTATGGAATGGACATAAAATTCGTATATTTCTGATAAAAGTGCTATTTATTATGAATTATTGAAGTTTCAGAAATTAAATGTTTTTATTAAAATTATGGGTGGGACCCACTTTTGTCCTTTATTGATAAAATGTGTTGAATTAATTTTTCAAATGTGGTGGGCTGATAATTTTTCAAAGTGGCATGCGTAGAAAAAAAATTATATTAATATTTTATTAATTTAGTCTGCTTTGGCATTCTAGTATTTTTCTATAAATAGGGTGCTTAGTTAGAATTGAAAATGAAACCAGAAATAAGTTTTCTCTCTCTATATATATTATCGAGCGTATTTTGTGAGTATTTAGATACTTTGAGAGTTGTTATTCAGTGAAAGTTTCCTTCAGCATTACATCCGATATTCCAGTCAGAAGTACTATTCTTTTGAGGTAAGGGATGTTATTTTCTTCGTAAATGATATTATTTCTTTCATTATCATTATGCTGAAATATTTGTATGAATTTTAGTGTGAAATTTCTACCTTTTTGTGTCGGGGTTACTATTCACGTATATGACTTTATTCATGTATACGACACTATTCACAAATACGACACTATTCACCGAAAAATAAAATTCTCTTCTTTGTCCATGTTTTGATCTTCATTCTTGAATTTTACTCCACTATGGTTTATTATGGAGTGTTTTTGAACTTGGATTATCTAAAGTACGAATCCCTAATCTTTGTTCTTTTGTCTCACTAGATTCGTTCTTTAAAATATTTTTCATCATCCTCAGTCGTTAATGGTGATACTTGATGAATATCATTGGCCTGTAGTGCAAAGATGAATGATTACCTGATGAATATCTTTGGCCCGTAGTGCAAAGATAGATAGGTGTTGAAATGAACATGACCAACTGGTGATACAAATGAATATCTTTGGCCCGTAGTGCAAAGATGAATATTTGATTCAAGATATATATTGATGGATGTTACAGGGATAAAATATTGATGATAGACTTTTAAATTCATAGATGATAGTAGATTTCATTCTCTACTTAACTCTTCTAATGAATTGTTATTTCCGCTGTGAATATTGATCTAAAACTTGATGTCCATTATATTTTATCTGATTTGTTGAAGGCTAACGATAATTTGTTGTTAAATATCTTAGTCATAATATTCTTTACTAGGCTATTTTAGCTCACCCTTTTCCTTTTTGTTCTATTTTTCTTCTCAGGAAGCGAGAATATAGCGGGAAGTAGTTGGGGTGTGGAATGATGGTTCTAGACAGATGTTTAGTAGTCCTCACTATTTTGTAAAATAGTGTATCAATAATTTTAATGAGGACTTTATCTGAGTGTGGATATTTTCTAGAAGACAATATTTGTATTTAAACTCACAGTTTATGTGTTGTCGTATTTTGCACGACAATTGTATTAATGAAGTTGTAGTTATTTCTGTACTATGTATTTGGCGACTCAGAATAGGTGATGTATACCTATTTTGGGGGCTTCACACTTCATATAAATATTACCCATCATATATACTGATTTAGAACAACTAAACAACAACAACAATCAAATTAAGTCCTTTGAATTCATATTTTTGTTAAAACTCCATTTTTGATATCTTTAGCAAAAATCATCACTGAAACTTCGTTACTACACCAAATCAATTCATTCAAACAATATTTTTTTCTTTTCTTAATGAATTAACACATTCAAGACTCAATTTACAATTTAGTTCACAAATCAACTATCAATTTTAGACTCCAACAAGCCATATTCATACACACATTCACTATAATCAAATAAAATCCTTATAACAAATAAATCAATCACTTTATACCAAATCCTTGTCTAGATGTTAGTTATAACATCACAATTACATATAAACACAATCAATCACTTTATATATATATATATATATATATCAAAAGTTCATCAAAATTGCATTACAGAGAGTTTGAAAATAATTTTATTTTACAGTGAAACTCAAGAACACATAAAACTTTTCATATATTAAAACTTTTGGAAATTAGAATTATACCTTCACTTGCTTGATTAAACCTTATTAGATGACAAAGAAGTGCTTTCCCTTGATTCACAGAACTTTTGTATTCTCTCAAACTCTCTTTTCTTCTCTATATTCTCTTCCTCTTAGTCTAAGTGTAAGCCAAATAACAGAATGGACACTTATGCGTGAAAAGTAAAACTGACAGACATAATGCGTATATTCAATTCTATCAGTTACAAAATTTAAACGTAAATTATAAGTTAAAAATTTTCAAAATAATTTGTCAGTTAAAATTTCAAAAGCCATAAGGCTTTGTTTGGATAAAACTAATTAAAAATTAAAGATTTAATATCTTTAAGCCTTGTTTAGAAAATTGAATTAAAACTCTTTAATTTATTTTAATAAATCACTTGCTATATGGTTTAATGGTCACCCTCTAATTAACTAAATTCTAATATTTTAATTAATCATTTAAAATTTTAATTTTACTTAACAAAACTTTAAATCTCCAATTCAATTATTAAATGAAATTAACACCTAATTATTCAACAACTCAATTAATCATTACTAACATTCTCTAATTTAATTATTAAATTAAATTAGAATATTAAAATTATATAATATGATAATTAATTAACCACTCATTTAATTTAATTAACCTATTAAATTAAATCAATCGACAAAATTCTTGAACATCAACTTAGTTAATATATTTCACTTAATTAAATTAGTCCACAATTATTCATGAATTATTTATTTAGCTAATAAATAATCCAACAAATATTTACTTAACCACAAATACATCAATTAAAATATTTATTTAATTCAATAAATATTTAAAATTACAAATAAAATTTTGAATTATTATAGAAATCCTTATCGGAAAGCCCCGTCTTTCCTTGGAACGATCTGGTTGTCAATATTATAAGTTATAATATTAAATGATGAATAATTGTTGAAATATTAAAAATGTGTTCTGCTAAATGTTTATTCAAATTTTCATATAAATAGAGGGATTTGTCATAGGGCGTTTGTTGTAAGTTTTGCTTATTATTCCATGGGGAGATGTGCTAATTTTTTAGACCATTGGTTAAAGTTTTAATAGTAAATCAATATGGACCGTCGGTTGAGGTTTTAATAGTAAATCAATATGGACCGTCGGTTGAGATTTTAATAGTAAATCAATATGGACCGTCAGTTGAGATTTTAATAGTAAATCAATATGGATAGTCCGTTTTAATAATAAATCAATCTGGACCGTCCGTGAATCAATTACTATTTAGTCCATTCTCCTATAAATAGAAGTTTATTTCTTTATTCTTTCTTACGAATTCACTAAAACTATAGAGAGAAATTATAGAGAGAAAGAAGAATAGTATTTTGTTACTTCACTATTGCAGTATCCAATCTTCTACTACGGTAAGGGATATTACTTTTTGTATTCGTAAGGGATATTAATTTTCATATTCGTAAGGGGTATTATTTCATTTGTATTCGTAAATGATGTTATTTTTTTCATATTCATAAGGATTGTCATTCTATTCCTTATTAATCTGCAGGAGTAATCTGTCTACGTGGATTACCGCATGCATAGTAATTGATCCTTAATATTCATTCTTTATTAATATGCATGAGTAACCTGTCTACGCGGATTAGCACATGCATGGTAAATAATCTTTCGTATTCATTATTTATTAAATTATGGAAATGATATATCTCGCGGATTAAGCATTGCGGGTAAAAATCCATTTGCAGTTTCATATATTCTTTTATACTCGTATGAGATATCATTTCTTTTTTACTCGTCAAGGAATATTTTTTTCTTTCGTATTCTCCTTTTATGTGTATTATTCATACCGGAGTACTATTTATCCAAGGTACTATTCATTCGGGGTACTTTGCATGACGGGGTACAATTCATTCGGGGTACTTTGCATAACAGGGGTATTATTCATTCGGGTACTATTCACGACAAAATTAGTTTCTTTTCTATCCAAATTATCTTTGATATATGAATCTTATTCTTAAATTTGAATCTACATTTTGATCATCATGTTGACCAATTGGGCATTCTTGAACTCTGGATAAATTGAACTATAAACTTTAATATTTATCATTGATCTTACTTGATTGATTCTTTATATCATTATCATCATCTTCATGCTTATATTGTGTTGAAAGTTATCTTTGGCCCGTAGTGCAAAAGAATTATTGATTAGTATGATTATGACAAGGAACTGTGTATCGGTATAATCATGACCTTTAATGTTACAGATAAAGACCTGTGATGAATGTTCTCTTTGGCCCGTAGTGCAAAGAAGAACTGTTGATTGATAGCTTTGGCCCGTAGTCAAAAGATGGATAGGTGTACGACATGATCATGACCATTGATGATACAAATAAATATCTTTGGCCCGTAGTGCAAAGACAGACTATTATTTGGCAGTATCATGACCATTGGTTTTACAGTTGAATGTCTTAGGCCGTAGTGCACTGACAGACAATTAATTGGCATGATTATGACCATTGGTTTTATAATTGAATATATTTGGCCCGTAGCGCAAAGATAGACAATTAATTAGTATTATCATTGTTATTACATTTGAATGTCTTTAGCCTTTGGGGCAAGGATATTGAGTGAAAGTTCTATTAATACTTTTTGGCAAGGACAAACTATTGATTTACATTATTATAAACATGAATTGTGAATTTAACTATAATCTTTGGTGGTTCAGGTGAAGACATGTGATAAAAGTTCTGTTTGTCTTGGGTACAACAAAGAACTATTGATGGGTATTACAGGGATAAAATATTAATGATGGACTTTTAATTTGGAGGAGATAGTAGACATTATGTTCTACATGACTTTTCTAATGGATTGTTTTTTTCGCTGCAGTTGTTAATCTAAAACTGGTTGTCTATTGTATTCTATCAGATTTTTTTCCTGTTGAGGACTAAGGATAATTTGTTCTACATTATCTTAGTCATAATATTCTTTACTGCGCTATTTGTGCTCACCCTTTTGCTTCACAATTCCTTTCAGATAATAAGAGTGTAGCTGGGTCGAGCAGGGATAACAGGGGAATAGAGTGATGGTCTGTGACTGTTAAAGTTTCTCAATACATTATAAAATAGTATGATAATATATAATTGTATTGAGAACTCAAAATGTGTGTGTCGTATTTTATACGTTATTTATTAATTGATTCTGGTGAACAACAATAGGGGTGATGAGAACCTGACTTTGAAAGCGTCAAAAGTGCACCTCATTAGAATGAGGAGGACAGAATTGTTTTGAGAGCTTAAAGGGTGTGTTGCCACTATCTTAAACGATGTCTAACCACATACAAGCTTGTGTTATCGTAAGATATGGTTGTGCACATCCACTTCCTGACTATATCTCTGAGCATTATCTATATAATCTTTGAGTATGGTTAGAATATAATCCTCAGTTTGAGACAATGGAGATAATTATATGGAAAAAAGATACACACCATTGGAATGAACATGATAGTAATCTTCTCATTCTTTTTTGGGGTCTATTGGGTTAACCAAGGTTATCAATTGCTATGATATCTATTATAACTTAGATGCATGGCCTCCCATGTATGAAGGATTCCTTGAGCATTTTCAAAAGATTTTAATTCCTAAAACAGTTATCGACTATACCTTTATGTAAATTAGCATTGGTTAGGAGTGTGAGTACTATTACTTGTATTAAAACTCATAGGTTATGTGTTATCATATTTTGCACGACAGTTTAAAAGTTGTTTAAATGAAGTTTGTATTTGAATTATGTACCGTGTTATCTGACGACTCAAGATGGGTCGTGTGGACCTATTTTAGGGGCGTCACAAACAATGTCTCTATTGCGACTAAAAGAAGAAAAAGTTTTAGTTTTACCTTTTTTTCCACGATTAGTCAAAGCTGGTTTAAACTCCGCTATCGTCTTATTCACAGCTAGCTTCTCCTCCTGTTTTGGAGCATTAGATTTCCATGACGGCCCCATGGTAGGATTAGAACATTGGCCTCCTCTCCTCTTAAGCTGTTTCTCAATTTTTATAGCCATATTGATGAAGACATGCCTAAATGGAATTCAAATGGAGCTCATGGATCAGATCTAGTGCAAGTTCCCGTAGGACCTGTCACTAGAGGACGAGCTAAACGTTTCAAGGATGGACTTATTGCGCTGATTCAAGGAGTTTGCAAAGAAGTCGGATCGCGTTTAATGATTGATGAGTTTGATTCCACGACGGAGAAGTTCATTAATGTGTTACAAGCGGATGAACCAAATCTAGAATCTAATCTAGTCATCCAACGTGGGTCGCGCCATGTTAGTCCAATGGGCAGCCCGCCCCGAGCTAGAGTGGCAGATTATCTGCTATTGCAGCGCAACCCCGTGCCTATGTAATGCGCCCCGCGTCGGAGCGTCAGTGATTCTGCAGCTGTAGCATAGCCCGCGCCGTTGCAAACCTATGGATGGCGCGCCCCGCGTTGGTCGGCTGAAACAAAAATTAAGGACGCGTTTTTGACCAGATTTTCCTTATTTGATTAGATTTTTTTTATATATTTTTAGGAACTTTTATATCCTTAATATTTCTAATGTTATTCGGTTTCTTTTAGATAGGAATTTAATTCCCAAAAACAAATTGTTGATTCCTTATGGGATTCTAGGGTTTTATTATTAGTATAAATAAGTCATATGAATGTAATTTATACAACATTCAATAATATTCAGATTTATTTTACTTTTGAGATTATTCTCTACTTTTGGTTCTTTGAAGAATTCCTAAGTATATTCTTAGTTATTTCATTAAGATTCAATTTGACTTATCATATAATAATTTATATTTGTGTGTGACGTCTTCCACCTCATCAATCGTCGATTGTACCAAGATTACAACTTCAATATAAGCTAGGGGTCAAGGTGTCGTTGGTGTCCATTCAACGTAAATTTTCGAACACGAGCAATTGTACCAAGATTACCGTCTAATATAGGCGAGGGGTTAAGGTGTTGCAAGCAATTCACCCAACAATTGTGCTAGAAACGATCCGGGCGATGACCACCTCACGCAAGCATGTCGTGGAGTCTATCATTTGGTATCAATGCTAAAGTTCCCTAGTGAGTTATCTATCCTTTAAGTTTCTATTGAATTGCAAAAAAAAAAAAGAAAAAAAGAGTATAGAATTTTTTTTTATATTTTTGAAATTTTTTTGATTGCATGTTATTGTGAGGATTTCTACCTTCTATAAATTGTTTCGTGTTAAGTTATTTTTGAATTGATTAGTAAAACTGAGAGATTTGCTAGGTAATTCGAAAAGAACCTATTAGAGAATATATTTAGAGGCAAAAGGCTAAGTTGTGAGATTAATTGAGGGTAAAAGCCAACTTATTGAGTGTATACACTAGCGGAATCATTGACTCGAGCGAAACACGTAAGGGAGTGGTGAGGAAACTATTTTCTACTAACCCTTATTTTGCAGGAGATATGTCTAGCTCAAAAGATAAGGGAGTTGCTGAGGAGCCACCCTCAACAGCTGAATTGAAATTTAGGATGGAAGCCATAAATAAAGAATGAGGTAGGAGATTGGAGATGACTATGGAATGAGTACATGAGAGACTTGATCAAGTGAGTGCATTTTTGGGGGAGCTATCACTGATTACTCATGGGACATAGAAAAAGGGAAGGACATATCAACATGAAGCTAGAATAGAAGAAACTCACTGTAAAGGTGAAGCAGGTGAGGAGGAAGATTGTGAATCTGAGTTCCCACAACGCAGGTAATGAGATACTAGAGAAAGAGGAGGTCGGAATAGAGAAGATGATAACGTAGTGGTATTAAAATGAAAATTCCAGCGTTCCAAGGGAGGAGCGATCCAGAGGCACACCTGGAATGGGAAAAAAGATAGAATGGGTATTTGATTGTCACAACTACTCGGATCTTAAAAAAGTTAGAATTACTATTACAGAATTTTTTGACAATGCAGTTAGTTGGTGGGATCAGTTAACTACTAGCCGGAGATGTGGTGAACGTCCAATCAAAACTTGGAAGGAGATGAAAATAGTAAAGAAAAAGAGGTTCGTACCAAGTCACTACCATCGAGATTTGTTTCGGAGTCTGCAAAATCTGAAACAAAGAAGTAGGAGGTTGGATGAATACTATAAGGAGATGGAGATATTGATGGATAGAGCTAATATGGATGAGGATAGTGAGGTAACAATGGCACAATTTTTAGCAGGGCTAAACTGGGATATAGCATACTTAGTAGAACAACAAAATTATGCGAAATTGGGGGATATGGTGTAACGCTCTGAAATCCGGTCTATTTTCACATTCGGATTCCGTACGTCACTATCCCATCTTCTTCCAAACATACATCATTATATAGCTAAATATAACAATATATGTCGACGTCGGGATTTTTGAGTGTCCCTTTTCGTTACTTGTTCTTTGGTGTTCTCATGTTATTGTGAAATTTGTTTGAAAAAATAAGTGAAAAAGGTCCGACATGTATAATGTCGACGATTTGACTTTAAGAGTCGCCAGTTGCTGTATTTAACTGGTTGCACCAATGCAACCGAAAAGGTTTGCACATTGACCCAGTGTTTTGACACTACTAGACGGGTCTGTGAAACAGAGATTCATTTTGGGTCCAGGGGCTTGATTATGCGGAGGGAAGGTGTTAGGCACCCCCCGACATCCGTGTTACCACGTTGACCGCCACTTTTCAAAGAAATTGTTATATGAATGTGTGTGTGTGTGTGTGTGGATCAATGTGCAATTATTTGAAAGTAGTGCGAGGCCTCGTTCGCACCTATATACACAAGGTTTGAATTTTATATAAAAATTCAGTTTTAACCAAGATATAGCATTGACGTTTTGTAAAAGAGGTTTTTCAAACCATGTGCTCAATAGGAATTGAGACCTTTTCATACTTCCATTTTATTATTAAATGTTCGGCTTGTTTGCTTTTATTTTCGAGATGGGAAGCATTCTCGAGAAAATAATATCTGACGATCTTAGAGCTCTCCTCATGGGCATGGGCATGTGATCCAAGGAAATTGAGACCTTTGTAAAAAATAATGTAGAGGTCACTACGGTGAAAAATGTCCATCATGAAAACTAAATCTAGATTTAGTAAACTGAACCTGTGATCACATGATTCCTAGGCTCACATGATACTGCAATTTGTATGGAAAGCAGTAAGCAGTTATATATATAAAAAAGTTGTAAATATATATATATATATATAAACATGATCAACCGCCACGAAGCAAACTCTAGGCGGGACAAAATGTAAATAAAGCTGTAAAAGCGATCAACTACCACGAAGTAAACTCTAAGCGGATTTTAATGTAAATTAAGTTTGTAAAAGGCCACGAAGTTAACTCCGAACTGACAAATGTAAATATATATATATATATATATATATATATATATATATATACAGATATATATATATAAAAGCATTAAACACACTGGATGTGAATCCAGGCTCATCAGATATGTCCGACGGCAATTATATATATGTATATATATATAAAAGCGATTAAACTCACTGGATGTAAATTCAGGCTCATCAGATATGTCTGACGACAGTTTTATATATATATATATATATATATATAAGCAATTAAACGCACTGGATATAAAATCCAGGCTCATCAGACAGAGTCTGACCACAGTTTATATATATAAGAATATATATATATATAAGAAATTAAACGCTCCAGACCGAAGTCTAGGCTCAATCGAGGCATAACTCGATAATGTTAGTCCGTATATGAAATATATACATATATATAAGTATATATATACAAACAAAAATTAAAACCATGGACCAAAGTTCGGGCAAACACACTCACACGACTCTCAACGTGTACAACAGTGTGTGCTAATATGAGAAGAAGGTTTTATAAAATACAAGAAGGCTTACAGTGGGCTGCCAAAGTAGACTTCTATGACTTTAAATGGATAAACACTCAGCTCCCGCCGGATAAAAGATAGCTATATGTGAGCTAACTAGTGTTTAGAAGTGAGGAAACACTCAAAAGATGTGTATGCAGGTACACCTGTGGAGGAACATCATCCCTGCCCCAGTATGCAACCCATGGCATTATCATTTATGGACAAGTACATGAACAAGGGAACATCATCCCTGGGAGGTACCAAAACAGGAGCGTTAATCAGTTGCTCTTTAATGGTAAGGAAGGCTTTCTGACACTCATCATTCCATTTCATGGAGGAGTTCCTCCTTAACAGCTTGAAGATAGGCTCACAAGTTCCTGTGAGTTGAGAAATTAATCTGCTAATGAAATTGATCCTTCCCAAAAATCCCCGTATTTCCTTCTCTGTCTGAGGAATGGGCATTTCCTTGATGGCCAGGATTTTGGTAGGATCCAGTTCAATACCTTTGTGGCTGACTCGAAAAACTAGCAATATGCCTGACTTAATACCAAAAGCGCATTTGGCGGGATTTAGCTTCAAGTTGTACTTACGCAACCTGTTGAAAAGCTTTTTGTGAGATGGTCTAAGTGGTCATCCTCCTTCTGGGATTTGACGATGATGTCATCCACGTAGATCTCTATCTCTTTGTGCATTAAATCGTGGAAAAGAGCCATCATAGCTCGCTGATAGGTTGCCCCGGCGTTGATGAGGCCGAATGACAATCGTCTATAGCAAAAGGTTCCCCAAGGCGTGATGAAAGCAATTTTCTCACGATCTTCCTCAGCGACCATAATTTGATGGTACCCCATAAAGCAATCAGCAAAGGAGTACATGCCGTATTGAGCAGTATTGTCAATAAGAATGTGGATAAAGGGCACAGGAAAGCTATCTTTAAGGAAAGCTTTGTTCAAATCCCAGTAATCCATGCAAACTCGCACCTTTCCCCTGGTTTAGGCACGGGAACAATGTTGGATATCCACTCCGGATATGTAGACACCATGATGATGCCAGCTTGAAATTGTTTCACAATTTCTTCTTTGACCTTTAAACTCCACTCAGGTTTTAATCGCCTGAGCTTTTGCCTAACTGGATTGAATCCTTCTTTAATGGGAAGGTGATGAAGAACAATGTCAGTGGACAAACCCACCATGTCTTCATGAGACCATGCAAACACATCCTGGAATTGGGTTAATAGTGCAACCATTTTATTCCATTGATTTGTGGTAAGGTCTGAACCAATCTGGATTAGCTTAGGGTTGTCTAAGGTTCCGAGATTGAAAGGAGTGGTTTGATCAAGATTGGGTTTGGGTTTGTCTGCGACCCATTCCTTAATCTCATAAGGTGTCTCAATATCCTCTTGGAAATCCATCAAGTTTGAGTCCAACTTTGCATCAAAGTTACAGCCCTTGTGGAGAGAAGGCATGTCATCGCTAGCAGGGGCAGTACATCTAAATTCGAGTCCCGAAACAAAAGATGCTTTCACTTAATATATGCAACTGTTCGATCATACAAAAGTGTTAGTATGTACTTGATAAAATAATTGCTAGTGCTGTAAAGGAAAGCAAGCAATTAAAGTTATCTACAGGGCAGAGGGATTTTCTGCCCATTTTATCCTCGTCAGCCAATGAATGGAGTGTTGCTCCAATTGTCGAGGGCAAAGTCCTAATGGACTGCAATGATAGAAGGATCGTCATTGTCCTCCTTCTCCCGAATGATAACCATGACATCTGGGTAATCATCGTCTGGGTGTATCTATTTGTATGTTCATCATGAACAATGACGTGAATGCCTGCCATCATCAAGGCAAGGTCATGTTTATGTTTTCGTTCCTTTTCTTTTGCCTCGGGATCATGAATCAGCACTTCTTTTGCTTTGATTGGCACTGGTTTCAGAAACAGTATAGCTACAACATGGGCTGGAACCTTTATTGGAGATTGCATTAACTCATGAGGTAAAGGTATAGAAAATCGTCGTACGGCGGAAGCTTGAGGAACCTACTTGTGCTTATGAGGATTCCTATGACTTGAACTGGCAGAATAGCCTAGTCCGGCTGTTCCAATTTGACTGGATATTTGGATAGGGTGCTTAATACCCTACTCATCTTTACCAAGCCCTTGTCCAGGTTGATGACCCAATGACATCATTTCTTGAGTGGCCGACATAACCTCGGCAGAAATCTTTGGTATGGGAAGTGACGCTCCAATAGAATGGTATTGCGTGTTACTCACTTCCAAAGTATGGAAACTGACCAGTTCAACTTCTGAATCGAAGTTGATAATTGGTAGAGTTCCTTGTTCAGGATAATCCAGCTCAGCGTTGACAGTGACTAGACTAATGTTGATAATGTATTTGAGCTGTTAATGTAGCGTGGAGGGAACGGCTCCAGCCATGTGTATCCATGGTCTCCCCAATAGCAGGTTGTATCCTGAGTCTATCTTGAGGACGTGGAAGGATACATTGAATGTATTGGGACCAATCTCAATTGGCAATTCAATCTTTCCAACGGAATTTCGCTGGGATCCATTAAAAGCTCTGATAACCATATGGCTGCTTTGGATCCGCTTAAGATTGATATTCATCTTTACCAAGGTGGCATAAGGACAGATATTTAAAGATGAGCCTCCATCTATCAATACTTCTGCTAGCATGTACCTGGAAGACAAAACTGCAATATGCAAAGGCTTGCAATGATCGGTCCCTTCGGGAGGTATATCATCATCAGTGAAGGATATCGCATTGTTGTTGAAAATGTGATCAACCAAATGTTGAAATTTTTCCATGTCCACTGATTTTGGCAAATAGGCTTCTTCTAAAACCTTCAGTAAGATCTTCCGATGATCCTTGGAAGAGAAAACCAAGTCCAGTATTGAAATCTGGTGTGGAGCTTCTCGTAAGCTTGAAACCACTTTGGCTTCATTGTGGCCCATAGTACGGAGGAATTTTTCAATCTTTCTCACGGGCAACTTCCCCTTTTCTTTGCAAGTAGGTTTAATAACCCGTTGAAGAAGATACAGTGGATTTTCCTTCGATACTGTAGCAGTAGTATGAGACATGGATCCTTCAGCTTCTCCATAATTCCATGGAACTTTGTGTAAGCTGACAACAGGATGTTATGGTCTGAAAGGAAAAGGAATTGGCTCTGGTGTGGCCACTTTCAAAGGATTGTCAGCTCCTTTGAGTTGAATTAGTTGTATGGGAAATACTTTGACAGTCTCATCATCCATTTCAGATATAACTGCTACTGATCCCTTCTATTTGGTAGGACATGCATTCCCACCCTTGAGTTGCACAGTGTAATCATCTGCTATTTACAGAACACCGCTATCAATAAGATTCTGAATAAGATGGTGGAGTGCCCTGCATTCTTCTGTGCTGTGACCGCGAGAATGTGAATGATATTGACACATTTCATCAGGATTGAACCGTCCTAAACGGGGATTGATTGGAGGGAGAAGAAAGGTAATTCTTCCTTCGTTGATCAATATCTGTAGTATCTCCTCCATAGATTGGCCCAAATAGGTGAATTCCCTCTGATTGGCAAAATCCTGACGGGCTTTAGCATTTGCTCACTTCACAACCTTATCCTCCATAGCATCGCTTTCTGAAGGTGGTGAGGAGGCATTCATAACAAAAGGAAGGAGATAGGCATGCTCCTGCCTGATTAATTGGTGTGTGACTTGATGCTGGTGGGTCACTAGTTCTGCCAATTGCTCAATTTGTTTGGAAAGAGCTTTCATCTTTCGTTCCATGGTAAATTGGAACTTTTCATAATCCCATTTTTCAACACCATCTTTGATGGGTTGGGATGATTCGCCGTTAGAATTAGAACCTTGTACAGTGCTCCAACTGATCATGTTGACCTCTTCTTTTTTGTGTTGAAGAAGAGGGTTATCTTGCACATGAGGTTGATCTGGTTTAGTGACCACGATCTCACCGTTGTCTATTAGATCTTGAATCTTATGTTTCAAGGCCCAACAATCTTGAGTATTATGTTCAGGTGCCCCAACATGATAAGCACACTTCCGAGTAGCATTAAAACCCCTCCCATTAGGGTTGGCTCGTGGAAGAAGATGTGTAATTTTCTTCTGAGCAGTCAGAAGAGCAAGAATATTCTCGAGCGAGTCCCCTAAGGGTGTGAACGTTCGAGGTCGCTTTACTTCTCCACTTTTAGTCAATGGAGGGTTTGAAGATTGTGCTGGAAAAGGGGAGTAGTTTCTCCTCTGCATAGGCATGTTTGGATTGCCTTTTTGTCCTTGTAGTATCAAGGAAACATCCTCCTCTTTCTTTTTATGGACCCTCTGGGGGTTGTTTCCATAAGATCCGGACTGGATGTGCTCAGCAACAGCTTTAAGAGCGGCTAGGTCTTGAATTTTACCATACTTCAATCCCATTTCAGCCATCTCGTCATGTTTGATCATTTCAGAAAATGGTTTGCCAATACCAGCTAGAACTCTTTCATAAAAAGGAGCTTACTGTACATCTATGAAGGTTATGACCATTTCTGATTCTGTCACGGAAGGAATAACTTGAGCAGCAAGGCGCCTCCACCTTTGAGCATACTCTCTAAATGACTCATTAGACTGTTTCTTGACCTTAGTAATTTGGTATCGGTCAGGAGCCATCTGAGATTGAAAAATATATTGAGTGAGGAAGGCGTGAGCCAACTCTTCCCAGCTATGGATCTTAGAGTTGTCTAATCTGGTATACCATGAATGGGCTTCTCCAGACAAACTTTTCTGAAACAGCTGCATTCAGAGCTTTTCATTTTCTGCGTAAGACCCAAGTTCTCCGATGAACACTTTTAAATGCGTATAAAGATCCCCTAATCCGTCATATTTCTCAAAATCAGGGGTCTTGAATTTCTCTGGGTATTGAACACCAGGAAATATGCAAAGGTCTGTATATGAAACACTACCCTGGGATCGAATCCCTTTGAGAATGCGAATAGTTTCCTCCATTTGAAGGACCTTCTTCCTGATATCACTGGTGTCTGGATCTCCTTTGAGATGGGTATTTTCAGGGTCTTTGTTGGTTGTATCCAACTGATGTTCTGGAATTAGTTTTTCCAGACCTTGAACTCCTCCTTGTGTAGAGGATTCTGTATGTGTAGGTATATTCATACCCTGAGTAGACTGGTGTAATTCTTTTAATAGAACAACCAAGTCTGTGATTTGTTTACTCAATCCGTCAAATTCTTCTCAGGAGATAGCATTAGGTCGTCGGTCAAGAAGACATGATTGGTTGTAGAAGCTCATGACCTTTTGGACTTTGAGCGAATGTGCCCAATTGTTTCCCTACAAAAGACTTACGTAGTTTAGTCTTAGGGTAATGTAAATGTTATCATAACATGTTCGTTTAGGAATTTTGTCCTGCAAAATCGGTTGTTAATTGATAACATGTCATGCATACACAGATATTCTTCATATTTTCCATTACATATGAATGAACATGGAATAGAATTACAAGTAAATGTTTTTACAGGTAATTTAAAATGGAAAGTATAAAGAGACTTCCCTCCGCGTTTGGTTTATCAGAGGCTGACCTATCTTAGGGTTACTCTCGCGACTTTTTGGCATGAAGGTTCCCAGATCATTGCAATCTACTTGATGAGAAGTTAATCCGGTCGTTCAACTGGAGCGAATCTGAGTGGTGCCTTTCCTGAGACCCGGGGAATCATTCTTCCCACGAGTCCAGTAATCAAACACCTACAGGATAGCCTCCTGGTGGAGGGACCACACAACATACATTCACATACAACGTGTCTCACCGTTTATGCAAAATGATGACATGTGTGAAGCACTAATATCACAGATAGATATTTAGCAGTGTAGTAATTAAGATGCATTTGTACACATTCATCATAAATGTAAATGCAACATTCACACACAAGCATATAACAATTTTGAAAAGCTTGAAATAGCGGCTTAAGCCCTCTTACTGGAGTCCCCAGCAGAGTCGCCACCTGTCGATGTCGGGATTTTTGAGTGTCCCTTTTCGTAACTTGTTCTTTGGTGTTCTCATGTAAATGTGAGATTTGTTTGAAAAAACAAGTGAAAAAGGTCCGACATGTATAATGTCGACGATTTGACTTTAAGAGTCGCTAGTTGGTGTATTTAACTAGTTTCACCAACGCAACCGCAAAGGTTTGCACATTGACCCAGTGTTTTGACACTGCTAGACGGGTATGTGAAACCGAGATTCATTTTGGGTCTGGGGGCTTGATTATGCGGAGGGAAGGTGTTAGGCACCCCCCGACATCCGTGTTACCACGGTGACCGCCATTTTTCAAAGAAATTGTTATATGAATGTGTGTGTGTGTGTGGATCAATGTGCAATTATTTGAAAGTAATGTGAGGCCTCGTTCACACCTATATACACAAGGTTTGAATTTTATAGAAAAATTCAATTTTAACCAAGATATAGCAATGACGTTTTGTAAAAGAGGTTTTTCAAACCCTGTGCTCAATAGGAATTGAGACCTTTTCATACTTCCATTTTATTATTAAATGTTCGGCTTGTTTGCTTTTATTTTCGAGATGCGAAGCATTCTCGAGAAAATAATATACAACAGTGTCGAGCTCCTCATAGGCATGACAGCCATCCAATGAAATTCAAACACTGTAAAATAATGTACAGGCTGCTTACAGCTGAAAAATGTCCATCATTGGAACCAAATCTAGATTCAGTAAACTGAACCTGTGATCACATGATTCTTAGGCTCACATGATACTACAATTTGTATGGAAAGTAGTTAGTAATTATATATATATATATAAGCTATAAATATATATATATATAAACATGATCAACCGCCACGAAGTAAACTCCAGGCGGGACAAAATGTAAATAAAGCTGTAAAAGCGATTAACTGCCACAAAGTAAACTTCAAGTAGGACGGAATGTAAATAAAGCTATAAAAGGCCGCAAAGTGAACTCCAGGCCTGACAGAAATATAAATATATATATATATATATATGTATAGATATATATATAAAAGAAGTAAACGCACTGGATGTGAATCCAGACTCATCAGATATGTCTGAAAGCAATTATATATATGTATATATATATATAAAAAGGATAAAAGCGACCGGATATAAATCCGTGCTCATCGATATATATGCAACATGATTATATATATAAATATATATATATAAGCAATTAAACGCTCGCATCAAGTTCAGGCTCAATCGAGGCATAACTCGATAATGATAGTCCATATATGAAATATATACATATATATAAGTATATATATACGTATGTAATGAAAACCACGGATAGAAGTCCTGCAAACACACTCACACGACTCTCAACGTGTACAACAGTGTGTGTTAATATGAGAAGAAGGCTTTATAAAATACAAGAAGGCTTACAGTGGGCTGCCAAAGTAGACTTCTATGACTTTAAATAGATAAACACTCAGCTCCCGCCGGATTAAAGATAGCTATATGTGAGCTAACTAGTGTTTAAAAGTGAGGAAACACTCAAAAGACGTGCATGCAGAATAAAATGGGCAGGGCTTCCTCGCCTTTTTCCCTCCCTCTTCTTCTTAAATGGCTGACCCCAAGGCTTGTATATATAGACGGATGGCCACAGGTACACCTGCGGTAGCCGCAGTTGTACCTGCAGCTGGTCGTGATGTATCTGAGCCTCATGGGTCCCATCGTCTCGTAGTACGTGCACTCATGCACTGTAATGTCCGCTCGAACTTCCAGAACTTCAATCCGAGCATCCGAACGAGGTATATCTGATCTTCTTCGGACCGCTTGTGTCGAGAGTTATGCAATGACATGGATTAAAGGTTGTACGAAGTCAGGAAGAGGGGTCTATGCCCATGGTCTTCAAGCTTCAAATTCTATCCAAAGTACTGTCACATGTAATAGTCACTCGGGATTGTCAATCCTCGGCTCTTGTGGGACATTATTGGATGTATGTATGTATGAAGTGTTGAGACGACGTGCCATTGTTGAAGGAACAAGATGACGTTTGACTCCTCACTAGGGTTATCGCCGGTTTGAGTTGAAAGTAGACGTTGCTCAGGGTTACAGTTGAGATTGGACTACTTGTTGGTATGTCGCAATATCATCTTGTTGAGATGGTAAGATGACGTTGTGACTCCTCTCCCGGTTATCGCGGCTTTCAATGAAGCGAGATATTGCTCGAGGTTACATCCGAGATTGAATCGCTTTGCTTGTTTGTATACCTCACTGTCATCTGTGGATGTTCATGTCTGCCCATTGTTATCTCCAGGTCTGAAGTGTGTGTGCCTTGGCAGGATGTCTATGGTTGAAGCTGATTGCATATGTTTGAAACAAGCATTTCTGGGGTTATCGCCGGAACTGCAATGACATCTCTTGGGGCTATCACCAAGGATGGGGTTGCTACTCCCAATGTTGTCTCTGGGACTAGAACTGAGCGTCAATGTGTTATTGCCGAGACAAAACTGTCCTCTCCGGTGTTGTTACCGGTCTTTTGATCTGCATATCTCGGGGTTATCTCCAAGATTTGAAATGACATTCCTGGTGTGTGTTCCGGGTTTTTGATGAAGCTCCTGGTTTGTGTTCTGGGTTGGAACTGATGTTCCCGGTTTGTGTTCCAGTTGGGCGCACTTCCTAGTAGTATCCGAGAATGGATGTAAGTCGCCTTCTTCGTGGTTATCTCCAAAAGATGAATCTACCCTCCTGCAATGTTAGTAATAGGAGCGCAGAAAATTTTTAGTGTCTACAACATACATCCTCAAATCCCAGGATCTAAAACCTTAAAACCTCTTTCATTCCAAATAATGATAATTACATTATTCATTACATCTTGTACAAGTGACTTTTATCCGCCACCAAGGATACATAATCGTTCATTAAACTATTCTATAGTTTAATTCTATAATTCTATATTACAAGTCTTCGCTTGATCATCACACACATTCATATAATGAATGGTACTTCTTCTGGATACCGATCAGCTTGATCATTACGGGATCCTTAAGTTCTTTCTAACACCGTTTGCTAAAAATGTTTTTATTTAAAGCAAGTGTGAGCATTCAATTGCTCAGCAAGTCATAGCAGTTGAACATACAACTTCAAGAATTTAAACATTCCTTTAAGACTTCAATAAAAGAACAAAGGTTATGAAGCAGCTTGAATAATAGGAATAATTTCGATTCCTATCATTTTAAAACAGTAGTCACATTCACTTTGAAATACTTTCAATCTCTATTTTCTTTCATACACATTCTGTCTGGCTAGAATCAATAGCACAGACTTAACAATAACGGTTCATGTATAAACAGAACATGCTCATATTGAACAGTTCAATCACAGAACAGTTCATATAATAGAAACACCGAAGTGTTCACATTGTGGCAAAAGGCCTCATATATTCTAACACCTTGTACAAATATTACACATTTGCACATAAACAGAACTTCTCACGTTTAACATCTGAGAAGTTTTAGAAACTAGTATTCATTTAAAATATGAATGAAGTTAGGAAACTTGCCTTACGCACAACTATAGCTTATAATTTACGCTAAACTGTTCATTCCAATTCTTATGTAGCACATAAGGAAATAACACATATACCAATTAGTCATATACTTGACTTACGCATTGGTTTACTTTACTTTACTTCTTAGGGTTCACGTTCTTATAAACTTTGTTTACGCGACCAACTTCCTTTACCGATTAACGGCTTCATGACATACAGAGATGTCTTACTTAATACGTTCATCATCTTTGATGATTTACATTCTTATCTTCTTCTTATAACTCTCCTAGGACTCAGTACACATCTTGTCTCTACTAGTAGTCCATATGGTACTCTGAGTCATTTCCCACAAATAACCAACAAACAAGTTCCTGTCTCATCTACACTGCCCATAACAGTGAGTTAGATCGGTTGCCAGTTTTGTATATACCTTCACTCTCTGAAGGAATTGTTTAGCTAAGCTCCCATATGTCAACCATCAAAGGTTACGATTGTACTAGTTACCCGAACTATTAAACTATAATGTTCGTTAAGTCAATTTCTTATTCCTTATGGCTTTCAGACAAATAAATGTCATACCTCAGGATTTATTCTTTATCGTCTAACTCATACAGTCTTTTGTATACTCAGAACGATCATTCAATATTCATTCTACGCATTTATAGTGTTAAGCATTTTACGTTACCTTATTCTTATCTTACAACGTCCGATTCATTCGACTCAGAACTTCATCCAAGTTATAAACATTAACTCGGCTTCTTTTACGTTATACGTACTTATCTTTAATTTAGCTTCTTCACCGTTCACAGGTTTAATCATTGATCTTTATTACCCTACGATCAAACCATACATGGGGTGTAGGTTCTACCCGTTTAGTATTCGTGTACACTTAACCTTTAACTCAGTTCAAGTGTCCAACGCTTACGTTTCATTCTAACATTCTCATCCGACTCACATTCGGCTTTCATTAATCTTATTACCGTTCGCTACGGCTTTTGTGATAATTCATATCTTACTTACTACTCCCATCAACGTCTAAGTCATACAACCAATTACACTTAGAACGTTCGCGCGATGTGAATACGACTCATGAGGATCATTTACGTATTCAACATTTACGTTACTTACCTCTTAATTCTATTCAACCTTCATCCAAGGTTTTAATTACTTTCATTCATTACTCGTCACCTGAACCCCATGTTCATTATTCTTTCCTAATGTCAAAGCCATACGGTTCGTTGTATGCTAAGACCGATCGTTCATCCCAACAACGTTGCATTCACAGTGTCTAAATGCTTTACATTCATCTTTCATGACCATGACATAACATCGAAATGTTATTCATTACCCTAGTCAATCAACGTTTAAGGAATCACAATTATAGCAAATCCTCACGTTCGTTTCATTGTGACTACGGTTTCCCGGACATTGGTTCCGTAACCCGCGTCTATATTCTTTATCTTTTAATTGCATTTAATCTTTTTGTTCAACCTTCATCAAAGTTTTAATACACTTAATAAAGTGTTACATTAGTTGAACTACATGTTCATATTTCTTTCTTGCACATCCCCAAAGAATTGAAAGCAAGAAAATCTCATTTCTGGCATTGCCTACTGCCGTGCCAAGCTTATTTGTTGTTCTTCCCTTTCTTTCGCACTGTGGTGCCACTTAGCAGTAGCTAATGGCCCGAGCTCACGCCATGACACCTGCGCCCCCAAGCACGACTCGTATTTGACAAGGGCTGCTAAGCATGAAACCTAGAAAAATTTTCTAAGTCTTTTACAAGCTTGAGACGCTAACTTTGAAATCTCATATCTTATTCGTTATAACTCGGAATGAGGTCGTTCCAAAGCCATTTTCTTCCTTATCTTACGTACTTTGATTACCCTTGGATAGAACTTCATTCTGAATCCATTAACATATCATTCAATTGGCTTAATCTTCGTTCTTCGTTCGTTTTACGTTATTATCGTTCTTCGTTCGTTCGTCCGTAATTCGGTCATCCGAACTCGGAACTCGTTCGTTCTTGAGTCCACGACTCACATTTTCTATGTTCTCTTACATTCTTATGAAACCCTACACGTTCGGGTTCATTTACTAACTTTCTAATTCTCATTCTTCTTTTACAAATTTTTGCCGTAACTTTGATATAGCTCAATTTTAATCCGTTCTTCATGAACGTTTCTAACGTTCCTAACCAAGAAATAAGCAACTAACTTATATGCAATGGTTTTAAACTTGTCCATCAACAACAATTATCCTATGATGGTTTTAAATTTGTCCATCAACAACGTTCTTCGCGTGTTATTCGCGTTCTTCGCGTTTTCTTCATTTTAATCGATATTTTGGATTACGATTTTAACTTTTCTTTGAATTTGATGCTATAGAATATCATTCCTTACTTATTTGACCTACTCATTCATAAGATTCATTCGGATCGCTCAAAATCCTTACGAATCTTACACTTCCTTAAGAAATTTATAAACTAAATTTCTAATTCTTATTTCTTCGTTTTCTCATGATTTCAACCATATGAAATCATTCTTAACTTCATTGACTTCTTATCTTCATTAATTTATGTTTTTAAACATATTAAACTTAAAGAAAATTAGAAGAAACTAGGGTTCGGATTACCATTCTTCTTTAATCTCCTTCCGTCGGACAAAGCGTGCACTTGGGCAAGCTTTTCCTCATTCTCTCCCTCTTCTTCTCCCATCCGAACTCTCTCTCTCTATTTCTCATAGTGTAGGATTTTCAAAAGCTCAAAATAATGAACTTAAGCTTTCTATTTATAGAAAACCAAGGCTTAGGGCAAATTAGTCATTTCACCCCCACCTCCTTACCATTCATGGCTTAGCCACCAAGTTTACTAGGCCACCACCCTTACTTGGTGGCCAAGTGGCTGCCCCTTATGCCCATGGATCTTCCCCATGGGTTGCCCCATGGGTTTTACCCATCCGGTGACCCATCGGTTCGATCCGCGGTTTGTTTTCTTAGATCGAGCTTAATTAAATCTAACATTGGGCCTTACATTAATTCTTACTGGGCCTACTCTGGGCTTGATTACACATCCCTTTGGGCTTGATATAATCCAAGTCCAATTGGATTCTTCAAAGTCTATGAACTCAAAGTCCATTTAGACTAATCGTATTCTACGCATTCCATTCTCGTATTCTCGTATTCTCTTCGTATATCGTTCGTACGATATTCGTATTATATGTCGTACTAATCTTCGTATTATACTCGTATAATAACTAGTATTATACTCGTATTTCTTATGCATAATAACTCTAATTATTATACAAAATCATAAAATTCTCGAAACTCACTTTTCCTAACCCTTAGGTTTTAAGTCCGCAGGCGAAAACTTCATTTTTGCCATAACTGAAATATTATTGAATATTCCATCTCGTCTCAGAATTCTATCATTACGCGTTTCTCGGAAATTCAAAATAAATCTCTGAGCATAAACGGATGAATAGTGCCTATTTCCTTTCTTTCCCCAAAAAATATTTTGTTCCCGGAAATCTTTCATTTTCGTCTTGAAAATTCTTACTCGTTCAGGCTAGCTCATAGCCAGAATCCTCCCGATTAATAATCATTCTAGGTTATAGAATGATTAATAAACACATAACACAGAATAGTATTAATAAAAATTCATTTTATTAATAACTAATTGTTTAAACTTAAATTCTGGACAATCCGATTTTTTGGGTTGTCACATATGGTACATATGGCTATAAAGATTGAGAAATAGCTTAAGAGGAGAGGTAGCCAGCATTCAAATACTACAACAAGTTTAACATGGAAATCTAATATTGTAAAGCGTGAAGAAAAGCCAAAGATGAACAAAGCGAAAGTGGAGCCTAAGCTAGGAATGACTAGCCGAGGTTTACAAGGTCAAAATTGGGATATATTATGTTTCAAAAGTCAAGGTAGAGGTCATATTTCTAATCAGTGTCCAAATCAGAGAACTATGTTGTTGCTTGACAATTGAAAGGTGGAAACCAAGGGAGAAGAAAGTGACAATGATTATATGCCACCATTGGAGGAGATAGATGATAGGGAGGTTGATATGCACGGTGAGATGTTAGTTACAAAGAGAGCACTCAATACACAATTGAAAAGGGAAGGAAGCTAATAGCTAGAAAATCTTTTCCATTCTCGATGTCTTGTGAATGGGAAGGTTTGTTGAGTTGTGATAGATGGGGGTAGTTGTACTAATGTGGCTAGTACTACCATGGTGGAGAAATTGGGTTTGTCTATATCCAAGCATCCCCAACCGTATCGTTTACAATGGCTCAACGACAGTGTAAATATCAAGGTGACTAAACAAGTAATGGTTCCCTTTACTATTGATCGATATATGGATGAGGTATTGTACGATGTGGTACCTATGCAAGCAGGACATTTGTTGCTTGGTAGGCCTTGACAATTCGATTAGAGAGTAAGACATGACGGTTTTTCTATTGAATACTCTTTTTTACACAATAAAAGGAAAGTTACATTATATCCTATGTCACCACAACAGGTACATGAGGATCAAGTGTATTTGCATAAAGATAGTGTTAAAAAAAGTGAGTGTGAAGAAAAGAAAAATCAAGAAAAAAAGAGAGAAAAAGAAAGAGAGAAAAAGAGAGATGAGAAAAAAATAAATATATTGGCAAAAAGGAGTGATGTGAGAAGGGCTTTGGTTTCCAAACAGCCTATGATTTTACTTCGGTATAAAGAGGCACTTTTGAATACTAACACTAATGATTCTTTGCCTAGTGTTTTTTCATCTTTTTTGCAGGAATTCAAAGATGTATTTCCCGAGGAGCTTCCTCAAGGACTACCACCTATCCAGGGAATAGAACATCAAATTGATTTTGTTCCCGGTGCGACCATTCCATATCATCCAGATTATCAGAGTAATCCTGAGGACAAAGGAGTTACAAAGACAAGTTGACGAACTATTGGGAAAAGGGTTCGTAAGAGAAAATATAAGTTCATGTGCATTTCCAGTGATCCTAATGCCCAAAAAGGGTGGGAAATTGCACATATACGTCAACTGTTGAACGGTAAATAATATTACGATAAAATATCGACACCCAATTCCTCGTTTAGATGACATGTTGGATGATTTGCATGGGTCTTGCATATTTTCTAATATTGATTTAAAAAGTGTTTATCATCAAATTAGAATGTAAGAGGGAGATGAATGGAAAATGGCTTTTAAAACTAAATATGGTCTTTACTAGTGGTTAGTGTTACCTTTTAGTGTAACTAATGCACCCAACACTTTTATGAGGTTAATGAATCATATTTTACGTCCATTCATTGGGAAATTTATAGTAGTTTATTTTGATGATATCTTGATTTATAGCGAAAACTTGGATGATCATGCATTACATTTAAAATATATTTTAGATGTACTTAGGAAAGAATAGTTATTTGCTAACATGGAAAATTGAACATTTTGTTCATATAGAATTATTTTTCTTGGCTTTGTTGTGAGTTCATAGGGAGTCCAAGTTGATGAGGAGAAAGTCTGAGTGATCAAAGATTGGTCGAGTCCTACAAATGTGAGTCAACTGAGAAGCTTCCATGGACTCGCAAGTTTCTACCGACGCTTTTTTTGGAATTTCAGCGAAATTACAACACCATTGACCTAGGTCATCAAGAAAAGTGTGGGCTTTAAGTGGGGTGATGAACAGGAAAAAGCATTTAATTTGATTAAGGATAAATTGACAAATGCTCCTTTACTTATTCTGCCTAATTTTGCTAAAAATTTTGAGATTGAGTGTGATGCTTCAGGTTTCGGGATTGGAGATATTTTGATGCAAGAAGGAAAATTAGTGGCGTATTTCAGCCAAAAGTAGAGTGGGACATCTTTGAACTATCCTACTTATGATAAGGAGATGTACGCTTTGTTTAGGGCTTTGGAGACATGGCAACATTACTTATGGCCCAATGAGTTTGTGATCCACACCAATCATAAATCATTGAAATATTTGAAAGGGCAGTACAAGTTGAATAAGAGACATGCCCGATGGATGGAGTTTATTGAGACATTTCCATATGTCATTCGATATAAGCAAGGTAAAAAGAATGTTGTTGTTGATGCTTTGTCTCAAAGATATATGTTGTTAAATACTCTTGATATGAAATTACTTGGTTTTGAACGAATCAAAGACCTATATGTTAATGACCTTGATTTCGGTGAAGAGTTTAAAACTTGTTAAAACAATGCTATTGGTAAATACTTTAAAATGGATGGGTTTCTATTTCGTGAGAATAAATTGTGTATACCTGAAAGTTCTTTGTGTGAGTTATTGGTTAGGGAATCACATGGGGGTGGTTTCATGGGACATTTCGCTGTTGATAAAACTTTGGCTATTTTAAAAGAACATTTTTATTGGCCTCATATAAAACTAGATGTTGAAAGAATTTGTGATAGGTGCATTATTTGTCGATAGTCTAAATCTTATGTTCAACCCTATGGACTTTACACGCCATTACCTATTCCTAATGAACCTTGGATTGATTTGTCAATGGACTTTGTGTTAGGTTTACCTAGGCCTAAGCATGGTAATGATTCTATATTTGTGATCGTGGATAGATTTTCAAAGATGGCACATTTTATACCATGTCACAAAACTGATGATGCGTCCCATATAGCTGATTTGTTCTTTAGGAAAATTGTACGATTGCATGGTATGCTTAGAACAATTATTTCAAATCGTGATGTTAAGTTTCTAAGCAATTTTTGGAAAACTTTGTGGTGCAAATTGGGAACAAAACTGTTATTTTCTACTACTTGTCACCCACAAATCGATGGTCAAACTGAAGTTATATATAGAACTTTATAATAGATCTATCATTAATAAGAATATCAGTCATTGGGAAGAGTGTTTACCACATGTTGAGTTTCCTTATAATAGATCTGTTCATTCTGCTATGAAATTTTCACCATTTGAAATTGTTTATGGTTTTAATCCTTTAACTCCATTGGATTTATCATCGTTACCTGTTTTTGAATTTACTAACTTAGATGGAAAGAAAAAGTTTGAATTTGTTAAGCAGATACATGAGAAGGCTAGAGTCAACATTGAGAGGAGGACAGAGAAATATGCTAAACAGGCCAACAAGGGTCGACGTCAAGTTATATTTGAATCAGGAGATTGGGTGTGGTTACATATGCGGAAAGAAAGATTCCTGACTCAAAAACGGTCAAAATTGCTTCCGAGGGGAGATGGTCATTTTTAAGTTCTTGAACACATTAATGGCATTGCGTACAAGTTGGATTTACCGGGTGATTATAATGTTAGTGCAACATTTAATGTTACTGATCTAAGTTTGTTTGATGAAGGTTAAGATTCGAGGACAAATCCTTTCTAATAGGAGAGGAATGATGAGGACATGCCTAGCTGGAAATCAAATGGAGCTCATGGATCGGATCCAGTGCAAGTACCCATAAGACCTGTCACTAGAGGACGAGCTAAATGTTTCAAGAATGGACTTATTGCGCTGATTCAAGGAGTTTGGAAAGAAGTTGGATCTCATTTAATGATTGATGAGTTTGATTCCATGATGTAGAAGCTCATTAACAAGTGGATGAAGCAAATCAAGAATCCAATCAGGTCATCCAACGCAGTCGCGCCCATGTTAGTACTTATATGGCGCGCACCCCCCACGCCGAAATGGCGGTTATTCATTGTTGCAGCGTGATCCCATGCCCATGTAGCGCGCCCCACACCGGAGCGTTAGTGATTCTGCAGGTGAAGCATGACCCACGTCATTCCAGGCCTATAGATGGCACACCCCGCACCGGTCGGCTGACACGAAAATCGATGACGCGTTTTTAACCAGATTTTCCTTATTTGATTAGATTTCTTTCATATATTTTTAGGAACTGTTATATCATTAATATTTCTAATGTTATTAGGTTTCGTTTAGATAGGAATTTAATCCTAAAAATTAATTATTGATTCCTTATGGGATTCTAGGGTTTTATTATTAATATAAATAAGTCATATGAATGTAATTCATACAACATTCAATAATATTCAGATTTATTCTACTTGAGAGATTATTCTCTACTTTTGGTTCTTTGAAGAATTCCTATGTATTTTCGAAGTTATTTCTTTGAGATTGAATTTGACTTATCATCCAACAATTTATAATTGTGTATGATGACTTCTACCGCATCAATCGTCGATTATACCAAGATTACCGCTTCAATAGAAGCGAGGAGTCAAGGTGTCGTTGGTGTCCATTCAACACAAATTTCCAAACGCGAGCAATTGTACCAAGATTACCGTCCACATATAGGCAATGGGTTAAGGTGTTGCAAGCAATTCACTCAACAACTGTGTTAGAAACGATATGGGCAACTTGTTGGTCGAATTCTAATTACGCAAAACACGCAAGTATACGTTGTCAACAAGTAATATAGTGTAAGTAGAGTATCGTTCCGATAAGGAATTATTAATACTAATTACCAAACACTAATTCCTAACCAAACTAATTTTATTTAAACAATCCATTTAAGGTTATGAATTCAATTAATTAATTAAACAAATTCTAATTACCACTAATTAAAAATTAGATTATGGAGATTTAAGATCACAACTTCACTTAAATGAATACACTTCTTATCAATTATGCTCACTATTCTGAATTGTTAATCAAGAACACATAAGTAAATATGACCATCTCTCAATGCATCATACTCAAATCAACTTAAATCCACAGATGATAGAATTAAGAAGAACACCCTAATTAACTAATTCACTATATCTCTATGTGAATAACAATTAAAAAGGATTTTAAGCACAAGTTCTTTATCTAATTACATGAGATGTATAGGTATATCTCTATCCTAGACATAAATTATGAATTCCAACTCCATGCCGAAAAACACAATCATATACTATTATGATCATATCTAAATCTATAATCTATCTCTCGAGTTCATATAGATTATCATGATAATTGTTAGCTAAGAAATTAAACAATTCCTCACAAATCATAATAGACAATCCAAGAATAATCACAATGATTAATAGAGATGCATACTAAAATAAACTATACAATACGATCCATTGTAATCTTAAACAAAAGATTTAGTTCATGATTAAAGAATTAAAACTAAGAATCCACTATTGAATAACCATTAAAAGACAAAAACAGAAGAAGTGAAAAAGATAGAATCTGTTGTCTGCAGATTTGATGCTCCCTCCTTGCTCCTACATTGAATCTTCAATGATCTCCAAGTTGCTTCAATCTCCAAATATCATAAGAACTAGGGTTTTGGTCCTAATATAATCTAATCTAATTTCCTGTAATCCTCCCCAATCCAAGTTATAATCATGTACTTATAGTTCTAATGGAAACCTTAACAAGTTAGGCAACTAACAATCCTATTCTAGCTCAAATTGGACAACATAACACCCAAATTAACTCTCCCCCCGCCGACCTTTGCTCCCAGCATTTCTCCTAGGCTAATTTAGGCGCGCCCCACGCCGCTTTTAGTTCATTTATGGCACGCCCTGCGCTGCTCTATTTTCTATTGCACTGTCCTTTGGTAAAAAAAGTCATAACTTTTGATCCGCTAGGATTTACGAAGCCTTCCACCTATCAAATCGAAGATATCGATGAGATCTACAACTTTCATTCGTTAAGAATTGATAGATTCGGGTCGAATCAAAGTCAAAATGGGTCTTGAAGTAGATGTTATGTAAAAGGCAAGCATGACAACTCTTAGCTTTGATCTTTGTTAATAAAAGGCCAAAACTCTCGCATCTGAACTCCGATTGGGATGATTCAAGATGTTTCAGAAAGCTAAGAAGTAGATCTACAATAAAATCCAAGGTCGAAGCCAAAAACATACATCTAACTTGGTGTTAAAATCCCTACAATCTTCCCTTCTTGCATTTGTGTGCATATTATAGTCCAAAAGATTTTTGAATTGCTTTTCCTTGCTTCTTCATGCCAATGACGTGTCATAGCCTATAAAATAACATAAAATGTATGAAATGAACACACAGTGCATGCAAAGTAACTACGAAGCATATGTTTAAGTAACTAATTCAAGTAATAGATACTGGATAAGTAGGTATAAAACCTACTTATCAAATACCCCCAAACTGAAACACTTGCTTGTCCCCATGTAACATGATATGCAATGCAAATTCATCTACTATATGCATACGAATCCAGTAGTAAGACAGAACATAGTCTAATCACACGGCCTTAGAGAAATCAAGTAAACATAATAATATATCATATTAAGGCAAATCAATAACTTCTCAATCAATCATCAAATCTTAGACTGTTATCACTGGTATAGTGTGTGTGTGCTCAACAACCATGCTAACTGATATAAAGCTAAATACAACACAAAATAAACCTTTTTGAAGGAATCATACAGTGTAAACTCTAGAAATTCAAAAACAAGTAAGATCCAACTAAAATCAAACAGCTACCAGCTTCAAGGGTCAAAACGAGATACTTATGCTTCTTCTTTTTTTCATTCACGAGGGCTTTTTGATATTATTTCCCATTTTATTCATTTTTTTATTATTTATTTTTATATAATAAACTTTTTTCATGGCTATGCAATGTCTTATTCTCTTAGGCTTTTCAATGCTACCCTAACGAGCTTTCGACCAACGACTCCCAAGCCATTAAGGCCTTAGGGCGCTAGGTGTAGAGACATCCCTTCGGGCTTACTTACTCAAGTAACAAAGGCCATAAAACTAGACTAGCCACGATGTTTATTCATTTTGTTTATAGCTTATATATCCCAAATTTTCCCTCAAACTTAGGTTCTTGCATAATCTTAGCCATCACTACCTATTCATGTTTTTCTTTCATTCAAGCTAGCATTATCCTTAAGAATTCCATTATGTGTCAATTTAAACTTAATCAGTCAACATAGTTGTTTCTAAGGTGCTAACTGATTATATCAGTTTCAAACAGATAAAGATCTAAATCATGCTAAGAAATCATATCAAAGCCTTAATAGTTAATACCATACTTGTCTACATAATACCAATCTCATCATTGGCCAAAACAGACTTAAAAATTATCTAACAGCTGGAATCATGTAATGCAATACTAAATGCAATAAAACAGTAAACTAAATTAATATTTTTGAGATTTTTCAAAAAAAATATTATATATATATATGCAAATGAATGAATGACACCAATCAAGTCCCCCCCAAACTTAACACAAGTAATGTCCTCATTACGTCAATATAAAGAAAAAGTAAGCGCGAAGACTTTCCTAAAAATATAGCAATCTTCCTCCTTGTCTGCTAAGTTTGGAGAATAGGCTAGGCACATTAGAATGAATTGGGCACCACACTTGGATTAGACTTGATTAACTTGTGAACATAATAGAAGCAAGTTTATTAAATCCTAAATAAATGCCAATTTATTTACTACTATGAAACATAATAAAAACTAAAAATTAAAATTAAACTTGGGTTGCCTCCTAATAAGCGCTTGTTTTATGGTCTCAACCTGACTTATTCAATTCTCTATCCAATTCCCATAGGAAAATTAAGGAACCCTCCATCCATCAGTAACAATGTCTCTTTTTGTTAATAAACATAATGGGCTCTACCTATATCTTCTCCTTTTCATCCCACCATGACTCCACAGTTGTACAAGCTCTTATGTCACAAAGAGCTTTGCCGACAACATGACTGCCAATTGGGCATGGTTTTGCAAAACTGCCTGGATTCTTGAACTTTGGTGAAGTAGCCACATGGGATACTAATGAAATCGGCTCATCTTAGCTGAAGCTTATAGTTAAATCTTTGTCGATCTCCTTTTCTTGGTCCCCGATTGTTTCCTCTATTTTAACATCTTGTGGCTCATCCAACTATAGATTTGGGTCAGGCGCTTCCAAGATTAGGTCCCCAATTCTCACCGTCAGGCAACATACTCTTAATGGCCTTCAAGAGTGACTTATAACACTCATGGCTCATGTTGTGATCAGCCTTAATGTTAAGTAATGTCGCCACTGCAGACAATGTAGTGTGTTTGGTGCAACCATGCCACAATGGCTCGCTACCCTCGTCTAACAACTTAAAGAAGTGTTTGGCATCAGAATTCATAGGTTGCTCTCGCCTTGTTCCCAATCAAAATCCAAATTTCGCAATATCATGAACCATTTCATTCATACGATGAGTACTACTGCCCGAATTGTGAACTTCTGTGATGCCACCATCTCTTCTCTGCCCATGTGCCCACCAACATTCTTCGTAATTTTTCATGAACCTTGAAACAAGTAAATGATAGTTTACCACGTCTCTGTCCATATAATTTACATTCTTACACTTCAAACATGGACATCGTATCTGCGACTGAGCATTCATACATTCCGGGTGACTATACGCATACTCCAAAAACACTTGGCAACCAGCTCTAAATTCAGTTGTAGCACCTATCTGGGCACTTGACTTTCGTCGTGCCATCCAACTACGGTCTGAATAGAGGTCCATGATTCCACGGTACCTACTATAGACAACATTATAAATGTTAACATATGACTTGAGCATACTTCTAACCATATGACTTGAGCATACTTGTAAGCATATGATTAACATTTAAGCATACTTGTAAGCATATGACTTAAGCATACTTGTAACCATATGACTAACATTTAAGCACACTTGTAAGCATATGACTTGAGCATACTTGTAACCATATGACTTTAGCATACTTGTAAGCATGTGATTAACATTTAAGCATATTTGTAAGCATATGACTTTAGCGTACTTATAACCATATGACTTGATCATACTTGTAAGCATATGACTTAAGCATACTTGCATACTTGTAAGCATATGACTTGAACATACCTGTAATCATATGACTTAAGCATACTTGTAAGCATATGCCTTGAGCATACTAGCTAGTAATTATAAGCATATAACTTGAGAATACTAGTAAGCACATAAAGAGCTAATTAATATTATAAATGTTCGCAATTACCCGACCAACAAAAAAATTTTGCCAGAGTCTCTCCTATAATATAGACTAGCCACATACACGACGGGATGCATATATGGTCATTTCTAGGCACCCAAGACACAAACCAAGAGAAATATATAAATTTCCAATATAATAAGACCAAAACAAGTAGATATCTCCATCAAAGTTCAAGTAATTTATATCTTTGTGACCCTATAATTCGCTGAAGGGTAGCCAGCTAATTACTAAAATTCATGACAGTTAGTTTATGAGAAGAGTATGTTTTATAGCCAAGCCTAACATCTCTTAACACTTGATTCTAAAATCAATATTGTTATCAGTGATTGACAATTGATAGAAATGTTGAAAGAAAGATAAGTAATTTAATTCGGAACTTTATTGCAAGCTAGTTACTAATCGGTTAATCGTACTTTCTGAAACATGCCTTGTGGAAATAGCTTAGTTGTTATTTTAGTCAAAGAATGACATTATACTTTGGGGATTTAGTAAAAGTTTCAACATCAACTCCCAATGTCATCTCTCTTTTTGAACTTGAGATTAGAGAATATATTAAATCTTAACAATAATGCATAACATGAGATTAGACTTATATATATATATATATATATATATATATATATATTCCAAAATTATTAAATCTTGACAATAATACATAACATGTATTTGGTTGAAAAACTACATAAAATTATTGTAGTCTTGGGCTGGTAGACTACAACAATTCTTTAATTCCTCTTCTAAACTTATTGGTTTTCTTATTGAAATGGAAAGAAAACTACTGAATGAAAGAATAATAAACAACTTGCAACTTGATCATCTCTTCCACTAGTTAATTAGTTGAAAAACTACATCAAAATCCATTAAATATCAGTACTCTTTAATTAGAAGGCAATAATATTCTCTTTATATCTTAAATCAACAAGCTTAATTAACATAATAGAACTTCATATTCTAGTAGAAAGAAAACTAGTACAGAAAGAAAGAATAATAAGAATTAACTTACAAATTAAAATGCAAGTCGATCATTCTTTATCCACATGTACTAAAACTGCAAATTCTTGTATTTTGTATATATATTTGTGTAACTTTCCTAGTCGATCTCCTTATCACTCAATTCTCTCCTTATCACTCAATTCTCCTTATTTATACTATTATCTTAATTTATTATACTCTTTCACAAATCATACATCCAGTTTCATCTCTTATCATTTTTTATTTTATCAAAAGTTTCTTCTTTTTCTTCTATCCTGTTCATGGCTATCTTTCTATAATTCGTATCCATCGGGGTAGCAGGAGTTATTACATCTTTCTATGTACGTGAGAACCAGATTTTGAAGAGTTTAACATTCAATCATATCATCTGTCTAATTTTGTGTCTCATGTTATGTATTATTGTCAAGATTTAATATATATAATTAAATCATTATATATATTATATATATTAAACGTTTGTCATCTCTCTTTTTGAACTTGAGATTAGACTTATATATATATATATATATATATATATTATTCAAATATAAGACTAATATTTGAACTTGAGATTAGAGAAATGATATTTCCAAGAACAAAAGTTCCATTTCCAGCTCAAATGATGCAATCACATAATTGTATTGTGTGTTAAAAATCGTAAATTGCACTGGAGATGGTAAATTTTTCATCTTTGATTAGTCCGATTCAACTTCATTAGTTTAAACTTTGATAAAGGAATCGTTTTGATACTAGTAGTCTTGAGATATAATTGGCTATATTTAGGTTTCAATTATTAGTGATTGCCATACAGTCTCTTTTTGGAGGGATTTGTTATCCTTTCTAATTATTTTTGATGATTCACTGTCTTCTTCTTTTAGTATCTTTATCTATTTAATAAATTTTTCATTTTTTCTTTTAAGAGAAAATTAATTTTGTCAGGGAACATCCTATACTTGTTGGAGTTGCATTTAAACACTAGGTTTGGCAAATGTGAAAAACAATCTTATTTTGCTTCAGTGTTTATTAAAACATTGATGAGGGTAATTCTTAGTAAGAAGAACACTGCCATGTTGATTGATGAGCTACAACAATTCTTAAGTTAATCTAGTCAATAAATTGATGATTTCAGTTGGGAGGCAAACGAGTTGGGATAGTTGGACTGGGAAGTATAGGCCTCAAAGTTGCACAGAATCTTGAAGATGGAATACCAGTGATATATAACACTACATTCAAGAATAAAAATTAGTTCTTTAAATCACAAGAAATTCAACAATATGTAATCACAAGCAACTAATAGTATGGAAACCCAATCAAATCGAACGACTACTTGAAGGAACTAACAGTATTTAATCTAATTAAGAATAGATATAAATACCAGTGCTTGGTGGTGGTGGCGGTTGGCCGGTGGCAGCGGTGGACCAGTGGTGCGGTCTCAGCTTCTCCTTCTTCTCCTTCTCTTCTTTTCCCCCTTTCTCCCTCTTCTCTCTATTTTCAGCTCCCTCTTTTTTTTCTTCCGTCTATTGTGTCGAGCAAATGCCTGATATTGATTTCATTTAGTCTGATCAGCGACCGCATGCGGTCGTTGATTTTTAATTACATGGACTTATAAACGACCGCATGTGATCGTTGATGTTAAGTGGTCGCACAAAACCTTGGCGCCAACATTTCGTGCCAAATTTTATTAGGCAAATTTGTAATAGCGACCTCTCAGCGACCGCATGCGGTCGCTGGTAGTAATTAGCGACTAGATTAACGTACGGTCGCCGATGTCGGTCGCTATTAATAGTATCAGCGACCAGATATGCGGTCGCTGATAGTCTTGGTCGTTGTTAGGCCTTTTTCTTGTAATGTTCATCAATCTCGGAATCCATGTCATAACAACAATTATTTTGAGCACAGTTATTCAAGGCTTTGAACATTAGATCTAACTGATTCTGAAGATTTTGAATTGCCATCTCTTGATTAATCCTCGTCTCCTCATTTAATACTATAAATTTGGAAAATAATTCCTCAAATCTCGAATTAACTGCCTCAGTTTTAGAATCCTTATTTTGAGGACCGTGTGTGGAAATAGTGGTGAGTTGTTCCATCTTGTTCTAAAAATTATGGCTCGATATTTCTTGACTCATCATCCTCTCCTCTTGGTTTGCTATGAGCTTTGACAGGAATTCCTCCAACTTTGACTTTTCTTCTTGTGGCAATGGAGGTGGATATAAGAGTTCCGGTGTGTATATTGGATTTGGAGCGTAGTATTGATCTTCATAATTGTAGCTCCATGACTAATCTAGGTGATACCCCCAAGCTTGATGATAATTGGCATATGCATACTAGTTGAGGTAGTCACCACTATGTTGTCCCGACCCAAAACTGACAATATATTAATGACTGGGATGATTGCCAGCACAATAATTACAAACTACCGCTATCCTTCGATTACGTTGGGCTGCAACAACGTCCAACCTCCTCAATAGTGTCTCAAGTTGTGCTAATAATGCAGAAATTACATTAAGTTCATCAATCCATGTGTCCCTTGGTTGAGTCATATTTGAGTATGACCATTGATAGTTGCATCCAACCATGGTACCTGAAAAGAGAGAAAAATAGGAAGAGAATTAAATAACAAATACAAAGAAAGAAAGAAATAAATAAAAGTTGTTTAAAGTAAGACTAATTTGAGTGAAGCTAATATTGACAAAAATTATTAAACTAATTCTCTAGAAACGGCGCCAAAAACTTATTGGCCGAATTCTAATTACGCACAACACGCAAGTATATGTGGTCAACAAGTAATATAGTGTAAGTAGAGTATCGTTTCCACGAGGAATTATTAATACTAATTACCAAATACTAACTCCTAACCAAACTAATTTTATTTAAACATTCCATTTAAGGTTATGAATTAAATTAATTAATCAAACTAATTCTAATTACCACTAATTAAAAATCAGATTATGGAGATTTAAGATCACAACTTCACTTATTGCTTCACTTAAATTAATACACTTCTTATCAATTATGATCACTATTCTGAATTGTTAATCAAAAACACATAGGTAAATATGATCATCTCTCAATGCATCATACTCAAATCAACTTAAATCCACAGATGATAGAATTAAGAAGAACGCCCTAATTAACTAATTCACTATATCTATATGTGAATTACAATTAAAAAGGATTTTAAGCACAAGTTCTTTATCTAATTACATGTGATGTATAGGTATATCTCTATCCTAGACATAACTTATGAATTCCAACACCATGTAAAAAACACAATCACATACAATTATGATCAGATTTAAATCTATAATTCATCTCTCGAGTTCATATATATTATCACGGTAATTGTTAGCTAGGCAATTAAATAATTCATCACAAATCATAATAGACAATCCAAGAATAATCACAATGATTAATAGAGAAGCATACTAAAATAAACTATATAATACGATCCATTGTAATCTTAAACAAAAGATTTAGTTCATGATTAATGAATTAAAACTAAGAATCCACAATTGAATAACCATTAAAAGACAAAAATAGAAGAAGAGAAAAAGATAGAATCTGTTGTCTACAGATTTGATGCTCCCTCCTTGCTCCTACTTTGAATCTTCAATGGTCTCCAAGTTGTTTCAATCTCCAAATCTCATAAGAACTAGGGTTTTGGTCCTAATATACTCTAATATAATCTCCTGGAATACTCCCCAATCCAAGTTATAATCATTTATTTATAGTTCTAATGAAAACCCTATCAAGTTAGGCAACTAACAATCCTATTCTAGCTCAAATTGGACAACATACCACACAAATTAACTCTCCCCCCGCCGACCGGCGTGCCCAGTGTTGCTCCTAGGCTAATTTGGGTGCTCCCTGTGCTACTATAGCAAAGAATCTGATGGCCCGGCGCGCCCCGCACCGCTTTTAGTTCATTTAGGGCACGCCCCACGCTGCTCTATTTTCTACTGCGACGTCCTTTGGTAAAACAGACATAACCTTTTATCTGCTAGGAGTTACGGGGCCTGCCGCCTATCAAATCGAAGATATCGACGAGATATACAACTGTCATTCTTTAAGAATGGATAGATTCTGGATAGATCAAATTCGAAATTGGGCTTGAATTAGATGTTATGTAAATGGCAGGCATGACAACTCTTAGCTTTGATCTTTGTAAATAAAAAGGCCATAACTCTCGCATCCGAACTCCGATTGGGATGATTCAAGATGTTCAGGAAACCTAAGAAGTAGATCTACAATAAAATTCAAGTTCCAAGCCAAGAACGTACGTCCAACTATTTGTTAAAAGCCCTACAATCTTCCCTTCTTGCATTTGCTTGCATATTTTAGTCCAAAAGATGTTTGAATTGCTTTTCCTTACTTCTTCATGCCAATGTCATGTCATAACCTACAAAATAACATAAAATGTATGAAATGAACACACACTGCATGCAAAGTAACTACGAAACATAGGTTTAAGCAACTAATTCAAGTAATAGATACCGACTAAGTAGGTATGAAACCTACTTATCACAACGACCATCTCACGCAAGTGTGCCATGTAGTCTATCACATACAATATCCCCCAATTCCACATAATGTTATCTTTCTACTAAGTCTGTTATATTGCAATTTAGCCATGATGAAAATCGTGCCATTGTTGCCTCATTATCCTCATTCATATTAGCTCTATCCATTAGCGCTCCATCTCCTTGAAGTATTCATCCACTCTCCTACTCCCTTGTTTCAGATTTTGAAAACTCTAAAACAAATCTCAATGGTAGTGACTCAGTACGAATCTCTTTTTCATCAATATTTTCATCTTCGCCCAAGTTTCAATCGGATGTTCCCCACATCTCCTCCTGCTAGTAATCAAATGATCCCACCAAGTGACTGCATAATCTAAAAATTCGACAACGGCTAATTTGACTTTCTTGAGATCTAAATAATTTTGACAGTTAAATACACATTCTATCTTCTTTTTCCATTCTAAGTATGCCTCAGAATCACTCCTCTCTTGGAAAGTTGGGATTTTCATCTTAATGTTATTCACGTTATCATCTACCCTATTCCGTGTTAGGTTTGTAATATTCATGAACATAATCAAATTGCAACAAAGTAAAGCGGAAGCATAAAAATAGAGTTTTAAATTTTACAAACCATATACCCGGATCATTCTTTATGCACAATTATTAATTAAACAAAAATATGAAGAACAAGAATTATACCCTTGAAGATTCGAGCTTCCTCAGGTACAAGTTCACCTCCAAATCCTTTTCGCGTTCAACTTGAATCCACCGAGTTTGATTCCTTCCTTTGATCAACGCTAGCCACCCAAGTGTTTGGCCTCTAGAGGTGATCCACCAAGGAAGAAGTATTCAAGAAGATGGATGTTTGGCAAAACCCTAGTTTTTCTATCTCTATAGAAAATACGTACTCTCCCAAATCTTGGAATTATTATTCATGTGTGTTGTGAAAACAACAACCACCCTCACCCATAATAAGACTCCTCTTATTTATAGATGTAGGCAACCCTCATTAACAATTAAGAAATTGAGTTTTATTTTAATTAATTAAACTCCTTTAATTAATTAGGCTCCTAACCTTATTTGGAATAATTAATTAAAATCTTTTAATTAATTAACCTCCTAATCTTATTATGAATATATGAGAGTACTTTTATTAATTAATTCTCAAACTCCTTTAGGAATTAAATAATAATAATAGTAATAATAAAAATAATAATAATAATAAGGCTCCTCTTATTAATTTATATTTAATATTTCCAAAATATTAAATAATAAATATTAAGCTATTTAATTTATTCTAGCACCATAGATTAAATTAAATATACTTAACTTATTATTACGATTATGACATTGCTTCTTAAATAAATATTCTTCGCTTTTGTAGTGTGACCCTTTAAGTTATCCATATTAAACTGATTGTGAATAAATCAACTAGAATAATTTTATCTTATTTAAATAAATAAATTAATCTATTAATTTATTTAAATAAATAACATTTATTCTACAATAAAGATAAGCTTCCTTAGCGATCAACGACTTTTCAGATAATATAGATTTTAACATTAATCATAAAAGAACCTTCGAATAAATAGTTATCGTACAATTCAATTCTTCCACCATACAATATCTCAATTAAATATAAGACATGGAATTACTATCAAGTCTTATTTTATTTAATTATATATATTTCGGTTCTTAAATGTACAACTCCAAAAAATACAAATTAAAAACTTCTTTCTAATTTCATTATGCCTTGGTCAATGACTACTAGGTTGTCATTTATCGAAACACATAGGATATTTCTTTTCTTTTACTAGAAACGATAGATTCTTTATTGATCATACATTATCTCCATGTACAACTTATTACACCCAAGCATACCCTTTGATATACCCAAAGGTTCTTAAGGAATATGTCAAAGTATAATTCATCATACACAAGGTACTATGATGATCTCAAGTCTAAGGATCACTTGTACTACTATCACTTCAGGAATTCCTATTGATAGGCAAGTAAAACACCATTAGGTATTCCTTAGCGAGCCACGTTCAATGAACTTATTCTCTAATAAGCACCTACATACTTGCTTTAGTGTGAAAGCCCCAAATCTGGGTCCCAAATCACCACAGATCTGGTATAATCATTTTATAACTATTGCGGAAGATATAAACATAAATTGTTTATACAATACACTTTACACACACTATTTCCCAAAATCGAGTAACCTTAAATTATACACAATTCATAAACTATCTAACACATAACATTATTATCAAACTATACTATTACAAACTAGCTGCACATTTTATCCCAAGCTGAACTTAACATTATCCTTTTCCTTTATCCAAACGCATTCGCCTTATCTGCAATGTTTATCATGATATAACAAGGGTGAGCATGAAAGTTGCCCAGCAAGTTTAAATACAATTTAAAGATATATCATGATTGAAAGAGTCTGAATAATAAGCTGGCTATAATTCATCAATATAGTTGAGAACTAGCACGAACAAACTTTTAACTCAACAAGCATTATACATGAACAATTTATCTTGACCAAACGGTAATGAAGGTGATCAACCTTTCATACCTGACTTATAGATGCAATATGTATAGAGTACAATTCTACATGGTAATCAACAATGATTAACCATAAGCATATCTGAATGAAATAACTCTTAGTAAAGTTAAGTAAAACTTTTCTGAATAGTTGATTACCGCTACGCAATTTATATCGCTTTATCCGAAGACCTAATATTAGTAATATAGATCTCCAATATTAGAATAATATCATCACAGTATAATACTATTATATATATATTCATAAAATAACCTAAACATATAACACATAATCCTATCAGTCTAGACAGCACATAAGTCTTAGCATCAAGTCAGACTATTTAAGTCTGAGTTGAATTCAGTATAATTCTAACATCCCGACGGTCTAGTCGGATAATACTCGAGTTAAGTTCAACTAAACTCTTCCTAAACACTTAACAACTATCTTAGATAATTTATTACCAGACAAAATAATTTTCAAAGGCTTGTAATAATTTTCAGATAATTATTACCATTTATCATGATTTTTCAATCATTAATATCGTATTTAAATGAATTACATACCACTTAATTCCTTTATCATTAATATTTATTTAATATAAAATATTAATGAAAATCATAACATAATTTTATAATATAATTATAATATATCAAAGTATTTTTAATACCTTAAAATCATATTTATATGATTTTTAAACATTTAAATCCATTATCCGATAATTGCTATTAATATTAAAATATTAATATTTTCATGTCAAAATATCAAAAGTTATATTTTATAACTTAAAATATTTTTATAACACTTAAATCATTTTTATATGATTTTTAAAGCATTAATTCTATTTTTCCATAATTTATTTAATATATTTATTAAATAAATTAATTACCATTAATATTAAATTATTAATAAAATTCATCACAAAATATTAAAAGTCATCAAAATAACTTAAAATATTTTCTAATACCATAATATAATTTTTCATAAATTAAAACCATTTTAAAATAATTTATTTAATAATATAATTAAATAAATTAAATACCTTTTATATTCCAAAAATATTAAATATTTTTGAAATATACTCAAAATAATTAAAAACTAATTTTTAGGCTTTAAAATATTTTTTCAGAATTTATAATGTATTTTTAATAATTAAAAACCATTTTTTTCTATTTATTTAATTAATTAATTATTTTTGAAAAATAAAGTGTCACTAAAGGGCCCTATAGCGACAGACCTGTCGCTATAGGTGTTCTTGAGTGTTCTTCAGCATTTCCAGAAACTCAAGTCAGTTAACAAGTTAGCCACTTTGACCACACTTTGATCTGTGATTATAAGGTTTTCTAGGCAGTCTAAAGCATCATTCTTGTAGTATGTATGTAATACTACACATACAAACAAATATCATAGCTAAACAACATCAGATCAATGAGTTATAAAGCATTCAAAATATTGTCAGATATGTTCTTCATTTTCTAGGTTACCCAGAAAATGAAGACCAGCCAAGGTATCTACTTATCCGGCTTAAATCATTACATTCCAAGCTACGATTGTGTGTTATAAAGGTTCAATCCTATAGTGGGGATGTCAGGCTACAATAATATATCAACAGATCTGTCTAACAACAACTAATTCACAAGATTCAAGCTGGTCAAAGTAAGGGTCAGGAACGTGTTCATGAACAAATCTGGGTTTTCCAGATTGTTCATAAGGCAGTTCGGTCAACTAATTTTGACCATGATTAAATCCCATTCTGGACACGATCTGAGTAACATAAAAACATGGATGAGTAGAACTCATGTTAGGCTACAAGATCAACCCAACAACATATCCTAAATCATTACCAGAATCAAGATCAAAGGCTGATAAAAGGCTTGTCAGACTTTCTGGGTTTCTGGGTTGCCCAGAAACTCAGTTAGTCATGGTCGGTCAACGACCTTTGACTGCCTATAACTTTCGATCTACACATGATCTGGACTTGACTATAGTTCCAGATCCAAGACCTTATAACAAATAACAAATGCAAACCTTTAAAACACCAAAACTATTAACAGGGACAGATCTAGGAGACCTGACATTTGACTGTTAGACACCATTTTTCCAGTTTTCTAGATTTGATAAATCTTCAAATTCGAGCATTTTGATGTTATGGATTTGGGATCTAACAACCTAGATCACTAATTAACACCCTCTAACACAACTTTAAACAACAAATCATAACTTTTAACATCAAATCTAAGGATTTCAATATTTAAGGTTTTTATACCTTTTAGGCTTTGATTCATGAACTGATCCTTTGATTTCTGACCTTGGAATGCTAATAAGCTATCATGGCTTTGATTCTCACTCTCTCTCACTCTAAGCCTCGAAAATGAAGAGAGAGAATGGTCTTGGAGAAATGATAAACTAAAGTAAGATATTTTTTACTTTTAATCTACTATATCTTTGATTCAATGCATCTAAGTGTGCAAGGTGGCAAGATTGGCTGATATTTTTAATAAAGAGAACATGATAGGGCTAGGTTTTGGTGAACAAATCACCTAATGTCAAAACCTACTCACCAATTTATTAAAGAATTGCTAAAAGGGCAAAATAGTCATTTCTATACCATTTTATTTTTAGAATTGTCATTTGTTGCAAACCCTTAGGGTTTAACCCTTAGGGTTTAAACCTAAGGTTTCCAAAAGTCATTTTCTAGGATTTCCAAATTCCGATTTTCAAAATAGAAAATTAACATTTCTAAATTATAAACAAGATTCTCTAATTATATTAAGATTTCTTAATCATAATTCAAGTTTGCTAATTAGGATTATTATTTCCTAATTAATATTGCTAATTTAGCAATTAAATCCACAATTGTACATTAAGGTTTTTGACATAATAATTAGGGTTTAAAAATTTGAAATTAGGGTTTGCTAATTAATTAAGCTTTACCCTACTTAATATTATAATTAATATCACTTAAGCATTATAATTATCCTTTAAGTTCCCAAATTAGGGTTTCCAATCTCTGAATTAGGGTTTCGGATTCCCAAAACTAAAATTAGGGTTTCAGAACCGGTTTCTAGGGTTTCTTATCAGACGTTAGGATTTTCTAACAGAACGTTGTTGTTCTTAATATAATACTAGGGTTTGACACTGATAAAATTTATTTGGTCAACCCTTGACCCTTAACCACACTCTCAACACATACATAACCATATACACAGAACATATTCACATATACATTTAATCCTGAATAATTCACCTAAATCCTTCACAAAATTTTGAAATCCTCAAAATTTCTTCCCAAAAATATCAAACGCATACACTTATTTTCTGTGTAGGTCTATTATTTGACCTTAACTCCATCATTTAAGATTTTAATAAATTGTCTAATTTCTCGGGTCGTCACATTTAGTGTCTCTACACAAATGATCATGAGATCAATCATCCTCATCTAATGAGCAAGCAACGTATGTATCAATCTATCCGGATTCACTAATCCTTTTTTTAGTAATCCAACGATTTGGAATAATTTTAGTTTGTGAGCTATCTAAGAATTTAGATCTCATTAGTATGATCACCATCATGATTCTAAAATAATTGCTCAAAACTATGAGTTTATCACATATTATAAAACAACATCATGTAGATAAATTAAAAGTCTTTAATTAAACCATTCTTTTATTAATAAATGAATAAGATTGTTACAAAGTATATGCTTTATCATCAAACATGATTGGCTTGTGTTTATACTACTTTCATTCCGACCTTCCCTCTCTCTAGGACCTCTTGACCTTTGATGTAGGAAACCAGATTCACGATCTTCTTCCTCACTGAATTCCCCCTCGAAGTTTTTGTTTTGTTGCATGAGGTTTTTGGGATGATCCTCCTCGGGTCTCACTGATCTGATCAAGTCATTCATTCATCATCTCCCACCTTCGATTCCACTCCTTATTCATGACTTCAAACATAAACTTCATGTCAAAAGTTATGGAAGATTTCTTTTCAAAAGTCCCTTTATCCTTGGAGACAGACATATTTTCTGCAAAATAAGGGTTAGTAGAAAATAATTTCTTTACCACTCCCTTACGTGTTTCGCTCGAATCAATGATTTCACTCGTATATGCACTCCCAATTTGGATTTTACGCTCGATTAATCTCACAACCGAGTCTCTTACCTCTAAATAATCTCTCTAATAGGTTCTTCTTGAACTCACCTAGCAAAATTCTTAGTTTTACTAATCCATCCAAAAATAACTTATCACGAAACAAAATATAGAAGGTATGAAATCTCACAATAGCATGTAATAAAAATTTAGAAGATTTTTCTATACTCTTTTTTTTACTTAACAATTTTAACAAAAATTTAAAGGATAAGTAACTCACTAGAACTTAGCTTTGATACCAAATAAAAGACTCCACGGCACGCTTGCATGTGGTGGTCGTCACCCGGATCGTTTCTAGTCGACACCTCAACTCAATATCTATATTGAGACGAGAACCTTGGTACAATCAATCAAGCAATGAAATCTGCGTTGAATGGAACACCAACGACTCTTAAACCCCTTGTTTATTTTGAAACAGGAACCTCAGCATAATCGATGATTGATGCTATAGAAGACGGCATACACAACTATGCATTGTTGTATGATAAGTCAAATTGAAACTCAAAGAATAAACAAAGAAATAACTTAGGAATTCTTCAAAGAACCAAAGTAGAGAATAATCTCACAAGTAAAATAAATTTAAATCTTTTTGAATGATGATTAATGAATTACATCCATGAGTCTTAAATAATAGAAATTAAAACCCTAGGAATCCTAAAAGGAATCAATAATCAAATATGGAATCAAAATCTACCCTAATATCCTAGTTATAATAGAATACTAATAATAAACTGGAAATATAGAGTTCTGGAAAAAAATCCACGCTCAAAAACCATCAAAACATGCCTGCCTCAAAAAACGCACCAACACATTCTGGGGTACCCCATCGGGGCGGGCATTTTTGCCTTGAGAAGCCAGTCGGGGCGGACGTTGGTAGAGACCTTCACGCTGGGGTGGGTTCAAAGTGGGACGGGGTGGGGTTTTTGGCCTAAGAATACCCACAGGGTCGGTATGATCTTGAATACCAATTGAATTCTTTTTTCCCTATTTTGCAAAAGATTGATCTGAATCGCATCTTTGGATCATTTGAATGAATTTAGGCACTAAATCATCCTCCTTGGACTAGGTCGTGGTACCAATCTCCTTCCACATTGTTTAACCCAACACCATAAGCCCTTCCTTAAAACGCTTAGCTCGTGTTGGGTAAAATCTATATACGCACAACACGCAAGTATACGTGGTCAACAAGTAATATAATGATAAGTCAAGTATCGTTCCCACAGAGATTAGCTAGAAATTAACCCTCACAATTACCAATTTCCTATTAATACAAATATTATTCAACTAACCAATTTCAAGATTATAACTGAAAATATTAAAAATACTAAAATTACCAAACAATCAACAACCCTGAAAATTGAATTTTCAAACAAATATTGGAGAATTAGGCTTACAACTTCACTCTAAGCATCACTCAGATTAGTCTACCTTATTCCAGTTTAATTTACTATCCCAGTTTATTAATCAAGAACACTCAAGTAGAATTAGCCACCTCTCGATGCACTAATACCGTATTAACTCAGATCCACAATTTAGATAGAAGTAAGCTAAACACCTTAATTAACTAACTCACTATATCTCAATGTGAATTACAATCAAAGAAGGTTTAAGTTCAAGTTCCCTATCCGATTACATGCGATGTTAAGCATATCTCTACCCTAACATTCATCAAGATTCCATTCATTCACAGAATTCAAGAACACATGCTATATTGACTAAGTCTAGACTCGTATTTCCTCTCTCGAATTTATACAAGTCCACATAAAATTTATGATCATGTAATTTATAAATTCATGCACAAATCAATATAGATAAACTAAAAGATAGCTTATTAAACCGAAAATCGAAGTTTACATAATAATAATTCCACTCAAAGATCTGTTATAAGCCTAATAAAGAATTTAGTTCATCATCAATGAAATAAAACTGAATTAATTAAAGTAAACATCATCCCAATTACAAATATGAAACTAAAGAAGAAGAATAAATCCAGAACCACCCTTCTCTCTAGCCTTAATCTGCAATTGTTGTGAAATTGCCTTCAAGATCTTCTCCCAATGCTCTTGCTTAGAAAAACAGTCTTCAATAATGTAAAAACCCAAAACCCTAATAAGACTCGGTTATATAAATTCAGTTATACTACTAAAATCTCTCCATTCTGAAAGTGTTATGTGTTAATATATATACTCTTTAACAAATTTGGTCAAATAATTTTTTATCCGAAAAATGATTTGTTTGACACCTCATGCTTAAAAAATTTTCTTCCGAAAATGGACTTTTCGGTTTATTTGTGTTGACAAGCTGCTTTGTCGTGCTTACACTGACAAAACACTTTGTTGTGCTTGTTAAGATTTGTGTAAAATCAAGATTAGGAACCCTATATTATAAACCATAACCCTAGATTAAAAACCTTAACCCTAATTTGTAAACTCTAACCCTAATTATCTAGACTAAACCCTAATTTGGTAATCCTAAAACCTAATCATGATTACTAAACTTCAATTAGGTATTAATAAACATCATTAAGTAACTCTAATCTGGAAAAACAAAACCCTAATCAAGATTAGTGAAGATTAAGGCATAATTAAGCTACTAATCTAACCTAACTAGCTTACAAGTAGGTTAGGAGTCACCAATGCAAGTTCCTAGGTTGCACATGACATGCTTGTAACTCCCAAGCACCAGAAGAGTCATAGGATCAGATATTTATGGAGGCAAGAAGGTGAAAATGACACAAAAACCCTAACCTTGTAATTCTATAAATAGCAACCCAATTTCAATTCAAACCTATAAAATTTCTAAGCCTAAACACTCATATATCATACCTCAATAAGCCTTGGTGATAGCAACAACAGATTCAGTAGCCAGAAATCCAAAATCAAGCAAGAAAGGTATAAACCCTAATTTATAGCTATATCTTTGATGCTTTGTTCAAATTGTTGTTCAGATGTTTAGATTTATGTATTAACATGCTAGAAAGTATGTTAGTTTGATAGAACATGTTTTCATAACATCTAGATGCCTCAAATTAATGTTTTAAGAAATCTGGAAATTTTGGAAAAATAGGTCTGACAGTCGAATGTCAGAGCCTATAGATCCATATTTGTTAATAGTTAGTCTAGTAATTGTGTGTTATTTGTAGTATGATATGAGGTCTTTAATCTGGAAAAGAAAACAAGTTCATCGGAACTGTATATTGCAAGATATATGTGGTCAAAGGTGGTTGACCGATCACGATGTTCTGTTTTCTGGGTTACCCAGAAAACTCAAGAACAGGTTGTGCCGGTTACTTTGACCAGCCTTTTAATCGCTTTTTGTTTGTTGTTTTAATAACTTTTTGTAATGAATTAATACCTTGATATACATACTACATATCTATGACCATAAATTGCTTAAACAGATCATAAGATTACTGGAATTAATGGTCAAAAGTCGTTAACCGAGCTTGACCAAGTTTTCTGGGTTACCCAGAAAACTGATGAACATGAAGAACAACCTTTGGTTGTACTTTGACTAACATAGATCGAGACCTTAGAATTATGCTATGTCCAAACCAGTGTTATATATATGTACCTTGACATATAGACTATCTATTACAACAAACACAACACAAATCTATTACACCGATTCAAAAATATGAAAGCTACAAAACCGTTGACTGACCATGACCACTGTTCTGGGTTACCCAGAAACCCAAGAACACCTTTGACAGTGACTTTGAGCCTCTATAACTTCTTGTTATATGTAGGTTAAAGCACGAAATCTATTTGATGTTGTACTATTGTATAAGTACTATAACATCCATACTTGTCCAAACCCAGAATCATTAACTGTAGCAAGATAAATCATGGTCAAAGTGGCCCCACGATCATGACTAACTGAAACCCAAAAACTCAAGAACACCTATAGCGACACTTCCTGTCGCTATAGAGCTTTAGCGACAGACAAAAAATGTTTTTTAGAAAATAATTAATAAAAAATTAGAAATAATTAATAAATAAATATAAAAATAGTTTTAAAAATTATATTAAGTTATTATAATTAACTTTTGATATTTTTACATAAATTCCATAAATATTTTATTTTATTTGGATATTATTAATAACTAAGTTAATAATAAATTATTTAGAAAATTACTTATAAATAATAAATAATTATTGAAAATAATATTAATGATTCAAAAATCATAATAAATGATTATAAATTATTTGAAAATAGTAAACAAAGTTTTTATAATACTTTAAGTAATTATTAATTATTTAGAAAAGGAAATAAATGAATTAAAAATCATTTAAGGGATAAATAAATACTTAAAAATTATTATAAGCTTCTAGAAATTATTATAAAGGATATTTAAATTATCTAAAAATATAATAAAGCTTATAAATAGAATTTAGTCAATTTATCAACTTATTTAATATTCAGTAAAGTCTTTGAACACCGAAACCATATCAAACTTAACCCAAACATATGTAAATTTTGTAGTTTAGTATTCTTATCAATACTAATGTGTTAGATTTAAATGAATGAACATCTTAGGTGTGTATTAATGAATCGAATAGCATTGCTTGACTGATCTACTCTTAAGAAAGTTTCCTATACCCTAATTACTTTTCCAAATTATTACTTACGCAAATTGTCAAACCCTGTTTATTCGTTGAACAAGATTTCTATCTTGAATTGCTTTTGATAAGATGAATCAAACCTAACTTGAATTACCACTTATTGTACTGTTATTGTTATAGCTTCAACATAACTAAGAAATGAATTTTTTATTCACATGATATTGTTATTGAGCATAAACTAGTGTCAAAGCAAAAAAAATTTGGTAAGACATTCTATACTGAAGTTGGGTATCCTGTAAGGGATCGAGGTTTGGTCATTAATAAATTGACATTAATTTGGGTGCATTTGAGCACTGGTAGGATGAGATGCATACTCCTAGGATATTGAGTAGGCTGATCCCCTTTCTCATATTTAAAACAAAGTGTCTAAGTCTGTGTGACTGACATAAATAAAAAAAATCTAGAAATGGTAGCAACTATCAGTTAAATTTTGAATTATTATACTTCTTCAAATCATATATTGTTATAAATATAAAACCTATTGAGCATGTCATAGCTCACCCTTGCAAATTATTCCCTTTCCAGTATTAGATGGTAACCCAGGTACATCTGAAGTAGATAAAGGGAAACGTCCCTGCTTAGATTAGTTTATATTCATGTCTAGTTGAATACTTTATAATAAAAAAAACTCTTTATGAGAATCATGTAATCGAACCTTAATATTTATGATATATAACATCTTTTATTTCTACAATTGTGTTTCTTACATATATAGATGTAATTTAGAATCTTCAATTTAGTTTGAGATCCTTGGGAACTATTTATCTGAGTAAGGGTATTGATAACATGGGCTGCTCATGTTGTTGTTGATACTCTGAATTTCGAATAGATAGGTACTATCGATACAATAGTGTAAATCGCATGACATAGACTATACATCTGAGTGAGGGTATTAGTAATATGAACTGTTCATGTTATTACTGATACTCTAAATTTTGTATAAATAGATACTATTCACAAATATAATTCATATATCCAAGTGAGGGTATCCAAACACAGTAATTTTTCTCTTAAGAATTGTCATCTGTTATGGGATACTGTGAATCTTGGGATCTATGGGAATTATATCTGGTAATAAATTTTATAGTCACTCAATTAGATATAAGCATATAATCAGATACCATGGGTATAATTTAAATGTGTTATATATTGACTTGTAGTAAGCACCATATCGGATACCGTGGGAGTATAGATATGGGGGCGTTACAGTGGTGGTGGCTGTTGTTCGTCATCTGAATCACTGGGTGGAAACCTTGGCATTGGGGCTGGTTGCTGGTATGGAAATTATGCATTGGGATTGAAACTTTGGAGCGTCGCGTTCAATGAGGAAAAGGACATATTTATGGGGTCGAACATATGGTCCTGCCTTGTTGTGAGTCTTTGCATCTCTCTTATGGCATCCTTGTTGTACCCATCCATTTGTTGTTGAAGGCTTTGGAACTGAGGGCTAGATATAGCTTCGGGTTGTGGTGTCACCTATGTTCCTTGCTCACCCATCGTTGCATCCCCCTGAAACTCGTTGTCATCTGAGGTGTCCTCAGCATCAACCTCATCCTCCGAGGCTAATGGAAATATAAATTCGACTCCTCTAGGGTACGACTCGCCTCTGGGCCACACCAAGTACCGCACAATCATCCTCATGTCTAACGTTTGAAATGGCATCTGGGTTGTCTCATCATTGGACCATCTTACTCCTGCCTGTCTACACAACCCACAAATGAGCAATGGGTGTGGCAAGCCATCAGAGTGGTCCTCGCAAGCATCTTCAGATGAAAAAATTAATTATAGCCCCCACATCGATGATAAAGTGTTGGATAATGGCATATAAAAGCAATGCCTTCTCCTTAGTCACATCTGACGTATGTGTGGATGGAAACAGCTTGGCGCACACAAACGCGTACCATATCTTTCTATACCGACTGAGATTCTTACTATAGAAGAAAATGCCCCTTTTTTGGCCCTTGATCCATATGGTACCCGACTTTGTCATCTCCTTTAAAATTGCCTTGTAATCAAAATCATTGTCACGTAAGTGAATGTACAGGTAATGTCTAGGAACTCGTAATTGGTAGTACGTGTTGATGGCATCAGCACTGAGAGGAACAAACCTACTCCGCACAAATGTGTTGAATGGGGCCTTGTCCTCTGTGTTGGCGCAAAATTCTTTGACCACACTCATAATTGGTGGCTCTTGCTCTTCTGTGAATTTATTTAACCTTTCTGATATATTTATTGCATTATTTCATTGTCGACATGGTCAGGTGCCAACCCCCACTTTGGTGTGAGTGCTTTTGTCATAAGGTAGTTGTAACAATCAACAGCGGTGGCACTTGTGAATTTATGCCTGTCAAAGGTCCTCGTTGGTGGTGTAGACCCTAAACTCTCTTCACGTTGGCGTTTTGATGCTGGTTTAGGTGCCATTGAATTGGAATTTGTGAGCTTCAAATAACAAATTCCCCCAAACTTCACTCTAGCAAATCGTCAAACAATTGGTGTGCATGACATTTAATCCCCCTAAACTTAGTGATTTTGCTTCTAATATGGTGATAGATGTAGAGATTTTTGCAAGAACAAACCACTCACTCTCAATTGCTGTAAAAATTCACCCAATAATAACCCTAATCTTTTAACTTCTGAATTGGTTAGAGTGTATGTGGTTAGATTAGGCTGTGAGGGGATAATTTTATAAAGATGAGGTGATGTAGAGAGTTATGAGGTGAAGTAGTGGTGTAATGTAGTGGGATGTGTGGAAATTAATTTGCTAAATCATGTGTTAAAACGTATGGGAGTAGTGGGGAGGTAGGAAGTTGAAGTGAAAGAGTGGTGAAGGTGGCACTCACTGTTTTGTTTATCGCCCAAAACCCCTTCGGTTTCAGACTTTTCGCCTCGGGAAGTACTACGCCTTCAAGGCCCGCCCCGGCGGACATGCTATCTGTTAGTGAGGATTAGAGACCCCACTTCCTGCTAGGGGTATTGTGATCAAAAGGCCTCGCCTTTCTACCGGCTTGTTGCTTATATTGAACTTCAGGACCCACTTTCCTACGGGGTATTATTAGCTTAAAGGGCCCACCCCACGAGGATGTAATCTTCTAGTGGCCTTGATATTTCACATTCCTTGCATTCTTAGCATATCCATTTGCTTCTTAAGTACCTGAAACATCATTAAAACATGATAAGAAGTTAGATTGAGCACATTAAGCGTGGTAGGTAAAAGTATCAAGCACAATATAACTTACTAACTACTTAAATACTTATTGTATACTAATTATTATTCTAAACTAAAATTTGACTAACATGAATAAAAATAATTAGAATAAAAGTAAAATTGGGTTGCCTCCCAATTAGCGATTGATTTTAAGTCATTCAGCCTGACTACTCCCTGTTTATGGTGCTTCGGCAAGTATAATTGCGATGACATCCCAATTGGATTCGCCACCCCAATAATGCTTCAATCGTTAACCATTGACCTTGAAAGTCTCCAATGGATTCCTACTACACAGTTCCATGGCGCCATGTGGGAAAACCCTCTTGATAGTGAATGGACCCGACCACCTCGATTTTATCTTTCCAGGGAACAACCGCAATCTTAAGTTGAACAATAGTACTGATTGTCCCGATTCTAACGTTCTCTGCATGATTTTCTTGTCGTGCCATTTCTTTGCCTTTTCTTTGTACAACTTCGAGTTCTCATAGGCTTGAAGTCTGAATTCATCGAGTTCATTTAATTGAAGTAACCTCTTTTCACCTATTATTGCTTGATCAAAGTTGAGTTTCTGATTTGCCCAGTAGGCTTTATGTTGTAACTCGACAGGTAGGTGACATGCTTTCCCGTAGAGCAACTTATATGGTGACATCACAATTGATGTCTTGTAAGGAGTTCTGTAAGCCCATAATGCATCATCAAATCTGAGAGACCAGTCTTTTCTATTAGGATTCACTACCTTCTCTAAATTTCTCTTCACCTCCCTGTTCGAAACTTCGGCTTGCCCACTTATTTGGGGATGATATGCCATCACCACCTTATGGTTGACCCCATATTTTGCCAAAAGAGTTGTGAATGATCTGTTGTAGAAGTGACTACCCTCATCACTTATAATAGCTCTTGGCATGCCAAATCTTGTAAAAATATTCTTTTGCAAGAACTTAAGAACTACTTTGGCATTGTTAGTGGGGGAGTTCTACGGCTTCAACCCATTTTGATACATAGTCAACCGCAAGCAAGATGTACTGATTACTGAACGATGATGGAAATGTCCTAATAAAGTCAATGCCCCAAACGTCAAAAATTTTAACTTCCAAGATAGGTTGTAGTGGCATCTCATTCCTTTTCGATATATTGCCCACCCTTTGACATCTATCGCAACTTTTTACGAAGAATTTTCACTATTGTTCTCTCACTTCCATAATGTCCTCCGTATGCAGACGAATGACACTCGTGAATTATATTCTTCACCTCGATGTAGGGAACACACCTTCTAATCATCTTTTCGGCGCACTATTTGAATAGGTATAGTTCATCCCACATGTACCACTTGGTGTCATGTAGGAATTTCTTTTTCTGTTGTCGTGTAACATCAGGGGGGAAGGATGTTGCTCACTAGATAGTTAGAATAATTCGCGTACCATGGAAATTCTACATTAACTCCAAATAGCTGCTCATCCGGAAATGTCTCGTTGATTATATATTTATCCTATTCATTTATACCTGGATTTTCCAGCCTCGATAAATGATCTGCAACTTGATTTTCCGTCCCCTTTCTATCCTTTATTTCCAAATCAAATTCCTGTAGAAGGAGGATCCATCTGATAAGTTGAGGCTTAGCATCCTTCTTCGAAATTAAATACTGGATTGTCAAGTGATCCGTGTAAACCACAACCTTTGTTCCAATTAAATATGCCCGAAATTTATCAAAGGCATATACTACTGCAAGTAACTCCTTTTCTATTGTTATGTAGTTTAATTGGGTATCCGTAAGGGTTTTACTTGCATAGTATATGGCGTGGAATGTCTTCTCTCGGCGTTGACCCAATACAGCCCCTACCGCATAGTTGTTTGCATCGCACATTAACTCAAAAGGCATATTCCAGTCTGGTGCAACAATAACTGACACTGTATTCAATTTCTTCTTCAATAGCTCAAATGCTAACTTACACTCCTCATCAAAATTGAAAACTGAATCCTCCTCTAAGAAACTTTGACGCCCCCAAATTCAGACACTCATATCTCGAATTTGATTCACCACGAGCTACTTTCTAATTTCAGACTAAAATCATCAACAACGGAGATAAATAGAATAATTTACATTGATATAATATAAATCTTCGCGTCCCAAGGTACCGTTACCATTACTACAACAATCCTGTGATTAAACTTAAACATAACTTAATCATCCTTAAATACATCATAATAATCATAACAATAATAATAATACTTCTACACTTAAAGGACTAAGTTATTCTGTAGCCTTGCCCTTTCCCTTTTCCTTTCCCGATGTACCGCCTTGCTCTGCCTTAACTGTAATGTTTTTAGGGAAGCAATAATGAGCAACAAGTTTGCCCAACAAGTAATATAGCAAGAGAATAAGCAGTTATAGCATTTGAATCTTCAAGGGTATAACAATAATTGATAGTTCAAGGATATCAAGAAATATCAAGAGTATTCAATAGGTGTCACTATAGACTGAAGGATATCAACAAAATTTCAGGATTTATTCATTTCAAGGTTCAATAAGAATGAACACTGAGCAGTCACTAAGGACTAAGAACTCTTACTATAATTAACAGTATTATACTGCAATCCAATATAAACAAGTACAATAGGTGATCAGCCAAAAGTACCCTACGTTATGCATAACATTTAATCATACTCATGTGCGCACGTCGGTTCCCCGATAATATAAAATTTCCCCTTTTTAAGAGGGTTGTTCATCTCAGTAGATTTATAAGAGTCTGCACCAAATCGATTGGTTTGGATAGCTTTCTTAACACATGATTATGGTCTAGCCAAATCAAAGGCTTAGACCATTTTATAATGCATTTATGAACGATAAGTTTAATGCTTGTAACAAGGTTAAGGCATACAAATGATTTTCGAATAGTAATAGATGTTTGCTCGATATAGGTATGGTAATAATTCGGGTTATACAATGTAAAGAATTTCAAAAACTTACATTCAATTATGAGAATCAAACGAAGTTAGAGAACTCGCACAAAATCCAAAGTTGTGAGAGTTAAGACACTTGCCTTTAGCGTTGATTACCACTTATAGCGTAAAATCACATCAATAAACTATGTTATCCTATATAGGTATTCATTAGACACACACACTTGATATACATATTTGCATACTTTCATCACATATATCTAAATTCATATAGGCTATACACATTTAAACTCATAGATGCGTAACTCACATTGATTTTACCTTTAAAATCTTTAGAATATTTTTAGTTCTCTTATACTCACATCATTTGTGAAACATTTCCTAAGTTACTCATACATGTTGAAAAATCTTTAGGCTATGTTTGGTCATTGGTTATATTTACTCCTAAACTTCCATTTTTCAAAGTTAAAAGAGCTCATTATATCATTTACTAACTATAGTATTCATTAAACATATAACATCGCCAAACAAGTTCTTTCTATACATGCTGGCATAGTTTATAAAATGTGTAACTAGATGTGTGAACTTGTCGATTATCTCTAGAGGCATAAAGCACTTATCCTAATTGTTCAAAAGTTCACAATATAAGTCATGGAGTTTTCAACTCAATTGGTTTTCAAATATTAAGATGTCATGTCTAACAATCTATACATGCAAGGTACGTTGAGTCCACATTTCATATGTATTTACAAGACTAAATAAGCTATAAACATATGCTCAATAGGTTAGATTCAAAAAGGCGTAAGGTTTTATAAAATGGTTTTCGTCTTTTAACTTTTCTTTCAAAATGTTATAATTCAACTCTAAACCAACTAAAACATCTTGCAACTTTCATTGATACATGTTTAAGAAGTATGTATGTTCTTGAATTTAAGTGAAGTTAAGACTTCTTGCATCAAACAATCAAAACAAAACAAAAAAACAAAAGTCAGTCACAGCAGGACCCCCCGCCGGGGCAAGCATGTCCTCTGCTAACATCTCCCCCCCCCCCCCCGCCAGGGCGGACCTCATAAGCATCATGACCCCCGTTGAGGCGGGCATGACTACTGCAAGCTTGAAAAAATTTTCCCCTACCATGAACCTTTATGAAATTTTCAACCCAACAACCAACCAAACAACAACGTAATGATGTATAATTGATATAAACTTGCTATGAAACATCCCTAACATGCTTCTAACACTTCCAAACATACAAACAATTAAATTCAAGGATCAATTCAAGATTTTTATCATTTTTCCAAAGTTTAACACATTTAGCGATTCTCTTCACTACAAATTCGTTACTTGACCAATTTACTTTGTTTAACTTTCGTTGATTTCGTATTCAACCATATTAACAATGTCTACATCAATTTACATATTCTAGCATGCTTCAACCATAAACTTTTAAACTCAAAACAAGTATTGTTATACTTTTCTACGAACTTTGCAAAAACTTGAATGTAAGAACATATAGAAGAATATTACCTTCTTTGAAGTTGAATTGCTAAGAGAGCTTCAATTTGCATATTGTATAATCTCAACCCAACCACACTCACACACAACTTGAAGTTTTTAACAGAGAATTAGCGAAATGGTTGTGAATGTGAAGGACTCCATTTATAGGGGAGCTTGTGACCAATTTAAGCTTTACTCAATGAATTAAACCATTGGAATGGAGAAGAAGCTGATTGTTATGAAGGATTTGGTAGAAGAGTGCCATATAAACCACTCCCCTTCTCATGATTTGCTAGCTTTGTGTTTGGTAAGGACGGACTAGGCCAATGGCCTATTACGTGAAAAAGAAAAAGAGTGACACTCAATTTTGGACACTACCAATACTCAGCATTTGCAAGCCATTACTTAGCATACTTAGGTTTATTTTCCAATTGTCCAAAAAATGAACATACATATACACCCACTCATATAATACATATAATTATATAATCCATGTACTTTGGATTAATTCAAATAATATTTACCCTAAACTAGGATATAATTTAGTTGGGTACAAATATTACTTATAATTCCAATTCTACATAGATAAAAAAATAATCACTTATTATTAATTATTTATTTAATCCAAGATATTTTATCCCATAGGTCTGGAATACACATTTAAATACCCCTACACACAACATGGGGTCACATAAGACTCTTTTTCACCCAACATAATAAATTACATAAGTTAAGCTTACTTTTATCATATAGTTTTATATAATAATTCCAATGTCACACCTCAACTTATATTGAATGAAAAACCTTATTATGTAGGATTTCTCCTTACATGCTATTATTCATGATAATTAATGAATAACAATTAGTCAATGACATTATGTAATTATTTGTTTATTACTTAATTTAATCCATTTCATCATTAATTAAATTAGTACTTTCTCATTTCACCATTTTGCCACATTAGGCATAATTTCCACAAGCTTAAACGAAGCTCCTCATCACTTTTGCTACATTGCTTAATTATCACGTACTTAATCAATTACATTAATTTCCACACTCATGCCAATACTATATATATTTATATTCAAATAAATATGAAAACAATCTTTATTCTCAATATTATAATTTATTAAAATTCACGAGTATTACAGAGACTGCACAATGGTTTTGCAATCTTAGAGAAGTCTCTTATAAATCTCCTATAGAACCCGGCATGTCCAAGAAAGCTTCGGATTCCCTTAACTGAAGTTGGCGGTGGAAGATTTTCAATCATTTCCATCTTTTCTCTATCAACCTCTAATCCCTTTGCCGAAACCTTGTGCCCAAAATTATTCCTTCTTCAACCATGAAATGGCACTTTTCCCAGTTAAGCACCAAATTAGTCTCTACGCAGCACTTTAAAACCATGACTAAGTTTTCTAAACATACATAAAAACTATCCCCAAAGACTGAAAAGTCATCCATGAAGACTTCCACATTTTTCTCCACCATGTCTGAAAAGATAGCCATCATACACCGTTGGAAGGTTGCGGGTGCATTACACAAGACAAATGACATTCTCCTAAATGCGAATGTGTCGTATGGGCACGTGAAAGTAGTTTTCTCTTGATCTTCAGGAGCAATGACTATCTGATTATATCTCGAATACCCATCCAATAAGCAGTAAAATTCGTGGCCCACCAATCTTTCCAACATCTGATCGATAAAAGGCGGAGGAAAGTGGTCTTTGCGGGTTGCCTTATTCAGCTTCATGTAGTCCATGCAAACCCTCCAACTGGTCACTGGCCTCGTTAGAATTAACTCATTATCGTCGTTCTTCACTACTATGACAACCCGGAAAATCGGATTGTCCAGAATTGAAGTTTAAAGAATTAGTTATTAATACAATAAATTTTTATTAATACTATTATGTGCTATGTGTTTATTAATCGTTCTATAACCTAGAATGATTATTAATCGGGAGGATTCTGGCTATGAGCTAGACTGAACGAATAAGAATTTTCAAGACGAAAATAAAAAATTTCCGGGAACAAAATATTTTTGGGGAAAAAGACAAAATAGGCACTATTCATCCATTTCTGTTCAGAGATTTAGTTTGAATTTCAGAGAAACACGTAATGATAGAATTCTAAGACATAATGGAATATTCAATAATATTTCAGTTATGGCAAAAATAAAGTTTTCGCCTGTGGACTTAAAACCTAAGGGTTAGGAAACGTGAGTTCCGAGAATTTAATGATTTCATATAATAACTAGGGATATTATGCATGAGAAATATGAGTATGATACTAGTTATTATACGAGTATAGTACGAAGATAATTACGATGTATAATATGAATATCGTACAAACTATATACGAAAAGAATACGAGAATGGGATGCGTAGAATGCGATTAGTCTTAATGGACTTTGAGTTCATGGACTTTGAAGAATCCAACTGGACTTGGATTATATCAAGCCCAATGGAATGTGTAATCAAGCCCAGGATAGGCCCAGTAAGAATTAATGTAAGGCCCAATGTTAGATTTAATAAAGCCCGATCCAAGAAAATAAACTGCGGATCGAACCGATGAGTCATCGGATGGGTAAAACCCATGGAGCAACCCATGGGGGAGACCCATGGGCATGTGGGGCAGCCACTTGGCCACCAAGTAAAGTGACTACTTGGTGGCTAAGCCATGAATAGTAAGGAGGTGGGGTGAAATAAACAAAATACCCCTAGCCTTGGTTTTCTATAAATAGGAAGCTAACTTTATTATTTTGGGATTTTGAAAATTCCACAATTTGAGAGAGAGAGAGAGAGAGAGAGATAGAGTTCGGATGGAAGAAGAGAAGGAAAATGGAGAGGAAAAGCTTGCCCGAGTGCACGCTTTGTCCAACGGTGAAAGATTAAAGAAGAGAGGTAATATGAAAACCTAACTTCTAGATAATTTTCTTTAAGTTTATATGTTAAAAACATAGCTTAATGAGAATAAGAAGTAAAAGATGTTAGAAATGATTTCATATGGTTGAAATCATGTGAAAAGAAGAAATAAGAAAGTAGAAATTTAGTTTATAAATTTCTTAAGGAAGTGTACGATTCGTAATGAATTAGAACGATCTAAGTGGATTATATGAATGAGTAGGTGAATTAAGTAAGGAATTGTGTTCTATAACATAAAATTCTAAGAAAAAGTAAAATCGTAATCAAAATATCGATTAAAAATGAAGAACGAACGAAGAACGCGAAGAACACGCGAAGAACGTTGTTGATGGACAAATTTAAAACCATTGTAGTGTAATTGTTGTTGATGGAAAAGTTTAAAACCATTGTGTATAAGTTAGTTGCTTATTGCTTGGTTAGGAACGTTAGAAACGTTCATGAAGAATGGATTAAAACTAAGCTATAACGAAGTTATGGCGAAAATTTCATAAAAGAAGAATAAGAATTAGAAAGTTAGTAAATGAACCCGAACGTGTAGGGTTTCATAAGAATGTAAGAGAACATAGAAAATGTGAGTCTTGGACTTAAGAATGAACGAGTTCCGAGTTCGGATGACTGAATTACGGACGAACGAATGAAGAACGTTAAAAACGAAAAAATGAACAAAGGGAGAAGATTTAAGCCAAATGGATGGCATGTTAATGGATTCAGAATGACGTTCTGTCCGTGGGTAATCAAAGTACGTAAGATAAGAAAGAAAATGGCTTTGGAATGACCTCGTTCTGATTTATAACGAATAAGTTATGGAATCGGGAAGTAAGCGTCTTAAGCAATTTCTAAGACTTAGAAAAATTTTCTAGGTTTTGTGCTCATGCGCATATTTCATTCAAGCCTTGGGGAGGCGGCACTGCAATGGAGGGCCCGCCATTAAATATGAATGAAGTTAGGAAACTTGCCTTACGCACATCTACAGCTTACACTAAACTGCTCATTCCAATTCCTATATAACACATAAGAAAATAACACATTCACCAATTAGTCATATATTTGACTTACGCATTGGTTTAAGCTTAACTTTACTTCTTAAGGTTCGCATTCTTGCAATATAATTTTACGCAACTAACTTTCATTACCGGTTTACGGCTTCATGACATACGGAGATGTCTTACTCAAAACGTTCATCATCTTTGATGATTCACATTCTTATCTTCTTCTTATAACTTCTCTAGGACTCAACACACATCGCTTCTCTGCTAGTAGTCCATATGGTACTCTGAGTGGTTTCCCACAAACAACCAACAAACAAGTTCCCATCTCGTCTACACTACCATCACAGTGAGTTAGATCGGTTGCCAGTTTCGTATATACCTTCGCTCTCTTAAGGAATTGTTTAGCCCAGCTCCCATATGTCAACCATCAAAGGTTACGATTATACCACAACCTAAACTTATCTTAACTTATACGAACTATTAACTATAATGTTCGTTAAGTCAATTTCTTATTCCTTTTGGCATTCTGGCAAGTAATTGCCATACCTCAGGACTCATTCTTATCCGACTCACATTCGGCTTTCATTAATCTTATTACCGTTCGATACGACTTTCTCGATGCCATTCATATGTTACTTACTACCTTTGTCAACGTCTATGTCATACAACCAGGGTATACTTAGCACGTTCGTCCAATGCGAATACGATTCACGAGGATCGTTTACTTATTCAACGTTCACGTTGCTCACCTCTTAACCTCTCATTCAACCTTTACTCAAGGTTTTAATCGCTTTCAATTGTTATCCATCCCATGAACCCCATGTTCTTTATTCTTTCTTAATGTCGAAGCCATACCGATCGTTGTATGCTAAGACCGATCGTTCATCGCAACAACGTTGCATTCACAGCGTCTATACGCTTTACATTAATCTCGCATTAATATGACATAACATCGAAATATTATTCATTACCTTCATCACTCAACATCTAAGGAATCACAATCATAGCAATCCCTCACGTTCATTTATCGCGACTACGATTCCCGGATCTCGGTTCCGTAATCTGCAATTACATTCTTTTAATCTCAGTTAATCTTTTCGTTCAACCTTCATTAAAGGTTTAAAATACTTGATTAAGTGTTACATTACGCAAACTACATGTTCATATTTCTTTCTTGCACATCCCCCAGCAGTTGAGCACTTAAAAGCTCATTACTGGCCTTTTTCCCTGCATCTGGCCATGACTGCTACTACTCTCTTCACTAAGACTCGCGATGTGGCATGAGTTAGCGATTATCGGCTCTCCCGATCAGGCCGCAGTACCACCATACACAGTATGTCTCATGCTGGCATGCATGCCAAGCCCTTCTTCTCAAAAATTTTTCTAAGTGTTAACTTCGTTTTGAGACGCTTACTTTTCGATCTCATAACTTCTTCATTATAACTCGGAACGAGGTCGTTCCAAAGCCATTTTCTTCCTTATCTTACATACTTTGATTAGCCATGGACAGAAATTCGTTCTGAATCCGTTAACATACCATTCAATTGGCTTAATCTTCGCCCTTTATTCGTTTTACATTATTAACGTTCTTCGTTCGTTCGTCCATAATTCGGTCATCCGAACTCGGAATTCATTCGTTCTTGAGTCTACGACTCACGTTTTATACGTTCTCTTACTTTCTTATGAAACCCTACACGTTCGGGTACATTTACTAACTTTCTAATTCTCGCTCGTCTTTTACGAAATTTTTTGCCATAACTTCGTTATAGCTCTGTTTTAATCCGTTCTTCATGAACGTTTCTACCGTTCCTAACCAAGAAATAAGCATCTAACTTATACGCGATGGTTTTAAATTTGTCCATCCACGACGTTTTTCGTGTTCTTCGTGTGTTCTTCATGTTCTTCGTTCTTTCTTCATTTTTAATCGATATTTTGGATTATGATTTCACTTTACCTTAGAATTTGATGTTATAGAACACCATTCCTCACTTATTTGATCTACTCATTCATAAGATTCATTCCGATCGCTTAAAATCTTTATGAATCTTACACTTCCTTAAGAAATTTATTAAATAAACTTCTAATTCTTATTTCTTCATTTTCTTATGATTTCAACCATATGAAATCATTCTTAACATCCTTTACTTCTTATTCTCATTAAACTATGTTTTCAACATAAAAACTTAAAGAAAAAATATATAGAAGTTAGGTTTTCGGATTACCTTTCTTCTTTAATCTTTCTCCGTCGGACAAAGTTTGCTCACGAGCAAGCTTTTCCTCCTTCTTCTCCTTCTCTTCCCCCATCCGAACTCTCTCTCTTTCTCTCTCAAGTTATAGGATTTTCAAAATCCCATTCAAATGAGATTAAGCTTCCTATTTATAGATTTTCAAGGCTAGGGGCAAAATAGTCATTTCACCCCTAAAATCACTATTCACACCTCCTTACTTCCACCTTCTTACTATTCATGAAACTTAGCCTGTAAGTTTCATGGTTCCGTCTTTCGGGTTTTGTCCGACAGTTCAAAAACTGCGATTCTCGGAATCCAAATATTTTTGGATATTTCGTCTTTCCTTTACCGATTAAATTTTACGTATTGTTCGGATTTCAGAAAAATTGAAAAACACATTTTGGTGTCAAGCGTTTTCCTTCACGTTTTCCCCTAACATAGCTAAATGAATGAAAAGTACATTACAGTACTTTTCGTCGTTTTTATTTCGTCCGATTTCTGCACGTTTTTTGAGAAAACTTTTATCGGCTTACTTAACTTTTCACGATATATTATCATCAAATCTTTCAACAGAATGTCATTTCGACATACCGAACTCTTGAAAAGGCTTAGGTTATTCAAACCCTAACCCTTAGGTTTCGTCGAGTGAATAGTGCCTATTTCGCCTTTTTCTCGAAAATATTTTTGTCTCCGGAAAAATTTTATTTTCATCTTGAAAATTCTTACTCGTTCAATCTAGCTCGTAGCCAGAATCCTCCCAACTTATAATCATCCTAGGTTCTAGAACGATTAATAAACACATAACACATAATATTATTAATAAAAATTCATTTTATTAATAACTTATTCTTTAAATCTTAATTTTTGGACAATTCGAATTTCCGGGTTGTCACAGAATGTATCGGACATTGTAAGATAAGAATAAGGTAACGTAAAATTCTTAACGCTATAAATGCGTAGAATGAATATGGAATGATCGTCTTGAGTATACAAAAGACTGTATGACTTAGATGATGATGAATAAATTGTGAGGTATGGCATTTAGTTGCCAGAAAGCCATAAGGAATAAGAATTTTACTTAACGAACATTATAGTTTAATAGTTCGGATAAGTTAAGATAAGTTAGGTTGTAGTACAATCGTAACCTTTGATGGTTAACATATAAGAGCTGGGCTAAACAATTCCTTCAGAGAGCGAAGGTATATACAAAATTGGCAACCGATCTAACTCACTATTATGGCCAGTGTAGATGAGACGGGAACTTATTTGTTGGTTGTTTGTGGAAAATCACTCAGAGTACCATATGGACTACTAGCAGAGACACTGTGTGCTGAGTCCTAGGAAAGTATAAGAAGAAGATAAATATGTAAATCATCAAAGATGATGAATGTATTGAGTAAGACATCTTCGTATGTCATAAGGTCATTAACCGGTAAAGGAAGTTGGTCGTGTAAACTTAGTTTGTAAGAACGTAAACCCTAAGAAGAAAAGTTAAGTACACCAATGCGTAAAGTCAAGTATATGACTAATCCGTGTATGTGTTATTTCCTTATGTGCTACATAGGAATTGGAATGAGCAGTTCAGCGTAAACTATAAGTTGTAGCTGTGCGTAAGGCAAGTTTCCTAACTTCATTCATATTTTAAATGAATGTTATTTTCTAAAACTTCTCAGATGTTGAACTTGAGAAGTTCTGTCTATGTGCGAATGTGTGATATTTGTACAAGGTGGTAGAATGGATGAGGCCTTGTGCCACAATTTGAACACTTCGATATTTCTATTAGATGAACTATTATGTGATTTAACTCTTCAATAAGAGAATGTTCTGTTTATACATGAATCGTTATTGTTAAGTATGTGCTAATTATTCTAGCCAAACAGAATGTGTATGAAAGAGAGTAGATAATGAAAGTATTTCAAAGTGAATGTGACTAATATTTTAAAATGATAGGAATCGAGATTATTCCTATTATTCAAGCTGCTTCATAACCTTTGTTCGGTTATTGAAGTCTTAAAAGAATGTTTGAATTCTTAAAGTTGTTTGTTCAACTGTTATGACTTGCTGGGCAATTGAATGCTCACACTTGCTTTAAATAAAAATATTTTCAGCGAACGATGTTAAAAAGAACTTAAGGATCCCGTAAAGATCAAGCGGATCGATATCCAGAAGAAGTACCATTCATTATTTGAATGAGCGTGAAGATCAAGCGAAGACTTGTAATATAGAATGATAGAAATAAACTATAGAATAGTTTAATGAATGATTATGTATCCTTGGTGGCGGATAAAAGTCACTCATGCAAGATGTAAAGAATAATATAATTATCATTATTTGTAATGAAAGAGGTTATAAGATTTTAGAACCTAGAATTTGAGAATGTATGTTTTATCATTATGTTGCATTTTCTTTTGTTTATAGCAACAATATAAAGTAAAACATAAAAAATATTATATACATCATTTAAAATCATTCACATTACAACATTACAATATAATAATTGGATAATTCTCCTTAAAATATAATGATCATTATTATACCAAACTACTAAACTAATAACTTTTACGTTCATTATTACAATACAATAGTTCAGTTATATGTAGAAGACATTTGATTACTTGAAGCCAGTTGAACTTGAACATTGTCTTCGGTTGTAGGTTCAATAGCACCTACTCCCCGCATATCAAAAGGTTCAATTTTCTTATTTCCAAGCTACACATATATCTGAAGTGCAACCATGGACAGAAAAATTATTTGAATGCATATAAACCTAAAAGATGAGGAAAATAGATATATTCTAAAAAATAATGTACCACCACATAAAATTCTTATATTTGTAGAAAATAAATAGAATAAAAAAATAAACCTAAACAAAAACTGAAATGACTCTGCATCTGTAAGTCAATTGTAATATGGTATTTAGTGAAATAATAATAATAATAATATATCAACCATAAAGAAAGAATGAAGAAAAAGCCACCTTTACACAGAGTCTGATAGTTTAGAAATTAGAAATATCTTCACATAGGGATATCCATATCAAGTAAAAAATATTTCAATTTTATGTCAAACTTGAATTATGAGACACCTCACCCTCATCCTATCTTAAGATTTTTTAATTATAATATCTAAAACGTAGATTAAAAAGCAGAGTGCCTTAGTGCTGAAACCAGCAGGCTTTTGATAACTTCTCATATGGATTTCAAATTTGAGGGAAATAAAGGGGGGTTTTGAAAGGATGACAATTATCTCCATGCCCAAAGAGTTTTGTGCTAGCAAAAAAAACTATAAAACCTTCATTAAAACTGATCCACTAAGAAGTATACTATTAACAAAATCAATCATATAATTGAACAAGAACAAACACCCTCACAGAAATACCTGGTGCAGGATCATGGGTTTGTTGGCAAAATCAACAAGGGGCTTGGGAAAGCTGAGAGTCAATGGCCTCAACCGAGTTCCAAACCCGCCAACGAGAATAAGTGCCTGCCTTCATCTTGGGATGATCCTACAAATCTGTATACAGTCAGAATCTGAACTCTAGTAATATTGAATAAGTGCCTTCATCAGTCATGAAGCTCTAGTAGTATTGAATTATTGAAAACAAGTGATGAGTAATGAGAGAAACACATAATTAAATAGAAATGAGGACAAATGTGAATGCTTTAGTTAATCAAACGTACTATAATAATCACAAACAGCACCCAAGAAAGCAATGATTAATAAACAGTACTGCCCTCCTTCCCTGTGATCTTTGACATCTCGGTTTCAAGACAGAGGGCTGTCAGGTCAAAAGTAAATACATCATCATCAACTTCAGCCTTCGCCATTGCATTTCGCATTGCTTCTGTTGGTTTGGTTACTGTGTCTGATCGAAGATCCACCCGTCTCATCACCATTTTTGCTGAAAATAACCAAAAGATATACACAAATATTCAAATTAACTAATCCAAACAGCAAAATCAATCATGTATGGTATAAAAAGCCTAGAAGGATAATCAAAACCAGCCTAAGAATTTACTTATTATCACCATTTTAGCTTAAAATAAACCACAGAATACACCATCGGTTAAATTTAAATGTGTTGATCTAACTTGTTACATTATCACCAACCTTAAAAGAATAATCAAAATCAGCCTTTAAGAATTTTGATGTTTACACCAATAAATAAATTTATTAATCTAAACAACAAAATCATGCATATTTTCACCAGCCTACAAGAATAATTTCAATGTAAATCTAAAATTAATATTCCAAGTTGAAGAAGAAAACAAAAGATAAGAACACAAAAGAAAGAAAAAGATTAATTATGCCTTGCAATTTTGTCTTTCAACAACCATTTCAGCGAAAATCCACCTAATCAAAATGATTAAATCAGATTCAAAATGTGTGCACCAGAAAAGAGAGCAAAAAAACTTTTGATATGTAAAATCCACTTATGCAACCAAAAGAAGAACTGAAGTACCAAAATAGAAAGAAAAAAAATACAAATTTCATAGGATTAATCCTAGAAAGAGTTGTTTTCATTAAATCAAAACATTATTGTAATAAATAATTTAATCAACAAAATTATCCATCTCTAACACAAACAAGTAATATGAAGAACAGAGGAGACAGAATCATACCTTCTGCAAGCTTGTTCTTACTATCCTTCAAATACCAAAAATTACTCTGAAATGAAACTAAAATCTATGGATTCAAAGTGACCTAATTTCTGCACCCAAAACCCATAAAATGCAACAACAAATCAGCAAATTAGCCAAACATTTCAGGAAAATAAAATTGCCCCACGTGCAAAAAGAGAAAAAGATAACAAAAGGGCATCCACAAATTAAAGATTCATTTTACATGGTAGAAGAAAAATCTCCAGAATCTTCAAAAATCAAAACTACTTTTTTTAAATCAATCAACATCACCATATAAAACACAAAAAAACAGGGAATCAAAGATTCTGTATCAATGAGAAAGAACCTTGAGAATTACAAAAGTGAGTGATCACTCAATTTCAGCAACAAATGGAAAACCCCACTTAATTTAACAAAACTTAAAGGAATAAAGAGAAATCAACACTCACACGACTCACATTTATGGACAAGTATACCAAAACCTAACCCAACCACTAACTTTAAAAGAGAACAGACCCACTTTAGATTAGGCCGAAATTCTTGTCATTCAGTGACCAAATTCTCAGAAGAAGTTAAATCTCCACAAAGTATGATTATGAAGAGCCCAGCAAACAGTAAAAGTAGTGGCATTATGTGAAAAATGAAAAGGCCACATGTATATAGATACATGCGGCCATGCATCATAGTAACTAGTGGTTGATAAAAATCTAAAAAATGCAGGTAATTTGATATAAATATTCATCTTTTAGCTTTTTTACCCTAACTTTCTTGCGTGTGTATTTTAATTGAATGGAAAAATCCAACTTACATGGCAAACTATATTAAATTTCTTCTTTTAATACGGTTGATATTTAAACACTTGAACTCTAATGGGTTTGATGGAGTCTTTGTCTTATTTTTAGTTCCACGATCCATTCCAGGTAAAGGCTTCCAAAGTCCATCAAAAATTAATCCTACCTGACCCAACTCAATATTAAACTTTATCCTTAACCAAAAAAAGTTAGGAGTGTCAACATAATAGAAACACCAATATTTTTGTCACCCATGATAACATATGATAACATGAGGTTCTTTCAAAGATCCCAACCATCTTAAATGATCTCATAACAAACAGTTGTCCAAAATTTAGCTGCCTCTATAGGGAAAACCCTTACACTACCCAAGCATAATCAGAAGAAAGGTCTATGGATGTACTGCACATCTAAGACATTACTTTGTGTCTAAACTGAAGAAAAGAGTATAAGCAAACATAACTCCTGTCAAGGATAGGAAGGAATGTGTGGGTAAGTGTGCAGAGCACACATAAGTTAAGATGCAATAATGCATATCAAGAATAAACATATTGGACAAAACAAACCTCAAAAAAATATGAACATCTTTCAAGGCCAGAAGCTTCTACGGTGCAGCAAGGAAGCTTTTGCAGTTCAGATTCAAGCTCTACTTCAAGCTGATCCATCAAAACTTCTGACTGTGGCTCTTCCGTAAGAACACTACTTTCGCATTCACCTTCATTACTTACAGGGAAACCAGAAAGTCTGATATCATCTGTTTTCCAGTGCTTGATTTGGTGAGCATTGGTCGAGAATGCTTGCCTCTGCTTTGGGTCTGCATTTCCTTCAGCTCTCAAACTAAGAACATCATTACGAGATGATTTTCTTTTACAATTGTTGAACGACTTTTGTAGTCTCATCCATTGCCATGTGGAGCCTACTAATTTCGAATTTCCCCGCTGACATCAAGTACATTAGTACAACACCAATTCCCAAAGCAAATGATGGGTCATCTGAAAGCCATCACATTAATTAGAGATGAACAGCTAAACATATTAAATTAAAACAAATTGAGTACTAATTACTGGACAGAGACTAAGAATTAGAATTACAAAGCCAGCAAATGTGTGGGCATGGGCGACGCAAGATGTTAATTAAGGTTTGTGATTGACCCTCTTGTCTTTAGGAATACTAAATAACAAGCCATAGTTTGATTTAGTTGATGGGATGGATCAAAGTATAGTACTACAAATATTTGTCCACCGTATGGTCCGTATCTTCAAAAGATTATCCATTATTTTTAACCATAAGTAGTCTGAGATTAAAAGTTTTTGTGCATGTTATGTACTCGAAAACTATGGACACCATAAGTGTGCTGAAAACCCATATATTCTTCTTGCTATGGGGATCTAAATAAAGTCACAAGCAGCAACATTGGAATGACATTTAACTGATCATTATAAGATGATAAGAATAAATAAAAACTCATACAAATATCTCTGCTGGGGAAAAACAATAATCTAACCTTTGGGAACACAGGATTCGCATTTAGCACTAGCATTTTTACTGAAGGATATCTCCCAACACGTATGCTTTATATGTCACAGGATCGTATTGACGCTATATGATCATTTTCACCATCCTTTCTGCCATTTAGCATTCTCCTTTTTCTTGGAACCTTCACTAGCAGGAACAAGAGCATTTAAACCCTTCAGAAAGCTATCTTCTCGAAATTTTCCCTTTTCATCCACTACTAAGTATAGACCATCACCTCCAGACGGGAAAATACAATGTTGAAGAGGTGTTGGTCGATAATCAGTGTAAACTATATGACACGGTTGCCTGTGGACCTGCATTTGTGGGAATATATTAAGATCATCATAGTAAATAGGCATGTATAAGTAATTGCTTGTAGCATATATCCTTTTCTTCTGATCAAGTAATTTTGTGATATACCATATACATGCACGGATGCACCTTCACAAATTTAATACTTAACTCACATGCAAAACTAACATCCACACCAGTATGAATAATCATGCCGTTCTAATCTGCCTTCTAAGGCCATAACTTAAAACAAGTGCTATTGGAATTAGGACCTCATTAAGAGAAGGTTGCCCGCCTTTAATCTAATATTGCAAGTACTTGTCCTTGTATAATATCTTAAATATTTTTAATGATGTGATTCATTTTTTGTATTCAAGAAAAAAACTGTCCTCACTTGTAAAATATAAAGATACTATTTGTTGTATAAGCATTACACTCATGGTATTTAGGAGAAACCATAACCCTCTTTTTTTTCTTTTTTTTTGTATGGATAATTATAACCCTCTTTAGATGACAATTACATGATGAATATATGTATAATCAAATCACCTTTGCAACCCAATCAGCAAACTACTTCGCATTGGGCACTGTAGCCGATAGGAATATAAATCGTGATTTCTTGGGGGCCATAACAATGCTTTCTTCCCATATAACACCTCTTTCTCTATCACGCATATAATGTACCTCATCAAATATAATCCATGCCACCTCTCGTATAATCTCTGAACCTTTGTACTGCATACTACGCTAAATTTCCGTGGTCATAACCTAAAAGTAAATTTAATATAAATATATACATAAAAAAAACCTTTGCAATCGACAAAAGTTAACAAAGAGTTGACTCATCAAAAGAGAGAAAAGAAACATATTAGCCATAACAATACCCACCAAGCAAGAAGCATTGGACTCAATGGTGACATCTCCAGTCATCAAACCAACATCAGAGAACTCTTCTTTGAACTCTCTATACTTTTGGTTGCTGAGTGCCTTAATAGGCTAAGTGTATATAACATGTTGCTTGTTCCGTAATGACATAGCAATTGCATACAAAGCTACAACAGTTTTCCCTGCTGATGTGTGAGCGGATACCTATCAAAATAACCCAAAAATAATGACACCAAATCAAACCCAAACTTCAAACTACCAATTATAGACAATTTAGTAATAAGAAACAATAACAATTATATTGAAGAAGATTGTCTATTTGTCTGTACTATCTCTGTCTTCTTCATATAACCTAACCAAACTGTGCTGATTTCTGTTAGCATTTGTTAATACATGGTTATCTTGCGCTAGATTATTGAAGAGGTCTTTTATGGGTTCTGATAATTTCAGATACCTTGTGCCAATTCATTTAATTATGACCAAACCTAAATCAGTTACAATATAAACGGATAAAAATAAAAAAAATTTACATATGTATACAATCATATTGGACTGTAAAAATAAGGATTTCAAAATTTTGCAACAGATGGACATCAAATATGTGGTGCACATATATCCAAAATCAAAATTAATTGAATAGGTGGGGAAGGGAAATGTGCTCTTTGCATGGGGGGCATTGGAATCATTCCATACAAAGTATACTAAATCATTACACTCAGCTCCTTAACATAATTGAATTCAGTATATGTAACCAATTTACTCACACAACATTATTTTCCAGAAAAATACCAAGATTCGAGTTAACACAAAAACATGCATTCTAACACTTGTCCTTGCTATTACTTATATGATGACTGCCAAAAATACCTTCCCCTCCACATTTCAATTCAAATGCGAACAAGCTGTAACTATATTAACCCACACGGCCACATTCCAATATAAAGCTTCAAAAGAGCCAAGAATCAGTCAAGACAAAAGCTTTATATCAAAATTCACACATTGCACACTTCTCCCCTCTTTTCAATTTACAGCCAGAAAGCCCTAATTATATAAATCCACTCCCTAATACAAAGCTTTATAAGAATCAAAAATCTTTCTTGACATTTGCCTCGGATTCACTTCACATAACACATAATATTCAATAAATTAAAATAAAAATTAAGTGGTCATTTTCTTTCTTGACATCTTCTCTCCTTCGCTTACGATTGTGGGCCCATTCTGCAATGGCGTTGAAACTCTCAGGGTCAGATTTGGCATCAGAAATATCGGGTATCATTTCGATCTTGAGAATCTGATCAGAGAAATTGTTGTCGTTGAAGGGGAATCCGAAGTCGGAGTGGACCCGACCACCGCCCGGCGAAAAGTTCGGAGCCATTATTGTTTGGGGGTTCAATTGTTTCATTAACAAAACTAAACTGAAGAGAGAGTCGCAGTGAAATGGAAACCCTATTCAGGAGGAACGAAAATCAAGAACAATCGAAAGCGGTTGGGTATGTTGTACCTCATCATCGAGGAAGGTTGGATCCGGAGTATCTCAGAATTGCCTGAATTATATTCAACTTTCTTAATTATATCTATTTTGTTCAAATTTTCTTGGAATAGGCCCTTCTCTTAATTAAATTAATTAATTTAAAAACACTTTTTATAAATAAAAAAAAACTTTATTTTTTTAAAAAAAAAAGCTTACTTTTTTTAAAAAAGATTTTATTTTGAAACGAATATTTTTTTAAAAATAAAAACCCATTGAGAATAAAGACTCTCACATCTAATTTGGAAAAAACTACTGAACACCATTTGAAATGAAATTGAATTTGTGGATATTTTTTTTGCCTAAAAATTAGAAAAGCAACCAACGATTTTATCTTAGTTTTTTTTTAAAACGATTTTATTCTTTTAAAGAAATTTGAAAAAAATAAAAATGTGATCCAATGCCAAAATAACTGGCATTGTAACTTTTTTTAAAATATTTTTATAAAGCAAATTTATAAAAAAAAAGAGTAAGATGTAACATCACTTTAACGGACGTTGGAATCCTTTTTTTTTAATTTCTTTGATCTTTTGTATTTGTTTACAAACATCAATATTTTTTTTATGTTTATTCTCTGTCATCGGCGTTGGAAATGAAGGAGTATATAAGACTTCAGCTATAAAAAATAAGAAAATAAAAATTCTAACGCCAATTAAAGTGGCGTTGCATCTTACTATTCTTTATTACAAATTCATTTTTTTAAAAAAAAAATTAATAAATTAGGGATAATGTCGACGTCGGGATGTTTATTTTGTCCCTTTCTGTTCTTGTCTTTTGGTGTTCTCATGTTAGGTGAGATTTGTTTGAAAAAATAAGTTATGAAAAGGTCTGATATGTATGTATCGATGATTGGACTGTAAGAGTCGCCAGTTGGTTTTTTTAAATGGTTGTACTAACACAACCAAGAAAAGATTTGCATATTGACCCAGTGATGTGACACTGCTTAACGGGTCTGTAAAATCGAGATTTGTTAGGGTCCAGGGACTTGGTTATGCGGAGGGAAGGTGTTAGGCACCCCCCAACATCCGTGTTGCCACGGTGACCACCACTTTTCAATTAAACTTTTATATGAATGTGTGTGTTTGTGTGTGTGGATCAATGTGCAATTATTTAGAAGTAGTGCTATGCCTCGTTTGCACCTATATACAAAGGGTTTGAATTTTGTATAAAAAATCAGTTTAAACAAGATATAGCAGTGATGTTTTGTAAAAGGAGGTTTTTAAACCCTTGTGCTCAATAGTAATTGAGGCCTTTGATACTTCTATTTTATTAAGTGTTCGGCTTGATTGCTTTTATTTTCAAGATGTGAAGCATCTTCGAGAAAATAATATACATAGCAGTGCCGAACTCCTTGTGGGCATGAGATCCATCTAAGGAAATTCGAACAACGTGAATAATTTACAAGTCATGTACATCTAGATTCAGTAGATTGAATGTGTGATCACATGATTCCTAGGCTCACATGATGTAGTGATTTGTATGAAAGCTGTAAACAGTTATATATATATATATATAAATATTTATATCCGGAGCATTTATTGCTTTTATATATATAAATATTTATATATAAGTATATATATATATATATATATAAATGTTAGTCCATATATATAAATATAATATATATATATATATAGAAATAAAAGCCACGGACTGAAGTCTGGGCATACACACGCTACACGACTCTCAACGTGAAGAACTGTGTGTGCACAATAGTGGAGAAAGGCTTTAAAACGTGTAAGAAGGCTTACAGTGGACTGCCAAAGAAGACTTTAATAGCTTTAAATGGATGAACACTCGGCTCCCGCCGATAAAAATATAGCCAAATATAAGCTCACAAGTGTTTGAAATGAGAAAGCACTTAGTTTAGGGTGTATACAGAGCAAATTGGACAGGGCTTCCTCGCCTTTTCTCCATACAAAATGGCTGTCCCAAGCCCTTTATTTATAGAGAGGGGGAGTTGCAGGTGTACCTACGGCTGCCGCAGATGCACCTGCGGCTGCCCAGGCTGTCTCGGGCTCCGCGGGTTCCGCCGTCTCAAAGTACATGCACGCGTGCAACGTGATGTCCGCTCAAACTTTCAGAACTTCAATCCGGGCATCTGATCGAGGTGTATAAGACCTTTTTTGACATGATGTTGTCGAGAGCTACACAATGACATGGGATTAGAGGTTGTACGAAGTTATGAAGATGGGACCATGCCCTTGATCTTCAGGCTTCAAATTCTATCAGGTGTGCTGTCTCGTGTAGTAGTCACTCAGGATTGGAGCTCTTTAATTCTTGCAGGGCATTCCTGTGTGTAATGTATGAAATGTTTGCTGAGATGGCGTAATATAGGATCGAGGTGACAAAATGACAATTTTGCCCCTCACCAGGGTTATCTCCGGTTTGGGCTGATTTAGCAGTCGTTGCTCAGGGTTATCTCTGAGATTGGGTTGCTACAAGTGCTTAATGTCCTCAGGTTTGTCTCTGAGGTTGGCCTGTCCTCCCGGGGTTATCTCCGGGACTGGAGATTGAGTACCTCAGCGTTATCTCCGAGCATGAAGCTGACTGCAAGGGTTAGAATAAGCATCTCCCGGGTTATCTCCGGAACTGCAACGACACTCCTCGGGGTTATCTCCAAGGTTGATACTATCTTTCCAGGTGTTGTTTCCGGGACTGAGATTGAGTATCTTGGAGTTATCTCCGAGATGAAACGGTCTTCTCCGGTGTGATTTTTGGTATTTGAACTGCATTCCTCGGGGTTATCTTCGAGGTTGAAACTGAAACTCCCGGTGTTATTTCCGGGACTGAGCTGGATGTCTCGGGGTTATCTCCAAGATGGTAGTAATAACTGAATATCCTGTGGTTATCTCCGGATTGAATCGAAATTTGTCTTCCGTGGTTATCATTTGAAAGACGATTCTGCCCTCCTGCAATGTTAGTAACAGGTATGCAGAAAATTTTGAGTGTCTACAGATAAAATTGATATTACATTAATATGGGTCAAACTAACTTATTATGGATGACTTATAAGTCATTTTTAAATAACTTTATTCTGTTTTAGTTCATAAAACATAATAAATTTTTCTTCATCTTTTATGTTTTCTCTCAGAACTGATAGTATTATAATTAAATTTTATAATATATTTGGAAAAAAGGTAAAAGCAGAACTAGGAATAGCTAGGGGTATACCATTACTATTCAAAATATGTTCATGATTTAAGTTACTCCTCTACAATAAGAATAAAAAAATTCTTATTATTTTATGTAATCACAAGTTAAATATATTTACTTATATTAAATAATCTATTTTTTTTTTACAATAATTTGTGCGTAATATCCTTAGTATTAAATGTCATATTTTTATTATTCATAAATATTTATATAATATCACTACTCATGTATAGAAAAATATGCAATTAGATGAGAATTTAAATATGAATATATTTATCATTTAACTCTTTTTTTAAAATTCGCATAAAATCAATCATCACTTTCATTCTCGGAGTGAAGGAGTACTTGTAAGTATATCCTACATCTATCTAGAAATAGGAAACATTGGGAAGCATAGATATAATAATCAGGTTTGATGAGGTTGGGTTTATTTGGGTCGGATGTCCGGAACTAACATGCTTGGCAATCGGTTGTCACGAGTACTATTTCAACAACCATAATCTATACCGTTGATCACAACATTGGATGGCACGGATTGAAATGAATTTCCCCTACATGCATCTGATCAGAGCGACATGAGAAATTACTCATTTGCCCTCATTTGCTCATGTGTTACAATCTGCTCACCGCTGAAGTTATGGCGGTAGTTTAGTTAACTAATAAATTAGAATGGCTCAGTGGTAGCTTAATGACCCAATAACCCATAGGTTTTATGTTCGAAACCTAGCTGTAATATTTTTGCTTCTTATGTTATATTTTTTTGTGTATTAGATAAATTTTATTACCATCTATTTATATATATACCCATCTTAAATCTCCACATTAAACTAAATATATATAAAGTAACTATAAATATTTATATAACGTAAATATGAATATTTTAATATATATATATATATATATATATATTTATAAATTTATCTCTAAATATTTATAAATAAATATTCATATAAATTTATCTTTAAAATTTATAAACAAATATTTATTTATAAATTTATAAATATTTTATCTAAAATTTAGATATGAATATTTTTTATAAATATTTATATGAATATTTATAGATAAATTTATAAATATTTATATGAATATTTGTTTACATATATATATATATATATATATATATATAAAAATATTCATAGTTACTTTATATATATTTAGTTTAATGTTGAGATTTGTTTAGTATTTTATTTAGTTTGACAAGAAATTTTGAAAAGAATATGTATGAATATATGTATGTATGTATGTATGTATGTATGTATGTATGTGTGTGTGTGTGTGTGTATATATATATATATATATATATATATATATATGGTAGTAAAATTTATCTAATACATAAAAATATAGTACATGAAGCATGAAAAAAATTTAATAATGACTTATAAGTCAAAAAAAAGTTAAAATTTAAGTTATTGTCAAACACTAAATAATAACAAATGACTTATAACTTAGTTTGACCAACTTATAAGTCATTGTCAAACACCCTCTAATTCAAGATATAAAGAGAAATTAATATTTGATTATAAAAAAAATTACAAGTCAAGAAAAAGAAGAATTTGAAAAAGGGGAGTTAAAAAAGAACTTATACACCATTGGTGCAACCTAATTGGTCTATGCCAGAACCATTGGCGCGACTTAATCGGTGCAGTTTGGTCGATTTTTAGTGCAATTTCGGGAGCGATTTCGATTCCTTGCCCATCCCTTGTCAAAAAGTATATATGTAAAATAACGAGTTACAAGAAAAATTTATATAAATTATTTTAGAAATTAATTATATATTTTTTTAAAATTATAAGTGTGCGAATATGATCAATATAAACTACATCCAATTAACTACAAACATTAATTTTTTTAAATTAGAAAATATATCTATTATGTGCTCAATTTTATTTTCAAAAATTATAACTTTAAAAAAAATAAAATTGGGCATTTATTTTGAGAAGGACGGAGTGAAATATTTCACTGTATAAAAATGTGTCCAAATAAATAAAAAGTTTTAAATGAAAAATGATGCGTTTTGGGGAGAAAAAAGAGGCATGTTTATTGGATTTGTCTTAATTTTGGGCAATAATTTACTAGTCGTTGCAAAAAAATGTATTAAATATACAACGAAAAAAATTGTTGCCAATGAATGTGGCCTATATTAGGCAATGAAATATAACAACAAAAAAGTTTTTGTTGCCGACGATGAGGAGAAATCTCATCGGCAACAAAAAAGAAAATAGGCGATGTGTTTTTTTTTTCCGCCAACGATTTGGCAACGAATTTTTACAACGACTTATGAATTTCGTTACGAAAAATGAAAGCCTTTCATAAACTGCAACGAATAACAAATTTCATTGCTAAACATGTATTTTTGGCACGACTTTATAAGTCGTTGCCCAAAATATTATTTCCAAATGTCTATTTCTTTGTAGCGAATGAAAAGATGAAGACTGAAGTTGAGAAGCTAAAAGATGATCTGAAGAAGAAGACAACTAAGCATGCGAGAGCAGAGGATGCTTGGATGAATGCTATTTAGCATGCAGATTATGTTGAAGACAAGGTTCAGACAAAGAAGGAAAAGATGAATGAGATGGATTATGCTTTTCATTCCGCGATTGATAGGGCCCAGTACCGAGTTTTATTACCCAGCTCAGTTTGAAGACTTCCCATGGAATATGATGGATCATAGAACAATTTTTGTATCATGGAAGAAGAGTGTAGAGAAGCTTCTCGACGTCTTAATATGAAAAAATAGGAGGAATAATTGTAACGACCCCAAAATTCATACAATATAACTCTCAACTTCGGTCGTTAATAACACAATCAACCTCTAATTTTACATCATTAAACGATTATATAACCATTGAAATTTGCAGAATAATTAAAATTTTCTATTACAATTAAAATTTTCTATTACAAACTATTCTCGTTCCTAGAACTTTCAACCTTCACATCTAAATATCTCAGAATCATTTTTAACACTACAATAGTTTACATTGCAAAATAATATTACAATTCAACATTAATGCATTATTCGGAACCTTAAACATGGTTCAAATAATAATAACACAACCAAAGTGTATAAATCTTCAAGTATCACATATGATTCATGTCTTTCAAGTAACACATAACTTTACCTTGAATCTTGAACCTGCAAAAGTGGTTATTTGCAAGGTTGAGCTTGACAGCCCAGCAAAATCTAACAGTTTTTATGCATCACATAACACATAGTAACATGCTCAACATATAACATACATGCTACAGTTCATATAACAAGTATAAAGATTGAGTCCTTACTCAATCAGTATGCTTTAATCAATCAACATAGTCATAAGTTGACTTTAACATTTCATACTTTCAACATATATAAAACACCTCATGCTCTTTGCAATAAATATTTAAAAAAATTAATCATCAAGTTCACATAGCAAATAGGAACTGAAAGACTTGCCTTGATCGTTGTTTACCAATAAACGTTTAACAACTTACAGTTATCTGCACTTCACGTGCCCTACACAATTATATAATCATACACATCAATTATTAGTCACATAACAACACATAGTAATTGTAATGTAAACTCTACTCCACATCTCATAATCTTTCCTATTAGTTAGCACACAATGTTCAATTAGATTGTGTTAACTTTTCGACTTATGTAATATTCAAAATTCATTTAAGTGTTTAAATCTTGCTAGGTATCATTATTGGTTTTATATTAAACCCATTTCATATTTTATAATATCTATTTCATTTGACATAAAATACTTTTTACGTTCATTAACACGTATCACGGCGTTTCGACGTTTATTCATCACACGCCCGATTTGCCTCTCTTGTACATGTTTACTATGCTTCTATAACTTATCTAATACATTATTATATTAATGTTAAGAATCATTATATTTACTAAAATTCATTTTTTTATAATTTAGAACAACATCTTTTATCGTCAAAAGCACTACACTAGCATACGTGCATGCCCGACACCCTCTAATTGCCTCTGATTACGTAACAATCACAAAGATAACTGTTTTGACCCTTTCTAATGACCTCAAATTGAAAACCTTAAAGAACAAAAGTTGTAGGTATATTCATCCTCGTTCCGGATCATCTTGAATCACCTCAATCGGAGTTCGTATGAAAACATTATGGCTGTTTTAGTAAAACATGTCCTGTCAAATTTTTTTCCCCAAAATTGGCTAAGCAGACTACCTCCGTCGGGGCGGGGGTTTTTACACTAGGGGCCCCCGCCGGGGAGGGGGTCCCTTCTTCTAACTCGCGAATTTTGATCCCAAACACTACAGAAAGCCAAATTAGGCCTATAAACTCCTTTCTAACAACCATACCAACCTACCCAAGGTGCAATATATTTACAGAAACATCAACTAATGTTTCTAACACGTTTCTAACCACATAAACAACATAAACATCAAAGATTATAACCTTTAATTTTACTATTTCTCTTATTACCTCTTCTTTTGACATTCATAACGAAATTCTTCACTGTGAATTCGTTTTACATCCGTTTTGACTCGTTCAACTTGGGTTGTTTTCATTTTTCCAAGTACTATCAGAATACATCATCAATTTAAGGTTTTCATCATGATTTCATAACTAAACTTTGACTCCAACTAAGCCATAACATACATAACATGAATTCATTAACTATACTCATATATAAACTTATGAAAACAGTTTCACAACAACTAATTTATCATATAAACTATATATAACAATTAATTCAACCTCTACAAAGATTTTACAGAGAATTTTGGAAGAGAAGACAACTAGAACTTTTAGAATTTTAAAAGGGTAAGAGGATACCTTGTATGCTAGAAGGTGAAAATTTTCTTCCTTTGATCAACAAGACTTCTTTTCCCTAATTCCTTTCTCAAAATCTCTCTAGGATTCTCTCAAGTTTTCTCTCAATTTCTTCTTTTCTTCTTTTTCTTTCTTCTGAGTCTTTCTCCCTAACTTCTAACTTACGCACTAACAAAAATATAACGTATAATAATAATAATAATAATAATAATAATAATAATAATATAGATATTAAGTATATAACTTTAATTGACATCAGTTATCAAATTTTGAAAATCAAAAACCATAAGGCTTGTTTGGTTAACATAATTAAAATTAAGTAATTAATCCTTATACCTTGTTTGGTAAAACCACTTAAAATAATGACTTAATCATTCCTTAAACCTTGTTTGGCAAAACAAACTTAAAATAAGAATTTTAAAAGCTCTAAGGCTTTGTTTGGTAAAACCAAATTAAAACTCTTTTAATTTATTTTCATAAGTCATTTATAATATAGTTTATTGTCCCGCATTGTTTACTTGGATTTCCATATCCAATCTTAATTAAATAAACTAATTACCACATACTAAATAAATTCCCCACTTAACGAAATATCACAAAATTATAATTTCATTATAATTTCATTTAATAACTTAATATACCACCTTAAATTATTAAATTAAAACAACAATATAACATCTCATGTTATATTACAACTCTCTAAATTATAAATTAATTTAATTTAGAATATTATCTAATGAATTTAGATTCATAAATATTTACTAGTAACCATTACATCAATAAAATATATATCTCATCAATTTCAACAATAAACACATCAAATAAATATTTATATTTTAATAAATATTTAATATTACAATTTGAAATTCCGGATCGTTACAATAATAAAATATATGATTAATTATGTGTTAAATAAATTGTGAATCCCATGTTTTCAGATAAATAATGGGGTAAGATGATTATGTAATCCTAAAACTTTTCAAGTTCAGGAAAGTTGATGTAGATAGCAGAGATGCTATCCTTACTATGTTTTAAAAGTTATGAATGAATAAACTATCGAAGTTTAATGAAATGTATTATGTTAAGCCTTAATCATAGAATGTTTAAGTTGAACCTTAAATATTTAAGAAACTGAGTGGTGATCTAATAAGCGTATATTTTAAATAGAAAATGCCTCCTAGAAGAAGACAACCACGCCAACAACCTCCTCCTGAGGGGTTTACTAACAACAATAATAACGAGGCCAATGCTAACCCGGTTCAGCAGTTGGTGACCTTGTTAACAGGAGAACTTGCGAATCAGCCGCAAACTCAAGTCACGAATTTTAAGGACTTTAAAACGGTTGGAATGCCAGAGTTTCAAGGGACTATGAATCCAGTTGAAGCCCAAACCTGGATCATGGAAATGGAGAAGGTTTTCGATATTTCCAGAGTTAATGAGGATCAGAAAACCGCCTTTGCAACGTTTATGTTGAAATCTGAAGCTAGTTATTGGTGGCAGGCGAATAAGGTTCGTGGGGGATAGGGAATAATAGCGTGGGATAGGTTTAAAGAAATATTTTTTGAGATGTAATTTTGGACGAGTTCCCAGAACCAGATGGAAGTTCAATTCTTGGAACTAAAGCAATGAACTATGTATGTGCCAGGTTATGCTGCGAAGTTTAATGAGTTGACAAGGTTTGCTCTGTATCAGGTCAATACAGATGAGAATAAGGCGAAAAGGTTTGAACAGGGGTTTCAATGTTTTAGTTAAATACGTTTGCAGCAGTAATAGAAAAGGCAATTATCGCGGAAGGTGGAAGCGATGCCGTAACCAAGTATAATCAAAAACAGAAGAAGAGGAAGAATGAGTGTGAAAACAAGGATGGTGGAAGCAATAGTGGAAGTAATAACCAGAAAAGGAAGTGGAATGAAAATTCAAATACGGTAGGACAACAAGGAAGTTAGCAAAAGAATAAGTTTGAAGCTTATACTACTTGTGGGAAGAACTACACTGGTGTGTCTGAAGGGTAAGCGAGTGTGTTTTAATAGTGGCCAGGAGGGTCACATTGCGCCAAATTATTTTAGCCCAAAGAAGAAAGCTTGTTTCACTTGCGGGTCGAAGGATCATATGGCTCGTGATTGCCCTAGAAAGATAGCGGAAGGAGCAAGTGGAGGTAAGGGAAGCAACATCGGTGGTACATTAACTATCACTAGGCCGGTGCCATCAAACCGACCCACTGCCAAAACTTTCAATATGAATGTGCAAGATGTTGTGCAGTCAAAGGATGTGATGTCAGGTATCATTCCGACCAATGGTATTAATGCTTATGTGTTATTTGATTCAGGTGCTACTTGTTCATTTATATCTGACGATTTTGCTAGGAACTTAGATTTACTTCAAGAAGAATTAGATTTTTCTTTAAGCATAGAGATCATGAATGGGGAGGTGATTCCTATTAGGTTTATATACAAGAACTGTAAGGTGGATATAAAGGGCCACGAGATGATGGTGGATTTGATACCGATTAAACTTGGGGAATATGATGTTATACTGGGAATGGATTGGTTTTTCAATTACGGGGCGGTAATTGATTTCCAAAAGAAATGTGTTAACCTTATGACTCAGTCAAAGGTGGTGTTTCATGGCAACAAGTCACCTAGACAAGCAAGTTGTTTGACGGTGATGCAAGCCAAGAAGTTACTAAGACAAGGATGTGTAGGATATTTAGCCTACGTAGTCGATACTCAGAAGAAGAGTGCAAAGTTAGAAGAGATACCAGTCATTAGAGATTTTGCGGATGTATTTCCAGACGATTTGCCTAGACTTCCGCCAGATGGAGAGGTTGAGTTCGTGATTTATTTAGCGCCAGGAATGGCCTCGATATCTAAAACCCCATATAGAATGGCTCCAGCAAAGATGAAAGAGCTGATGGTGTAGTTGCAAGAATTACTAGACACAAAATATATACAACCGAGCGTTTCACCGTGGGGAGCGCTAGTGTTATTTGTTAATAAGAAAGATGGATTAATGCGGCTCTGCATAGATTACAGGGAATTGAATAAGGTCACGATTAAAAATAAATATCTGTTACCAAGAATGGATGACTTATTCGATCAACTAAAGGGAGCTAGGTACTTTTCAAAAATAGATTTAAGAAGTGAATATCATCAATTGAAGGTAAGGAAGGAGGATGTACCAAAAATGGCATTCATAACTTGGCATGTCATTATGAGTTTCTAATTATATCATTTGGTTTAACCAATGCACCTGTAGCGTTCATGGATTTGATGAACAGGGAGTTTAAACCATTCTTGGATAAATTTATAGTGGTGTTTATTGATGATATATTGGTGTATTCTAAAACCAAGGAAGAGCACGTTGAACACTTAAGGATGATGTTGGAGACATTAAGAAAAGAGAAGTTGTATGCTAAATTTTTGAAATGTGAGTTTTTGTTAGAACGTGTGCAGTTTCTTGGACACGTTATTGATAAGGACGGAATCTCGGTAGATCCATCAAAAGTTGAAGCTGTAATAAACTAGGATCAGCCAAAGACACTATGACGACCCCAAATTCAAACCACTCGCGTCTCGAATTCGGTTCTCCACGTACTATAATTCTAATGACTACATATCATCTCATGCAATGGAAATAACATAATAGATTACATTTATTTAATATAACCATTAATGTCCCAAGGTCTCACAACCGCTACTACAACATTACAACTTAATTTAAACATAACTTATTACATCATAGTAACTAAGTCTTAATACAACATAATAATAGTAAATTCCTAACACTAGGAAATAAAGCTATTCTGAAGCCTTCTCTTTACCCTTGTCCTTGCCCGAGGGTTCACCACGTTCTGCCTTAACTGAAAGTTTTAAGAAAAGCAAGGATGAACAAAAAATTTGCCCAGCAAGTAATGTCGTAATAAGGGTGATCATATATAGCATTCAAATCTTCAAGGGCATGACAATGAATAATAATTCAGGAATTATCAATAATTCTCAATAAAGGTCACTATGGACTAAAAGATATCAATGCTTAATCATTTCTAGATTTCAAAGTAATGAATACTGAGCAGTTACTAAGGACTATGAACTTCTACTAGAATTAACAGTACTATGCTGATAATCCAAAAAAAATGAGTACAACAGGTGATCAGCCTAAAGTACCCTACGTTATGCATAACATTTAATCATACTCATGTGCGCACGTCGGTCTCACGACAATTATATAGTTTCCCCTTCAAGGAGGGTTGTTCATCCCAGTCAATAAGAGTCTGCACCAAGTTAATTTGGTTTGGATAGCTTTCCAACACACGATAATAGTTTAGCCGAATCAATGGCTTAGACAACTTTTTATAATGTATTTACGAACGTTAAGTTAATGCTTGCAACAATCATCAATGATTTACCAATAATTTTCGAATAGTAATAGATATTTATTGGAAATAAATATGGTTGATATGGCAACAATTCGGATTATACAATATATACAGTGTAAAGAACTTATGAAACTTGCATTCAATACGAGAATCAAATGAAGTTAGAGAACTTGCACAAAATCCAAAGTTGTGTAAGTTAGGAAACTTGCCTTAAGCGTAGTTTACCAAAGTATAATTTATCAACACTTTTCGAATCCTATTATAATATGATTACACGTATAGGATATTCATTAGGTACATATATTCAATACTCATACTTGATATGTAAGTCTAAACGCATACAGAAGAGTCAAACTTAGGCTTATAATACCATACATACTTCATCATGTACCCTACACATATAACACCCAAATCAGTTTGTAAGACACTATGAAATTAAATAACATAGTTCGTAATCATCTTTTGACTTAACTTTTGAAAGTTTTATAAACACTCATCAATTATATGATTCTATCATTAGCATTCTTATTGACACTCTGAATATTGTATTTAGACATGTATTACAGATTAAGACAACAATTCAAACATGCATCACATCTCAGATCTCAAATAGATTATGTAGTCTTCACTGCAGGGTGGCGCAGCTGCGCCCTGGTTAGGCTTAGGGATGGCACAACTGCGCTGTCCCCTGGCCTGACCAGAGTTGAGCTTTTCACTTCCTAGTTTTGTCCCATTCTTTAACATACTAAGACATTAATACTTATCATGCATACATGCTAAAGAACTTTACATACATGTATGACCATTCTAAGTTCATTTTACACATCATGGTCTTAGTTTGGGATTTCTAATAAGTCAAGGCTAATTGAGGTCATGAATTACAAGGACTACTATGCTCACCAAGTACACACATAAGATAGTCATGAAATCAGTTAGTATGCATGTTCCCAAAGGTCTTCATCATATGCACATATTAGTCTTGTTCATCCTTTGAAAACTTGTATAAAATCACGTTTAAACAATCTTGTGTCATGTCATACTAGATGGATACACATATATATCATGATTAAGGTATTAGTAGGCAATCTTAGATGTGCAGAAATGGATAATGACAATGTCCATAGTATTAGTTTTTTAAAAATTTCGAATCCATCTTTACACATCATTTAAACTTAACCCATGCATTCTACTGATACCAAGACTTCCTAGAATCATAACTCATGCATCCTTAGAGTATATTTATAAGTCCAAAAAGTCAGAATTGAAGCATTACTACTTCCATCAAAGTTTTTCTTTTAAAACTCTAAGTCCTCCTTAAGAACACATACTAAACAAGTTAAAGTTCACATGATATACAAAGGACTTAAGTTCACAAATCAAGTCTGTTTTCATGTATATCTAAGCCAAACTTGTATGCTAGAAACACCTCAGTACAACAGAAGCCAGAATTTGGTTCTGGGGAACGGCGCAGTTGCGTTGCACCCTAGTACAAATTGGGCGCAGCTGCGCCCTTTCTTGGACAGAACCAAAAAAGAGCTTTGTTCTGTAGAGTATCAAACCAAAGTTGGATTTCTTCATTCTAAACTTGTTCAAGCTCATTCTTAAAGGTTCCATACATGTATAAAAACTTCATAAACACTTAGATAGATATTTCCAAATCAAATTTACAAGAATTTAGTAGAATTCCTATGATTTACTAAAGTTTGAAATTAAGGATTCAAATAAGAATTTTACCTTCTATGAAGCTTAGTTTGCTTAGTTTCTACCTTCTACAATTGCTGGACTCCTCATTAAACAACAAGCAACTCACACTCTAATTCTTGGAATTTAACAGGCTATTTACAGTAACGGGAGAATGAAAATGGAGTTGCCTTCTTATAGAGAAACGGTGGATTGGTTAATGGGTTTACACTAAGGTTGGAATCCATGGTGTAGAAGAATAAAACAATGGATATCAAAGGGTTGCTCAACCACCACTCCTTAGCCATTTGCCTAGCCAATCATCACCTATTTATAGCTACTGTACACAGCTCGGTAGTTTACGTAAAGAAGATATGGAACACTGTTTGACAACTGAATTTGGAAAAAGGCTTTTAAATCCTCAATATTTGGTTCAATTGCGGTTAAGTTAATTCCTTTTTGGTTCCCCCATGTGGTTTTAATGTACAAATATTACTACATAATAAAAATTTAGGGATTAAATATGTACCCATATCATATAATCCATGTACATTGGGTTCACATAATTTAATATTTAATGCAGATAAAATAGTGCAGTTAGGTATTGCTGACCGAGTATTCCCCATAGATATTATTGGTGCACATATATCATTATTTTAACACTATCCAATATTAAATGTCTATTTTAAAACATTTAATCCCTTTCTGAATTTCTGAGATGCACAGTTAATTAATGATTTCTGTAATAAAAGGTCACACATAATTTTATTGTGCTACTTGGTACTTCATACCATTAAATGTGCTCCTAGCATATGATTTTAATAATGTTACACATTACAATAATGTCCCATTTAATTCCTACAGTAATAACCAACCTTTCCTAGATCGGCCACTAAGCAGCATTACGCCAGATTTTATCTTTATAGGAGGCGCTTGTTTACTTGGCACCCCAGCAATGTCAAACCTGGTTTAGCTTTATGCCAGTTCCGACCTCTATCATCATACTAGTTTCACATAGCATGAATTAAATCTCAAAATGATAATACTATTAGTTAAGGATCCTATTTATTTCACGCATGGAATTATACAATTACACATAGAGAATCTCTCTTTTATTAAACTATTTTTCTTCTAATTCACCTAGTGAATTTCTTAGCTCCCCATTATGCCACACTAGGCAATTCTCATAAGTTTCACGTTAAGATGCTCACCAGACTCATCACAATGCTTCATGTCATATAGATCTCAATACTTCACTTAATTGATTCGAGTTTCTATAACTCATGCTACAACGATATTTAATTATATTCAAATAATTTTTTCATAAATTTATTTATTAATAATATTCGGACATTCTCGGGTATTACAGACACTGTCAGAAAGTAAGAAGTTTCTTGGGGTTGGAAGGTTACTATAGGCATTTTATTTAAGATTTTTTCAATATCGCAACTCCGTTGACGAATTTGACTAGGAAGGCAATTAAGTTTCTTTGGACGGAGAAGTGTGAGGAGAGTTTCCAAGAATTAAAGAAGAGATTGAGTTCAGCACCTGTGATGTCATTGCCTGATGATACAGGGAATTTTGTGGTATATAGTGACACATCGTATAAAGGACTAGGATGTGTCCTTATGCATAACGGTAGGGTTATTGCGTATGCATCACGTCAATTGAAGGATTACGAGAAAGGGTATCTAACTCATGATTTGGAATTGGCTACGGTGGTGTTTGCTTTGAAGATTTGGAGGCACTATCTTTATGGAGAAAGGTGTGAGATATATACATACCATAAAAGTTTAAAGTATATCTTTACACAGAAGGATTTGAATATGCGATAGAGAAGATGGCTGGAGTTGATTAAAGACTATGACTACGAGATTATTTATCATCCTGGAAAGGCGAATGTTGTTGTCGATGCCTTAAGTAGAAAGGGTCGAGAGAAATTAATGATGTTAACTGCTCAGGAAAAACTTGTAGCAGAAATGGCCAAGATTGAGCTTGAAATTAAATGTCTGACAAAATCATATGAAAAATTATTCCAGATGGAGAGCAATTCAATTTTGGTTGATAAGGTAAGGAATGCACAACTTCAAGATGAAAACTATGGAAAGATAAAAAGAAAAGTGTCTAAAGGTGAAGAAGAAAAATTTTAAATCGATATAGAAGGGTTACTTTGATTTGAAGGGAAAATTTAGGTTCTACCAGTACCGAAAATTAAAGAGGAAATTTTAAGTGAAGCTCATAACTCACGATATTCAATTCACCCTGGAAGTACGAAAATGTACCAGGATCTCAAACATCATTTCTAGAGGTCGAAAATGAAAAAGGATGTTGCCGAATGTGTGGCAAAATGTTTAACGTGTCAGAAAATTAAAGTTGAACATCAAAGGCCAAGTCGATTATGGCAACCATTAGAGATACCGAAATGGAAATGGGAACATATCACAATGGATTTTGTGGTAGGTCTCTCAACGACTCAACAAGGTCATGATGCGATTTGGGTGATTGTGGATCGATTGACGAAGTCGACACACTTTTTGCCAATCAAAATTAGATTTAATCTAGATCAGTTGGCAAAACTGTATGTGAAGGAGATTGTATCAAGACATGGTGTTCCGCTATCTATTGTACCAGATAGAGATCCATATTTCACATCAAATTTCTGGAAACAACTACAAGAGCGCTTGGGAACGCAGTTGAGAATGAGCACATCGTATCATCCTCAAACCGACGAATAAAGTGAGAAGACAATCCAGACATTGGAGGATATGCTCAGAGAGTGTATTATAGATCTCAAAGGAAATTGGGATGAACATCTACCGTTGGTTAAATTTGCCTATAATAACAGTTATCACGCAAGTATTGGTATGCCGCCTTACGAAGCGTTGTATGGCAAGAAACACAGAACTCCGTTATGCTGGGACGAAGTTGGTGAATGTCAGTTGTTAGGTCCAAAATTGTGAAGCAGAATGTCAAAATCGTCATGGTGATTCGGGCAAGATTGATAGCTACACTAGATAGGCAGAAGAAATACGCTAATCAACACCGATTAAATTGGGAATTTTATTTCGGTAGTTTTATTTTCTTGAAGGTGTCTCCTTGGAAAGGGAAAATACAGTTTGGTAAAAAGGGAAACTAAGCCCTAGATTTATAGGACCTTTTGAAGTGCTACGCCGAGTTGGTGAAGTGGCATATGAGATAGCTTTACCTCCGGAACTAAAACATAAATAAAACATATTTATAACATTTTCCATGTTTCGGTCTTACGACCATATAAAACAGATTATAAACATGTTATAGTATATGAACTGTTACAGTTTGAAAAAGACTTGTCTTATAAAGAAGTTCATATTCATATTATTGATAGGTGTAGATACTCAAAATTTTCTGCACACCTATTACTAACATTGCAGGATGACATATTCATCTTTCGGAGATAACCCTGGGGGACAGTTCACATCCATTTTGGATACTACCAGAAGTTCAGTCTCAACCCCAGAACACACACCGGGAGTATCAATTCCAACCTCGGAGATAACCCTGAGTTTCGTCCTTGGAGATAACCCTAAGGAATGTTGTTGCAGTTCCGGTGCTAACTCCAGAAATACTTGTTTCAAATGCATGCAATCAACTTCAATCTCAGACCTCTTTCCGAGGCACTCATTCCAAAGACCCAGAGCTAACATCGGGAAGACAGGCACACTTAAAGATGACCCTGCGGAATTCAAACACTTGCAGCAGTCCAATCTCAGATGTAATCCTGAGCAACGTCTGCTATCAGCCAAAACCAGAGATAACCCCGGTGAGGGGAAAAATCGTCATCTTGCCACCTCAACCCCAGTGCATCGTCTCAACATTTTATACATACATTTCTACACAGCAATTTCCCACAAGAGCCAAGGAGTTCCAATCCCGAGTGACTATTACGCGTGGCAGCACACCAGATAGAATTTGAATCTTGAAGACCATGGGCATGGTCCCCTCTTCCTGACTTCGTACAACCTCTAATCCTATGTCATTGCGTAACTCTCGACAAAAGTAGTCTGAAGAAGGTCTTGTACACTTTGTTCGGATGCTCGGATTGAAGTTCTACAAGTTTGAGCAGACATCATAGTGCACGAGTACACGTGCCGAGATGGCGGGACCATGCGGTGGCTTGGGTACCCAGTGCCGCAGTGCAGTGCATCTCATGATGATGCCCCCAAATCCAGGTCCCTTCGAACCTCGAATTTGGTCTGCCACGATACTACTATCGTCAAACTATAATATTTTTTTATTCATAACTTAATGAATATAACCTTGCTTATTATGTTTTAGAACATAACTTCTTTCCATTTCCAGGATCTATATAATGACCCCAAACTTTTATAAGTTTCACAACTTGGTCATTTACTATTCCTGTATTACATCACATTCGATGTTATACAAATATGCGGAATAATTTAAACTTTTTCAATCTCCTTTGAAAATAAATCTTTTATTGATATCTTAACTCGAATCAATTACAAATCCCTGAATCAAATTATTCTACGATTCACTCTATTCGAATTATTGTATAAATATTTACATCTCAATTCGAATTTCTCTATGTATCACATAATACAACTTTACGACGCAACATGTATTACACATTATAAACTACTATTATATACATCTACTAGAACCTAAACATGGTTCAAGAGCATCTAGTTAAATAATAAATCAGTCTCCTTCGATACCATTGAACTTTATCAATCAAATAGCACATAACCTTTACCGTGTATCCTTAACCTTCAAAAGTGGTTATTTGCAAGGGTGATCTCGACAGCCCAATAATTCTTACAGTTTTCATGCAGCACGTAGCATATAATAGCATATTCAGCACATACATTCATAATCCATTAATATTTACTACGCATGTTACTTCTCATATAATAGGCATAGAGATTTATTTCACAAGCATATCATCAAAGATCAACTTTCACATTTCATACATATCTCATATGCATTTCATATATATACATCAACATTTACATAGCATAATATAGATCAACTAACAGTTATCAAATTCATATATCAAATAGGAACTGAAAGACTTGCCTGATTCGTAGTTTATGAACTACGACTTAACTGCACTTCATTTATTCCTACATAGTTATATAATCATGGATTCATATCCATCAGTAACATAATTCATACATTCTTAATGTAATAATAATGTTACATTGTTCTCTATCTTGGTTTTTAAGACCTTCCCTTTGCTTTCTTAGTAAACTCTTAGAATAGCTATGTATGTATAGTATACCTTAACTACACATGTTCTATATCAACATTCATAAATCTTTCTCACACACTTGACTCTCTATGTGTTCGACACATATTTAAAGTCCATAGATACGCTATTTACATCGTTCTTACATTTTGCAAACTTTAATAAAATTAGCAAATTTGGGTTTTATATAACCATTACAGTTTCACCCCAACTTATTATTAATGAAATTTAATTTTCTATTTATTATTTTGAAATAGTAAGGGTTGATTTGATTAATGTGGATAGTTAGGGGTAAAATACGCAAATATTTCAAAATAAGCAAGTGGTTATAAAATATTCATTGTTGTTTGGGAATATTCGTTTGGTCGTGGAATATTCAGATCGCTTGGAATATTCGTATTTACGACAAGCCAAATGTGTGTGGGCCCCATAACTAAAAAGCGATCGATGAAGAAACGACAAATATAAGTTGTTTAAAAATAATCTACAGAAGTTGTTACCAAGTAATATCGTTAAAATACCCTGTGGTTAAAACACAAGAAGACACCAGATTGCACCAATTATTGATTCTTACGTAAGAAGGCACTACTCACTAATAATGGTTACAAAATTACCGCTCAAAGATTTTATCGAGTTAATAATTGTCATATTGATATTTTATATCATTGTTGTTTCAATAATTGTCATTACACAAGATTTTCATTATCGAAGCAATAATTCATATTATCCTAATAATATTATTAGATAACATTATTGGCAATGTCTAGAAAGTTCTCGCTTAAGGAGAGGTTTGGTCACCTAATCAAGGCCCAAGAAGAAGAAATTTTATCGAAAGCCCCCTCTTCCTGAACCGCCTCGTCATAATAATGTGATTCTCAGTATATTATTTATGAATAATTAATTATTGATTTATATGATGAGGAAAATATTGATTTTATGAGGATATAGATGGAGAAAATTTTTAATGTGACAATTGTTGAAAATTAATATTTTATCTTTTTCTCGATAAAATAATTCATTTAAAAATATATTATTTTAATAATATATTAACGGTGATATTTTTACAATGAATGTGGGATATATGAGTATATGAGGAGGAAGAGTATTTTTGTGGCATTAAATGTTTAAAACATGTTTTGTGTGTTGGTGGACACAATTATCGACCGAAATTTGATTATAAATTTCAGTAAAATCGCCTGCTTGTGGATTTCTTGGCCAATTTCTATTTGGAATTTGGAAAACTTTTTCTTCGCAAAGTTGTAGAGAATTGAATTTCCTATAAAACTCTCATGAGATTTGAATTTTCTGATAAAAGGGCTATTTATTATGAATTATTGAAGTTCAAGTTCAAATAATTAATTTTTGGGAGTTTTAGTTAATTATTTTGAGAAAAACGTTTTTGCAACTAAGTTGGCCTCACATGTGATTCAAATGGGCTGAGATCAGTTGTCTAAGGTGGGCTAAAGAAAATGTGAAAATATATTAATATTATATTCAATTTTCTACTTTGTGTTCTAAGCATTTTCCTATAAATAGGTGCTTAGGTTAGAATTGAAAACACACCGTAAACCCAAGTTTCTCTATTTCTCTCTCGATATATTGAGCGATTCTTGTGAGTATACTTTGAGTATTGTTAGACGGGCAAGTTCCTTCAAAGACTATACCCTTAGATTCCAAATTTAAAGTACTAATCTTTTCGAGGTAAGTGGATGTTATTTTCTTCTCAAATGATATTATTTCTTCAATATCATTATGTCAAATATTGGTTGAAACTTTTTATCAAATTTGGAACTTTTTCATGCTCTGGGTTACTATTCATGAGTTACTATTCATGAGTTACTATTCACGAAGTTACTATTCATGAGTTACTATTCACGAGTTACTATTCACGAAGTACTATTCATGAAGCGTGAAGATGTTTTTTTGTGAAATTTCTATCTTTTGGTGTCTGAGTTACTATTCACGATACTACGATACTACTATTCACGATATACTTGCACTATTCAATTTAAAAATAAAATTTCTTCTTTTGTCCAAAATATCTATTCTCGATACTAGCTTTGATTGATCCATGTTTTGATCATTCTCAATTTTACACCACTATGATTATTTTTGAGGTATTTTTGAACATGGATAAAACAAAGTACTAATCCTTAATCCTTAATCCTCATCATTTTGTTTCAATCGATTCGCTTTTTTAAAAATATTTTTCATCATCCTCGCCTTTTAAATGATGATATTATTGAATATCTTTGGCCCGTAGTAGTAAAAGATGAATGATTTCAAGAATATCTTCGGTCAGAGTAAAAGATGAACAGTGTTTAGATGAATACATGACTAATCGATGAATATCTTCGGCCTCAGTAGTAGTGAAAGATGAATATTTGATTCCGTATGTATATCGATTGATGTTACAGGATAAAAGATAGACGATGAACTTTTAAATTCATACATAGAAGATAGTAGTTTGCATTCTCTACTTAACTCTTCTAATGAATTATTATTTCACATGAATATTGATTTAAAATTTGTCATCTATCAGATTCTATTAGATTTTTCCCTCGTCAAGACTAACGGTAATTTGTTGTATATTATCTTAGTCATAATATTCTTTATCGGGCTAGTTGAGCTCACCCTTTTCCTTTTTGTTCCATTTTTCTTCTCGTGAGGCGAGAATATATAGCGAGTACGAGCCTGGGTATGGAATGAAGGTTTTAGAAAGAATTGTTTAGTAGTCCTCACCATTTTTGTAAAATAATGTATCAATAAATGTGATGAGGATTTATTTGAGTATAGATATTGTCTAGAAGATAATATTTGTATTCAAACTCACAGCTTTACCGTTGTAATAATAAAGTTGTAGTTGTTTCGCACTACGATTGACAACCTCGTAATGGGTGATGTATACCTATTTTTTGGGGCGCCACAAATGGTATCGTAGCTTAGGATATGATCTCCATGAGATCGGGAATAGAACTAGAGGGAGAGAGACGAGAAAATCCTTCGCTAGTGTGTCCTACCTAAGCTTATTTTTTTTTAGTTGGTCAAGATATAAGGATATTATGTGATATATTGATTTCTTAATTAACCCTTGTTTTATGACACAAGATTTGAGAATGTCGATCGAGAATATTAACAATGGAAATGAGACCGTGGAGACGCTCAGACTCACCAACGAGGAGAACGTGTAACACAGTCGGGCAATGTTCCTCCCGTGAACAACACCAATCGAAAGCGTATGATGAACGAGGGATGTTTAGAAGCTTTTTGCAGCTCATGCAAAATCGCATTTAGGAGACTCGTGTTCAAAATACAGAGGAGGAAATGATAGCAATTCACGGGTTGTCACAAAAAGCAAGCAGCTTCAAAGAGTCAGGACCACCGTAATTTAAGGGAAAGCCGATCCGATCACGGCGAAAACACGGGTCAAACAAATTACCAAGATATTCGATGTCTTGGATGCACGGAGGAATGTAGGTTTCCATTCGCCACCTTTATGTTCCGTGGCGCGAGGCGTATCATCGGTGGGAGTCTCAGAAGCGCACTCCATCCAAATTAAGACTCTCAAAGATGTCTTGGGAAACGCTTTCAGAACTATTTAATGACAAATACTTTCCTCGAAAGTGTTCGCTATACGAAGGAAGTGGAGTTCATCGATTAGAGCAAAAACAACACGACGGTGTCTCAAAGACGAGGCAAAGTTTGCAGAGTTATCCAGTGTTCAGACCTCATTTGGTGGAGAATGAGGAACGATGACGCGGATGTTTCTTAGAGGTTTGAAACCCAGATACGCCAAGATCTCATTTCTCATAAACTTTCTCTCTTTCGATGTTGTAAATGTGGCTCAATTATTAGAGCGAGATAACGAGTACTACTAAACCGAGGGACCACAACCAGATCGTACTGTAGATAGCAAATAATGTAATAATGATAACCAAATGAGAAAAGAAATGATTTTACAAAAATGGTAACCACTCGTGGTAATCATGGCCATGAAAATAGAAGAAGCGAAGTCGAGGAGATTTTAAAAAGAGGAGATTTAACAACTAATATGTGAAGACGACAAGGCTTTAAAAAGAATCGGTTCTAAGGGAGGAGAACGAACACCACCCATATATGCTATAAATGCGGAAAGAGGGACATATCACCAAACCGCCCACAACAGCTCAAGGTATGCTATAATTGTGGAAAGGAAGGACATATCGCCGAGATCAGACGCAGAAGCGAAACCTAGTTCAATGGGGACGGTGACTCAAAAGATCGTCCCTGTAAAAGTCAAAGTCAACGATTCCGGAAGAGCGCTTTGTTGTGATCGGTCAAAATGCGAGGAACCCAAACGAGGTGATCACGGTAAGCTATTTATAAATTCTCATGTAAGTTTATACCTTACTTGATACCGGTATACCCATTCATTTATCTCTCCGCATGTGCTCAACGCTTAAACTCGACCCGAGAAATTAGACTTTCGACCTATCTCGTGGAAACTCCGCTAGAGAAACTTTCATCACATCCACTGCTTATAAATCTTGTTTGATTCAAGTTGGCACCATTACCTTACCGCAACCTTATCTCTTTAAAGATACTTGCTTTTGATGTGATTTTAGGATTGATCGTTAACTACTCATCATGCCAAAATTGATTGTTTTCGTAAGGTCATAGTTTTCATATTCCTAACCAACCTCGTTGTATTTAATTCAAGCAACTAAACCATTAAAATCAATCACCGCTATATCTAATCATAAAGCTATTCGCTTATTGAAAAACTGATGTCAAGCTTTCTTAGCCCATGTTATGGATTTGAATAAAGACACGCCAAATTTGAATAATATTCCCGTTGTATCGACTTTCCGACGATTTCAAGAACTTCCCGCCTACCCCGTAACGTGAAGTTGAATTCTTTATTGATCTTGAACCCGCACAAAGCCCATTTCTAAAACCCCATATCGAATGGCTCCTATTGAACTTCAGAGTTAAAGGTCCAACTACGTGAATTGTTGGACATCGGCTTCATTCGGCCCTAAGACATCTCCTCGGGGTGCTCCTGCTTTATTCAGTAAAGAAGAAAGACGGAGTATGCGATTTCAGATTGACTATCTGAATCGAACCATGTCACCATCAAGAATAGGTATCCTCTACCTCGTATTGATGACTTGTTTGACCAAATGCAGGGGGGCACAATTCTTTTCAAAATCGATCTTCGCTCGATATCATCACCAAGATTAGAATCCGAGGATATTCCAAAGACCGCTTTTAGAACTCCCAGACGGGCATTATGAATTCTTAGTCATGTCTTTCTGATTGACTAATGCTCCCGCGGCTTTCATGGATATGATGAACCGAGTATTCAAGGAATATTTGATCACCTTCGTTGTTGTTTTTATTGATGACATCCTCATATATTCCAAAAGTCGTGAAGATCATGAGCACCATTTGAAGTCGGTACTCCAAAGGCTTCGTGAAAACAAACTATATGCCAAATTGAAGAAATGCGAGTTCGCTTGAGGAAGTAGCATTCCTTGGGCACGTGGTGTCAAAACATGGAGTATCCGCTGATCCGCCAAGATCAAGCAATACAAAGTTGGGAGCAACCAAGCTCTGCAGGATCAAGTACGAGTTTTTGGGCTTAGCCGGTTATTATCGAGATTCGTGGAAGGGTTTTCTAATCGCTACTCCATTAACTCAAATTAACTCTAAGGATACAAAATTGCTTGGAGCGAAGAATGCGAGAAGAGTTTCCAAGAGCTTAAGAGGAGACTTATTTCTAACTGCTCTAACAATACCATCCGGTTCTTGATGGATTTGTTATCTACAAATGATGCTTCGTGCAAAGGGTTAGGATGTGTTCTCATGCAACGGGGAAAGTCATAGCCTATGCCTCATGCGACAACTTAAAGAGTATGAGAGGAATTATCCTACTCATGATCTAGAGTCAAGCAAAAGCTTTAAGCTGCTTAAAGATATGGAGGCACTATCTATATGGGGAGAAAGTGAGATATATTCGCACCATAAAAGCCTTAAATATTTCTTCACTCAAAAAGAACTCAACACGCGGCAATGACGCTGGCTCGAGCTATTGAAAGACTACGACACACACTATTCAATACCATCCCGAAAAAGTTTAACGTGGTAGCCGACGCGCTGAGTAGAAGATCATATGCGAACGAAAAGCGATGATGTCAAGTATACGACAGAGCCAACTTTAATAGAAAAAGTTAAGGTCGCTTGCCAAGCCACCGAATCTTGAAATGATGCGCGTGAAGAAGAAAGTACAAGAAGGAGCTATTCCTAAGCGAGAATCGATGATGAAGAAGGAATACTTCGAGTCCACTCTAGACTTTGTGTTCCTAACGACTCGATTTGAAGTACAAGATTATGATGGAGGCACACAATACACCATTTGCAATCCATCCTCGAAGTACTAAAATGTATCGTGATCTTCGACATACATTTTGGTGGAACAATATGAAGAGAGAGATTGCAAAGTTTATCTCAATGTGTTTAACTTGTCAACGTAGTAAAGGCGAGCATCCGGTACCTAAGGGTCCGCTGCAACCACTTGAGATTCCGAAATGGAAGTGGGAACACATTACCATGGATTTCACATTTTGTCTTCCTACTTGCTTCTCGTGGCATCAATGCTATTTGGGTTATTGTTGATAGATTAACCAAGTCTCGCTTCATTTCTTGCCGACACGGAGACTTATTCACTTGAACGCCTCACTAGTATGTACGTGAATGAGATTGTGAGGTCAGTATGGCATGCCCAGATCCATAGTTTCGATCGCGACCCAAGATTCACTTCAAGATTTTGGGTTAGCTTGCAAAAAGCTATGGGCACGGATTTATTTATTCTGGCCGCATACCATCCTCAAACCAGACGGACAATCGTAAAGGACTATTCAAACTCTTGAAGATTTATTAAGACTCGTGGTCCTGTACTTCAAGGGCGCTTGGGATAAGTATTTACCATCAGTGGAATTCTCCTACAACAACAAAGCTTATCGTGCAAGTATAGGTGTAGCTCCATTCAAGCATTATATGGACGAAAGTGTCGCTTCCAAAGATGTTGGGACGAGGTGGGTGAAGCAACACCGTTGGGACCCGAGTTGGTACGTATGACTACTTTAAAAGATCCAAATGATTCGACAACGATACAAACCAAGCACAAGATCGACAAAAGAGTTATGCGATCTTCATCGAAAGGACGGGAATTTAGTGTAGGGATCATGTATTGTCATGAAGTCGCTCCATGGAAGGGAGTTACAAGATTTGGGAAGAGAGGAAAGCTCAATCCACGATTTATCGGTCCATTTCAAATTCTCGACCGAGTAGGAAATGTAGCCTATAGACTCGCTAAGCACTCTCCGAGTATGTCTCGTGTTCATAATGTGTTTCATATATCCAGTATTTCAGAAATATGTGAAAGACCCAACCACGCTATAGAGTTAGAACCGACGAGATAGCCAAGACTTAACGTATGAGGAGGTACCGCCAAGATCTTGGATAGAAGGAGCATGTCCCACGCCAAGAAAGGTCATACCACAAGTTAAAGTTTTGTGGAGGAATCATGCTATAGAGGAAATGACCGGGAATTGAAACTAAAATGAAAGCGAGGTATCCTCACCTTTTCAAACACTGTGTATCGTGACGCCAATTTCGAGGACGAAATTTCATAAGGAGGGGAGGTTGTAAGACCCCAACTTATTATTAATGAAATTTAATTTTCTATTTATTATTTTGAAATAGTAAGGGTCGATTTGATTAATGTGGATAGTTAGGGTAAAATACGCAAATATTTCAAAATAAGCAAGTGGTTATAAAATATTCATTGTTGTTTGGGAATATTCGCTTTGTCGTGGAATATTCGCATCGCTTGGGAATATTCGCATTTACGCAAAAAATGTGTGGGCCCCATAACTAAAGCGCGATCGATGAAGAAAACGACAAATATAAGTTGTTTAAAAATAATCTACAGTGGTTGTTACCAAGTAATACTGTTAAAATACCCTGGGTTAAAACACAAGAAGACACTAGTATCGCACCAATTATTGATTCTTACGTAGAAGGCACTACTCAATAATGGTTACAGTGAATTACCGCTCAAAGATTTTATCGATCGAGTAATAATTGTCATATTGATATTTTATATCATCATTGTTTCAATAATTGTCATTACACAAGATTTTTCATTATCGGGCAATAATTCATATTATCCTAATAATATTATTAGATAACATTATTGGCAATGTCTAGAAAGTTCTGCTTAAGGAGAGGTTTGGTCACCTAATCATGCGCCCAAGAAGAAGAAATTTTTATCGAAAGCCCCTCTTCCCGAACCGCCTCGTCATTAATAATAATGTGATTCTCAGAATATTATTTATGAATAATTAATTATTGATTTATATGATGAGAGAAAAATATTGATTTTATGAGGATATAGATGGAGAAAATTTTAATGTGACAATTGTTGAAAATTAATATTTTATCTTTTTCTCGATAAAATAATTCATTTAAATATATTATTTTAATAATATATTAACGGTGATATTTTTACAATGAATGTGGGATATATGAGTATATGAGGAGGAAGAGTATTTTTGTGGCATTAAATGTTTAAAACATGTTTTGTGTGTTCAGTGGACACAATTTATCGATCGAAATTTGATTATAAATTAAAAATCGCCTGCTTGTGGATTTCTTTCCAATTTCTATTTGGAATTTGGAAAACTTTCTTCTATAAAAGTTGTAGAGAATTGAATTTCCTATAAAAACTCAAGAGATTTGAATTTTCTGATAAAAGGGCTATTTATTATGAATTATTGAAGTTCAAGTTCAAATAATTAATTTTTGGGAGTTTTAGTTAATTATTTTGAGAAAAACGTTTTTTGCAACTAAGTTGGCCTCACATGTGATTCAAATGGGCTGAGATCAGTTGTTCATAGGGCTAAAGAAAATGTGAAAAATATATTAATATTATATTCAATTTTCTCGCTTTGTGTTCTAAGCATTTTCCTATAAATAGGTGCTTAGGTTAGAATTGAAAACACACCGTAAACCAAGTTTTCTCTCTATTTCTCTCTCGATATATTGAGCGATTCTTGTGAGTATACTTTGAGTATTGTTAGACTATGCAAGTTCCTTCAAAGACTATACCCTTGTAGATTCCAAATTTAGAAGTACTAATCTTTCGAGGTAAGGATGTTATTTTCTTCTCAAATGATATTATTTCTTCAATATCATTATGTCAAATATTGGTTGAACTTTTTTATCAAATTTGAACTTTTTCATGTCTCTTACTTTCACTATTCATGAGTTACTATTCACGAGTTACTATTCATGAGTTACTATTCACGAGTTACTATTCACGAGTACTATTCATGAAGCGTGAAGAAGATGTTTTTTGGAAAATTTATCTTTTGGTGTCTGAGTTACTATTCACGATACTAACTATTCACGATACTAACACTATTCAATCAAAAAATAAAATTTCTTCTTTTTTTCCAAAATATCTATTCGGATACTAGCTTTGATTGATCCATGTTTTGATCATTCTCAATTTTTACACCACTATGATTATTTTTGAGGTATTTTTGAACATGGATAAAACAAAGTACTAATCCTTAATCCTTAATCCTCACATTTTGTTTCACCGGATTCGCTTTTTTAAAAATATTTTTCATCATCCTCACCTTAAATGATGATATTGAAATCTTCTTTACCAGAAGAGTAAAAGATGAATGATTTCAAGAATATCTTCGTCAGAGTGCAAAGATGAACAGTGTTTAGATGAATACGACTAATCGATGAATATCTTTCGCCCAGAGTGCAAAGATGAATATTTGATTCCGTATGTATATTGATTGATGTTACAGGATAAAAGATAGACGATGAACTTTTAAATTCATACATGTAAGATAGTAGTTTGCATTCTCTACTTAACTCTTCTAATGAATTATTATTTCACACCGCTAAATATTGATTTAAAATTTGTCATTCTATCAGATTCTATTAGATTTTTCCCTCGTTGAGACTAACGGTAATTTGTTGTATATTATCTTAGTCATAATATTCTTTACCGGGCTAGTTGAGCTCACCCTTTTCCTTTTTGTTCCATTTTTCTTCTCGTGAGGCGAGAATATAAATGAGAGTACGAAGCCTGGGTAATGGAATGAAGGTTTTAGAAAGGATTGTTTAGTAGTCCTCACCATTTTTGTAAAATAATGTATCAATAAATGTGATGAGGATTTATTTGAGTATAGATATTGTCTAGAAGATAATATTTGTATTCAAACTCACTTTATACCGCTAATAAAGTCAGAATACATGTGTAATAATAAAGTTGTAGCGTCACATTTGCTTTCAAATCATGTATTTTGACAACTCGTAATAGGTGATGTATACCTATTTTGGGGAGCAATTGTGCTGAATGAATCATGAGAATGGGAGCAATTGCGCCTTTCCTACAGGCTGACTCCTGGAGAGTCTCTCGCTTGTGCAGTAACTAAAACCCATACTCAAATTCTTCATGCAACATGCTTAAACTCAACTACAATACTTCTATACATGTTTATAACACTTAACTAACATGATAACAATCTTCAAATCACATAAACAACAACCTGATTACTCGAATTCAAGATTTTTTCCATTTTCCCAATATTTCACATGATTAACAAATTTCTTCACTACGGATTCGTTTCTCAACCAATTTGATTCGTTTAACCATCGTTGTTTTCGTATTGAACTATATTAACAACATCTAATAGAAATTTATAGATTGCAACAATCCTTAGCCAATCTATTTTTGACTCAAAAGTGACTTTTTCTTAAAATTACTAAGGAATTGATGAACTTGAATTCAAGAACATATAAGTTAGAATCATTACCTCTTGATGCTTAGTTTCCTTAGTTTCTTCCCTCTGAAATAGCTACACTCTTATTTGAACAACCAACACTCATACTCAAATTCTCAGAGTTTCAAGAACAAAGCAACGTAACTTAGAATTTGGTCTCTTATTTATATAAGAAGCTTGAACTGGAAATTAATTTAGAATCCATGGTGTTGAAGGAAAACACAATGGTTTAACAAGAGTGGTTCAACAACCACTTCCCAGCCATCTCCATAGCCATTGGCTTGGTAATGATCACCTAGCTTAGCCACTAATAATACTTGGAGGTTACGTATTTTAGAGTGTAGGTTACTTTTCCTTATACTATGGTGCAACTGATAATTTTATAACACAGGAACGTGCTTCAATCTTGCTCAGTTAGTTACTTTAACTCCCAAAAGTAATTTTAATGTACAATTGTTACCATTTTAGGAAAATTTAGGGATTATAATATACTCACATCATATAATCCATGTACATTATACATGTAATAAAATATCACAGTCAGGTGTTGTTATCCGAGTAGTTCCATAATTATTTCTACTACTCACATAATCACATTACAACATTATTTAATATTAATATTTATTCAAACATTTTAATCTCCTACCCAGTTTCTAGAATACGCAGATATTTAATTATTTATGTATTACCACCACATATGATTTCACTGTCCACTTGGTACCTTATATCATTAGTCTCAATTAAATGTCACCTCGCACGTATTCGTAAGCCGCAAGTATTATATATTACTACTGCTCACATTTTCCATATTACCCATAGTAATATTATTTAATGATTATACCCTCATTAATATTTTAATTGGGCTAAATATCATTTAGTTGGGTATTTTCAACCCACACAATAATTAATTAATATTAATCATTTCTTTTCAATAATTATTATGCATTCCTCTAATTAATAGAATATAATATTCTATAATATCGCTTAATTAACCCATAATTAATTCGGGTTAATTAATTAAACCTTATTCAATTCCATTCATGAACAATTTAACCATCATTTAGGATTTTATTATCCTTATGAGCCCTCAATACCCATTTCTTAGATTTTAAATTCCAAAAATTGATTTTACAGACCGGCGTAATTTGTATTGGTTGTAAATAAACTTTGGTAATGGCGCAAAATTGAGCCATACCAAATTCTCAGGCAGACAAGTTCTGCATTAGCAGAACTGAAACCTTACACTTCTAAATACTTTACACATCCTCCTTCAGCGTTAACTCGTCTAATCATAAATCCCCTCTTTGGTTTCACATCATTGATTACTATTTTCCTTAGCAATTTAAGAATCACACTTCGAGTTTTAAAACTCTATCTCCCTTATTAGTTTAACCAACTATACATCTCCTTTATGGTTTCATACCACCAATAACACAACACTCGAATATAACACATACATACATTCCTTTAATCTTCACTTCTTGCCGTGTATCAATTTACTCACTAATTCTCTAATCACTTTAAAGGTATATCAATTTTCTTCCCTCGTTAACAACGTACATATATACAAGTCCAAACACAGCACACATCGAGTCTTTAATAGTATTCAATATAGTACACTGAGTGATTTCCCACAAACAACCAACAATTTAGTTTTCGTCTCGTCTACACTGTTTTTACAATGAGTTAGATCGGTTACCAATTCGTATATACCTCCGCTCTCTTAAGGAATCGTTTAGCCCAGCTCCTATACGTCAACCATTAAAGAGTAAGATTGCACTACCTTAGACTTGATATTCACTTGTACACATACTCAAGAAATTGGTGATTATCAAAGATATATAATGTCACCAACTTACTATAATAATTTCACATAAACTATTTAACATCAATAGATAATTTTATCCATCTTCTCACTAATTTATCTCTACAATTTATAACAAATATATAATAAAGATATATATATATTTATTAAACACATCAATTACTTATTACATAGCTCATATTACCCTATGTAACACAATACCACATACCTGGTAACCCTTCACAAGCCTTAAGAATTTTATTCACTAAATTCTTATTTTAATATTTTCTGAAAATTCGGGTTCTTACATCTGCAGCTGCCGCAGGTACACCTGCGGCTCCCAGCTCTACATGGGATGGCCATTTGTAAGAGAAAGGAGGCGAGGAAGCCCTATCAAATTTGCTCTATACACACCCCATATTGAGTGATTTCTCATTTTAAACACCTGTTAGCTCACATATAGCTATATTTTACCGATGGGAGCTAAGTGTTTATCCATCTAGAGTCATAGAAGCCTGCCTTGGTAGCCCACTGTAAGCCTTCTCACAATCTATAAAGCCTTTCTCTTCATCTTTGCACACACTATTCTTCACGTTGAGAGTCGTGTTGTGTGCGTATTCCCAGACTTTGGTCCGTGGTTTTCATTTCTGTTTGTATATATATACTTATATATGTATATATTTATATATGGGCTAACATTATCGAGTTATGTCTCGATTGAGCCTAGACTTATGTCTGGAGTGTTTCCTTGCTTATATATATATATATATATATATATATATATATATAAGCAGTAAACGCTCCTGATATAAAATCAAGGCTCATCGATATATATATATCCTGAAAGGCGTTCTTTATATATATATATATATATATATATATATATATATATATATATATATATATATATATATATATATATTTAAAAATCATAAATGATAAACCTAAAATGGATTTAAGAAACATTCTGCATGCGCTTTACCACTTATATATATATATATATATTTACATCTCTCATTAGGCACGGAGTTTACTTACGTGGCCTTTTACCGCTTTTATTTACATTTAGTCCCTTTGAAGTTTACTTCATGGCGGTTGATTGATTTTTATACTTTATTTTCATTTCGATCCCCCATGGAGGTGCTTCGTGGTGGTTGATCATGTCTATATATATATATATATATATTTACCGCTTTTATATATTTACATTTCCGATCCCCATGGAGGTGCTTCGTGGTGGTTGATCATGTTTGTATATATATATATATATATATATATTATAGTTTTATATATATAATAATCTACTACTTTTCATATAAACTACGACATCATGTGAGCCTAGGAATCATGTGATCACAGATTCACCATCAATCTAGATTCGTTCTTGTGATGGACTTTTTCACTATAAGCAAACTTGTAAATTATTCACGGTGTTTGAATTTCCTTAGATGGTTGTTATGCCCATGAGGAGTTCTAAGATCGCATGCCCATTTCAAAGATGTCTCAATTGCTATAATAAAATGAAGTACATGGTTTGAAAAAAAACTCTTTTACAAAACTTCACTACTATATCATGTTTAAAACTCAAATTTTTCATATAAATTCAAACCTTTCTTTGTATATAAAAGTGCGAACGAGGCCTCGCACTACTTCCAAATAAATTGCACATTGATCCCCACACACACACACACACATTCATATAATAGTTTCTTGAAAAGTGGCTACACCGTGGTAACACGACGATGTCTGGGGTGCCTAACACCTTCCTCCGCATAAATCAATCCCCGAACCCCAAATGAATCTCTGCTTTCACAGAGATTCTGCTTTGTAGTGTCACATCACCGGGTCAATGTGCAAACCTTTTCTCATTAAGCTGGTGCAACCAGCTAAAAACACCAACCGATTTACTTTTAAAGTCAAATCTTCGACATGATACATGTCAGACCTTTTTCACTTATTTTTTCAAACAAATCTCACATAACATGAGAACACCAAAGAACAAGAACAGAAAAGGGACAAATAAAAATCACGACGTCGACAGGTGGCGACTCTGCTGGGGACTCCAGTAAGAGGGCCTAAGCCGCTACTACAAGCTTTTTAAAACTATTATATGCTTGTGTGTGAATATTGCATTTACATTTATGATCAATGTGTACGAATGCATTTTACTTACTGCACTGCAAATTATCTATCTGTGATATTAGTGCTTTGCACATGTCATCATTTTCATAAACGGTGAGACACGCTATGTGAATGTATGTTGTGTGGTTCCTCCACCAGAGGCTATCCCGCTTGTTTGATTATCGGACTCAGTAGGGAGACTAATTCCAATGAGGCTCAAGAAAGGCACCACCCAGATTCGCTTCCAAATGAAAGACCGATTAACTTCCCATCAAGTAGATTATGATGATCCGGGAACCTTCATGCCAAAAAGCCACGAGAGTAACCCTAAGATAGGTCACCTCCTCGATAAACCAAACGCGAGAGGAAGTCTCTTCATGCTTTCCATTTTCAATTACTTGTAAAAGCATTTACTTATAATTTTATTCCATGTTCATCCTTATGTAATGGAAAATATGAAGAATATTTGCACATACATAACATGCTATCAAATAACACCCATTATTACAGTATAATATTCCTAAAATGGACATATTATGATAGCATGTAAACATTTACATTATCCCTAAGACTAAACTACATAAGTTTTTGTAGGGAAATAATTGGGCATGTTACTCGCTCAAAATCCAAAAAGGCCACGAGCCTACAACCAATCATGTCTTCTTCTGACCAATCTAATCCCGTTTCTAGAGAAGAATTTGATGGATTGAGTAAAAAATTACAGATTTGGCTGTTCTGCTGAAAGAATTACATCAGTCTACTCAGGGCTCAAAGATGCCTACACATACATAATCCTCTACACAAGGAGGAACACAAGGTTTGGATAAAACAAATCCAGAACCTCAGTTGGATACGACCAACAAAGACCCTGAAAACACCCATCTCAAAGGAGATCCAGACATCGGTGATATCAGGAAGAAGGTCCTTCAAATGGAGGAAACTATTCATTCTCTCAAAGGGATTAGAATACACGGGAGTGTTTCGTATGCTGACCTTTGTATATTCCCTGGTGTGCATTATCCAGAGAAGTTCAAAACTCCTGACATTGAAAAATATGACGGATTAGGGGATCCTTACACACATTTGAAGGTGTTCATTGGAGAACTTAGATCTTATGCGAAAACGAGAAGCTCGTAATGCAAATTGCTCCAAAGAGTCTCGACCGAAGAAGCCCGTTCATGGTATACCAGATTAGACAACTCAAAGATCCATAGCAGGGAAGAGCTAGCTCACGCCTTCCTTACTCAGTACAGTTTTCAATCTCAGATGGCTCCTGACCGGTACCAGATTACCAAGGTCAAGAAACAGTCTAATGAGTCTTTCAAAGAGTATACTCAAAGGTGGAGGCACCTTGCTACTCAAGTTATTCCTTCTAGGACAGAGTCAGAAATGGTCATGACTTTCATAGACATACAAGAAGCTTCTTTCTATGAGAGAGTCTTAGCTGGTATTGGCAAACCATTTTCTGAAATGATCAAGCACGGAGAGATGGCTGAGATGGGGTTGAAATCAGGAAAGATACAAGACCTAACCGCTCTTAAAGTAGTTGCTGAGCACCTCCAATCCGGATCTTATGGAAACAACCCCGAGAGGGTCCATAAAAAGAAAGAGGAGGATGTTTCCTTGATACTACAAGGTCAAAAAGGCAGTCAGAACATGCCTATACAGAGGAGAAACTACTCCCCTTTCCAAGCACAGTCTTCAAACCCTCCATTGCCTAAAGGTGGAGATGCAAAGTGCCCTCGAACGTTCACACCCTTAGGGGACTCGCTCGAGAATATTCTTGCTCTTCTGACTACTCATAAGAAAATCACGCATCTTCTTCCACCAGCCAACCCTAATGGGAGGGGTTTCAATGCTACTCGGAAGTGTGCTTATCATGCCGGGGCACCTGGACATGATACTCAAGATTGTTGGGCCTTGAAACACAAGATCCAAGATTTGATAGACAACGATGAGATAGTGGTTACCAAACCAGATCAACCTCATGTGCAAGACAACCCTCTTCCTCAACACAAAGAAGAAGAGGTCAACATGATTAGTTGGAGCACTGGTAGAGTTCCAAGTTTAACAGCGAATCATCCCAGACCATCAAAGACGGTGTTAATAGATAGGATTACACAAAGTTCTAATTTGCTATGGAACGCAATATGAAAGCTCTTTGTAAGCAAATAGAACAATTGGCAGAACTGGTGACCCATCAGCATCAAGTCACACGCTAGTTAGTCATCCAGGAGCATGCATGTCTCCTTTCTTTTGTTATGAATGCTCCATCATCACATTCAGAAAGCGAAGCTATGAAAGATAAGGTTGAGAAGAGAGAAAGCGCTTAAGCCCGTCGGGATTTTGCCAATAAAAGGGAATTTACATACCGGGCCAAACCTATGGAGGAGATATTTCAGATGCTAATCAACGAAGGAAGAATCACCTCCTTCTACCTCCAATTAATCCCCTCGCTCAAGACGGTTCAACTCCGATGGAGTATGTCAATATCATTCACATTCTCGCCACACAAAGACGTAAGAATGTTGGGCACTCCGCCACCTTATTCGTAATCTAATCGATAAAGTGTCTCCGCAATCGCGCGATCGATGATACACTGCTGGCTACTCGAGAGTGGGAATACATATCCTACTAAATGGAAGGGGCTAATAGTAGTTATATCCACTGAGGCTGATGAGACTGTCAAACCATTTCCCATACAAGCAATTTAGCTCAAAGGTGGTGATAATCCTTTGAAAGTGGCTCGCACTGTAGCCAATTTCTTTACCCTTCGCACCACAATATCCTCGTTGTCGCCACACAAAGTCCCATGGAATTATGGAGAAGTCAAGGATCCACGTCTAATACTACTGCTACAGTGTCGAAAGAAAATCCATTGTATCCTCCTCAACGGGTAATGAAGCCTACCATAAAAGCAAAGGGGAAGATTCCCATGGAGAAAATTGAAAAATTCCTTCGTAATATGGGCCATAATGAAGCCAAGGTGGTTTTAGCTTAAGAGAAGCTCCACATCGATCTCAATATCGACTTGGTTTTCTTCCGAGGATCACAGAAGATCTTATTAAAGGTTTTGGAAGAAGCCTACTTGCCAAAATCAAGGATGTGGAAAATTTCAACATCCGTTGATCACATTTTTAACAACAATGTGATATCCTTCATCGATGATTTACATACCACCCAAAGGGACCGGCCATCGTACAAGCCATCAGACATCGCAGCTTTGTCCTCCGGGTATATGTTAGCCGGAGTTTTGATAGATGGAGGTTCGCCTCTAATATCCGCCCTTATGCCACCTTAGTGAAGATGAACGTCAATCTCAAACGGATCCAAAGCGACCATACGATTATCAAAGCTTTTTGATGGATCCCGACAAAATTTCGCTGAGAGATTGAGCTACCAATTGAGATTGGTCCAAATACATTCAATGTATCCTTTCACGCCCTCAAGATAGATTCAGATACAACCCGCTATCGGGGAGACCATGGATCCACATGGTCGAGCCGCCCTTCTACACTTCATCATCAACAACTTAAATACATTGTCAATAATAGCCTAGTCACTCACAACGCTGAGCCGGAATGTCCCGAACAAGGAAACCTACCACTCATCGCCTTTAATTCGTAAGTTGAGCCAACCGCTTTTCATACTTTGAAGTGAGTAACACGCAATACCATCCTATTGGAGCACCACTTCCCGCACTCCAAGAGATTTCCGAGAGGTTATGCTACCACTCAAGAAATGATGTCATTGGTCATCACCGACAAGGGCTTGGTAAAAATCAAAGAGGTATTAAGCACCCAATTCAAGTGTCCAAATAAACCGGGACATCCTGACTAGGCTATTCTCGCTAGCCCAATCATAGAAATCCTCATAAGCACAAGCAGATTCCTCAAGCTTCCCACCACGATGATTTTTCTCCACCGCACCTCATGAAATGACATAGCCTCCTAGAAAAGGTGTCACCCCATGTTATGGCTATGTTGTTTTTCCCAAACCAAGTACCATTCAAAGCAAAAGAGGTCCTAATTCCCGATCCCAAGTGGAAGAAAGGGAACAAAAACATAAACACGACATCGCCTCGATGATGTCGTGCATACGATCATCATCATTCCATATGATGAACATACAAACAGATACACCCTGCATTTATGATTGCCCGATGTTATGGTCATCATTCGGAAAAGGAGGACGATGATAGCCCTCTCCATCATCAAGTAGCTTTCATCAGACTTTACCTCGATAATTGGAGCAAAGACTCCACGCATTGGTCGATGAGGGTAAAACAAGCAAAAATCCTCTCGCCTCAGAGATAACTTTAATTGCTTACTTTTCTATATATGATATTAGCGCTTATTTTATCAAGACATGCTAACACTTTTGTATGATTAAACAGCTTTCATATATTAAGTGAAAGCATATTTTGTTTCAGGACTCTTAATTTAGATGTGCTGCAGATTTGTTGATGAGGTGCCTTTTCTCCACAAGGATCAGAATTTTGATGAAAAGTTGACTCGACTTAATGGAAATCCAAGAGGACATTGAGACACCTCAGAGATTAAGGAATGGGTCAAGACAAACCTAAACCTAATCTTCGATCAAACCACTTCTTTCAATCTTGGAACCTTAGAAAGCCCTAAGCTAATCCAGATTGGTTCGCACTAACCCCAAACCAACGGAATGACATGGTTGCACTATTAACCCAATTCCGTGATGTGTTTGCATGGTCTCACAAAGACATGGTGGGTTTGTCCAATCGACATTGTCCTTCATCGCCTTCCCATTAAGGAGGATTTAAGCCAACCAGCAGTAAGCTCAAAGCGATTGAAACCTAAGTGGAGTTTAAAGGTAAAAGAAGAAATTGTGAAACAATTTCAAGTCATTATTATCATGGTGTCCACATATCCGAATGGATATCCAACATTGTTCCCGTGCTCTAAACCAGAGGAAAGGTGCGTAGTTTACGTGGATTATCGGATTTGAACAAAGCTTGCCTTAAAGATAGCTTTCCCGTGCCCTTTATCCACATTCTTATTGACAATATTGCTCAACACGGCATGTACTCCTTTGTTGATTGCTTTGCAGGGTATCATCAGATTATGGTCACTGAGGAGGATCATGAGAAAACTACTTTCATCACACCTTGGGGAACCTTCTACTATAGACGGTTGTCATTCTGCCTCATCAATGTCAGGGTAACCTATCAGTGAGCTATGATGGCTTTTTTCCACAATTTAATGCATAAAGAGATAGAGATCTATGTGGATGACATCATTATCAAGTCCCGAAGGGAGGAAGACCACTTAGACCATCTCAAAAAGCTCTTCAATAGGTTACATAAGTACAACTTGAAGTTGAATCCAAATGCAAGCACACCTTTGGCGTTAAATCGTGCAAGTTGCTAGGTTTCCTAGTCACCACAAAGGGATTGAGTCGATCCCACCAAAATCCAGTGCCATCAAGGAAATGCCCATTCCTCGCATAAGAGAAGGAAATACGGATTTTTTTGGAAGAATCAACTTCATTAGTAGGTTTATTTCTCAACTCACAAAGAACCTCGTGAGCCCATTTTCAAATTGTTAAGGAAGAACTCCTCCATGAAATGGAACGATGAGTGTCGAAAAGCCTTCCTTACAATCAAAGAGCAAATTAGTTAACGCCTCCTATTTTGGTACCTCCCAAGGATGATGTTCCCTGTTCATGTACCGCCCATTAATGACAATGCTATGGGTCGATGTCGGGGAAAAAAGACGATAGAGGCCAAGAACGAGCTATCTATTACCTCAAAGAAAAGATTCAAAGAAGAAGGAACACAAGTACATTCTAATTGAGAAGACTTGTTATGATTTAGCGTGGGCATCCATGAGGTTACAACATTACCTCCATGGTCACACAACCCATCTCATATCCCATGTGGATCCTCTCAAGTATGTGTTCAGTAAGCCCATACTGAATTATCGGTTGTCCAGATGGCAGTTGATCCTACAACAATTTAACATTGTTTACGTGACGCAAAAGTCTGTCAAAGGTCAAGGAATTGTGGATCAACTGGTCGCCGCACCTGTAGGGGATTTCAAACCCTTGGAAACATACTTCCCCGATGAAGGGGTAATGGCAATTCAAAGAACACCATCAAGACGATGATACATGCCATACGTGGAAAATGTATTTTGATGGAGCTCATAACACATAAAGGTTCTCGAGCCGAGCAGCTTCTAGTATCCCAGACGGGGAGCAGATCCCGTCAGCCATCAAATTGTAGTTTGTCAAAGACCAACAACACAAATAAGTATGAAGGTCAGATCATGGGGCTAAAACTTGCCCGCTCAAATGGGCATCAAAGCATGTTAACTCGCCTTTGGGGATTCAGAGTTGGTAATCAAACAATCCACATGAATCTATCAAACCAAAGAAATACATTTGCTACCTTACCATCGACAAGTTTTACAGATGGCTTTGGAGTTCGAAGAAATCTCCTTTCTATACATTCCTCGTAATAGAATGATTTTGCGATGCACTAGCAATGTCAGCCTCCTCGATTCACATACTTGACAAGGAAAACATGCCAAACATCACATTTGCCCTCGCAAAAAGGCCCCAACTTATGGGAACTATGTTGAGAAGTATCGAATGAGCTACCTCCCATCCACAACCCTTGGTATCAACATATCAAGGAGTATCTACGAGATGGATCTACACCCACCGAGGCGAGCCCTGACCGAAAAGAGGCGATCCATCGACTTGCTATGAAATTTCTACTGAGCGAGATGCACTCTACAAAAGAGATGCAGGATTAGGTCTCCTCAGATGTCTGGACAAAGACCAAGCTCAGAGGCTCATGGATGAGATCCATGGTGGAGTATGTGGCCCACACATGAGCGGACCCCTACTTGTTAAGAAGATCCTCGTATCAGGGCATTATCGGGCTTACGCTCAAAGTCGATCGTGATGATCACGCCAAGAGGTGCTATCAATGCCAAATTCATGGAAATGCTATCCACGCCTCTCCAAGGAACTCCACAATACGAGTTCACCACGGCCCTTCTCAATGTGGGGAATGGACATGATCGGGCCCATCGAGCCCAAAGCCAGTAATGGACAACGATTCATATTCACCATGATCGACTACTTCACCAAATGGGTAGAAGCAGCCTCCTTCCCCAGGGTTACCAAAGAAGTCATCATTGCTTTCATCGTAAAATAATATCGTTTGTCGATATGGACAACCGTGAGGTCATTGTGTCGACAATGCTAAGAACCTCAACAACAAAATGATGGAGGAGTTATGCAAGAAATTCCACATCAAACACCTTAACTCCGCCATCTACCATCCAAAGATGAATGGTGTTGTTGAAGCGCTAATAAAAAAACATCAAGAAGATCATGCAAAAAATGTCCGCCAATCACAAAGGATGGCCCGACCTCTCGCCTCTCGACTTTATTAGCCTATACAACTTCAATGCGCATTTCCACCGGGGCAACCCCTACTCATTAGCCTATGGGATGGAAGCAAAGGTTCCCATAGAGGTGGAAATGGAATCCTCAGAGTGTTGATGGATGCTCACCGGATGAAGACCAATGGGTACAAGATGTATCACCAATTGTCTCTAATAGATTTAAAGGCGAACCGCGCTATCTCTTCCATGGTCAGTTATATCGAAAAAGGATCGCAAGATCCTACAACAGAAAGTCCTATTACTATACATTTTAAACAACACGACTTGGTTTTAAAGAAGATCATTGACAACCAAGATCAATCTAAGGGAAAATTTGCTCCTAACTGGGAAGGCCCATTTGTTGTCAAGGAGGTATTGACAGGAGGCCCTCTCAAACTACATGAAATGGATGGTGATGAATTTCCACAGCTCATCAACTCGGACACACCGTGAAATGGTATTATGTCCGAGGTTATCATCAAGCAAACATCCCGGTTTTGGATCATCGATCACCACCATTCCGCTTTTCTAACCCTTTTACATACTCTTCTTCGCCTCGTGGAAATATACACTTCAAACCAAAGCACTGGTTTCACCTCATTTCAAACCTTTCACACATAGTTTCGATTATCCCCGTGGATTCAACCTTTCACACCTGCAGCTTATCCTCAAGATGGGATTAAACTTTTCTACGCTTGCGCTTTTCCCTCAAGACGGATCGGATCAAACTTTTTCACACTCGCAGCTTTGTCCCAATCATGGGATCAAACTTTCTTCTCCCCGCAAAGATAGCCTCGCATATGGGATTCATACTTCTCTTCGGCTGCAATTCGTCCTGAGGGGCAAACTACGTCGACCTGATCTCCCTAATACCTAGGAGTACGTAGGTAACCATATTCTATATGGCCCGGTCGCAATAAAAAAAATAACAAAAACATTTATGCCCTTCTTCTACAAAAACAAAAACAACAAAAACACTTCTACACCCTTCTTCATCAATAAAGCTTCTACACCCATCTGCCTTTCACATTCAGCGTTGAAACTCTTACACCAAGTTCAAACTACGCAGACCTGATCTCCTCTTCAATAGAGTACGTGGGCGCCATTTATGGTTTCGGTTTACCCCCTACCGTAACAAAAAAATACTTGTCACACTAAGATCGGGATCAAACTTCAATCCACCACATTTCATCGGCTTCAGGCCAAAGGGATGGAATTACCTAACCTCTCCTCACAAATAGAGATTCACGACCATCTAAGTCATGGTTGTGCCTCAAAGAGCAACACCAATCCATAAGAGATGGAATTAACCAGGCTTCTCACAAATAGGAGTACTAACGACCATCTGTGGTGCGGTCAATCTCAAAGAAGAAAAGCCACACTCTTCTCCACATTTCCATACAGAAACCAGTCCCAAGACACCAAAGATGGTAGGGATACACACAGATTAATGATTAGTTATGAAAGATCATGCGATGTCTCAATGTCCACACATCAAGGATGAGTTCAGAATGCATCATAATCACAATCCTTGAAGAAGCAGGCAAATATCAAGCAAGTATCAAGGCACAACTGAAAGGGAAGTGAATCAAAATATATTTCTCTATCATATATAATACTGTTTGATATATACAATATGTGTTGTACATTAAAAAATGGCTAAGCTAGTCTATGCAGGAAAATATAAGTCTATCTACGGATCTATATGTATGCAGACTATCAGATCTAACATAGCATCCCTCTCTAAAGAAGGAGGTAACGTTGCAAGCTCCTGACCTAATGGTATCTACATGAGCTAGCAGATCCGAGGCTAACTACATGGTAGCATGATGCTCATCAATATATGCACTCATATCGGTAAGGATGCCAATCGTAAGGGATCTCACTGAAGTACTATCCATGACGGCTACATCCCAGGCAGATAGGGCAGCATCCCACTCTACAATCAATGCATCTCTAGTCGATCCGCCTCGCTCTCTCTCTAATAGAGCTCATCTCTCTCCCATCAAGAGTCACAACATCAAGGCCCTAGCCCGATCTCTCTCTCAAAGGTCATCGATGTAAACTCGCTCCAAATATCGTGTCAATGTCAATCATAAGAGCACTCAGTAGTGGGAGAATCCATCATAAATGCCGGCAACCCAAAGAGTCAAATCCTCATCGATGGGAATATCAGCCTCCTCCATAGGCTCCTCATCGTCAGAATCAATCCCCTGTACTGTGGATACTACCACAGCTGATGCAGTCTCTGTCCCATCCATGCGGAATACTCTGCAGAACAACCCGGATGGCTAATGGAAAACTTAGCTAGCTCTCATTGATCCCAACATGCATACAACCCAGATCTATCCTCTACTGATAAATGGCAAGAAGCGAAGCGCTGACTCGATGCCCCCTCAAAAGGATGGAAGTCCTGGAACTGGTCAAACTGACACATCACGGCCAGTGGGTGGTAGGTCATCCCTCTCAAACCAGTCAGAGGAAGATAATCCATGCCCGGAGCATGAGTGATGAAGTCAGGGGTGAGCTAAGCCTCAGACACGGCAATATAGCAAATGGATCTCCGATCCCTGCCAGGAAAGCTGACCAAGATGCAGCATCTATACACTCCGCAAGCTGAAAGGAGTATGACATAGCTATATCATGGGTGAAACAATACCCATGTCATTTGAAAGTGCCAATCGGTCTCAAGTGTGACATAAACCACACATACAATTTATGACCGAGTCAGCTCAGAACACTCCTATCTGATAAGTGCAAAGAAGATGTGGTCGACCTCAGAGTCTCTACTATGATCATCAGTATGATGGTGTGACCCTCCTTGAGAGCTCTCACTGCCATGATGACTCCTATGTCCAACTCATCCATGTACCGTGGCATGTAGACATACGATAGTATGCATAATAGTAGTACATCCACTCTGGCCAAACGCCAATGATCCTCTGGTGTGGTGAAATCCCCGGAATGCCGTGCATAACTATCCTCTGAGCCAAATCTGTCAAACAGAAAACGCTGGGATATAACGTGGCTAGATGTGAGCTCATCTTGCACCACCTTATGCCTCAATCTAGTGAGGATCATGAACTGCCTACTTATGTCTCCAATCGCCATATACATGCAAGGTCTGTCCAATGGCATCATCCTCAAACGTGCATACTCCTCCAGAGTGGGAGTCAACTCCTGGGTCCCAAATTGGAAAACCTACCTCTTCGATACCCAGTGCTCCAACATGCCCTCAACAAACCCTGTGGGAACCTGAAACATCAACAGGGTCATAGTATGCAACAACAAATGATCTACAGTCACTTTGTCTAATGGTGACATGCTATCATACCATGATCACATACCAAATGCCACCAATAATGGTGGGGTATGATCAATACAAATTAACTGTCAAGAAGACATCTCAGACGGCCGCAATATAAGACCATCCAGGGGTCAATGATGAATATCTCTAGACATACATACATATGCATAACATAATAACATGCACAATACAATAGATGGCAATATGATATAGGGAATGGAAAACTGTATATACATTCCTAAGTATATCATCATCTAATACATCTCTGTACAGCTAAAATACAGGGAAATGGGGCACAGCCGCCCAACAACTAATAGAGGCATATCCAAAGATATAGCGAGAATGGGTCCCACACCTCCGGCTCAGTTCAGTTCGAGTTGCAAAGGAGGTCTCACAAGCTGAAAAGGCCAAATAAGGAATAAAACTGCTACGCGATTGAGCGGAGTAACCTGAAATCTTGGTTTTCACGGGCCAAATTGTGGCTTCACATATCACTCATTGGTATTCGCCTGAATGCAAGGTATACTATACTAGTGACCTCAGATTTTGCAAATCATGCTTGGAAATACCTCACAAAGGTCTGATGCTGTGACGCCCCCAAAATAGGTATACATCACCCATCTTGGGTCGCCAGAAAATACACCACTGACAACTTTATTTATACAACTGTCGTGCAAAATACAACAACACATACGTTGTGAATTTGATATATATACCAACTCTAACTCATGTCACAATTGCACCTTACATACAGGTACAGTCAATAACTGTTTTAGAAATTAAAATCTTTGGGATGTGCTCAAGGAAACCTTCGTACATGGGAGGCCATGTATCTAGGTTATGATAGATATCATATGTCCACAGAATTATCTTTGGTTGACCCAATAGACCCCAAAGAAAAATGAGAAGATTACTATCATCTTCTTTCCAATGGTGAGTCTTCTCTTGACATATAACTATCTCTACTGTCTCCAAGTGAAAATTATATTTCAAATAAATTCCAAGATCATACAGGTAGTGCTCGTAGATATACTCAGTAAGTGGATGTGCACAACCCTGTCTTATTATAACCCGAGGTTGTATGTCATTAGAAATCTTGTATGATAGTGGCAAAACACCCTTCCAAAGTTGGTTTCACCTCACCCTATTCGGTTCACCAAAATTAAATATCAAATGACGTATACAATACGACACACTTATCTAAAGTTCTCAATAAAATTATTTTCATACTATTTAGGGAGAACCTCAACAAACTATGACCACCGCGCTCTATTCCCCTCATTATCCCCGCTCGACCCAAATTTACACTCTTATTACCCTAAAAGAATTGTGAAGCAAAAAGGGTGAGCACAACTAGCCCAAAAAGAATATCATGACTAAAGATAATTTACATCAAGAATAATATTCTTCATCGATAATAAATCGAGATTTAGAACATATGGTAGATAAAAAACTTTTCAACCATAGTTAGCGGTGAACGAAGCAATCCATTAGAAGAGTCAAATAGACCATCAAATCTATTATCTTCTCCATGTTAAAAGTCCACCAATAATGTTTTATCCCTGTAACATCAATCAACAATTCCCGTCCACGATCATGTGAATAACTCATAATCACAATTGTGATTCTAAATTCCTCTTCGCACCCAGGACGAAGATAATTTTCATCACCTATCTTTACCTGAACCACCACAAATTATAATTAAATCACAATTCATATTTATAATCAAGTAAATCAATAGTCCAACTTTGCACTACATGCCAAAGATATACAACTGTAAAACCAATAACCAACCATTCATCTTTGCACTACAGGCCAAAGATATACAAATCAGAAAACTAATAACTAACGGTCCATCTTTTGCACTACGGGCCAAAGATATACCATCATAAAACCAATAATGCTTTGAGACTCGACTTAATAGTATCACGACCACGAATTATCCATGCACTACGGGCCAAGGATATTCGTGTTTTCAATTACGGTCATGATTATACCAAATAATCCCTGGTCATAATCATACCAAGTCAATCTATGCACTACTGGCCAAAGATGACTTTTACCACATCATTTGTAACATTACGGTCATGATTATACCAAATAATCCCTGGTCATAATCATACCTAGTTCATCTATGCACGTAAGCCACAAATGACTTTCAACACAATATAAGCATGAGGATCATGACAATGATATAAAGAATCAATCAAATGAGATAAAAGATAAATATTAAACATTTATAATATAATTTATTCAGCGTTCAATAATAACCAAATGTTATCAATCACTTAATAATCTCATAATCTAATATCATTAATATTATAACAATATTTTAATCATTTCTTAAACTTATAAATAATTTATTTTAATTATTTATACTTTACCAAATAATGCATTTAATCATTCAAAAATGCCATACTCATAAGATTTCATCACCAATGATCAAATCCCTCATCAAAAATCTGCATATACCTTATATAGGATTCCCAAGCCATAAAATCCTATTTTCTAATTGTATTACTTCACATAACATATTTAATTCATTTACTCATAACTAGTTCATTTTCACGAAAAATATCAAAATCAGTCCCAAAAATATTTCTTTTCTGGGATTTAACAGAATATAGTCCCATATTGAACATATATTTTTCTCGAAATTTTTAAAATTCATTTACTATTTTTCATATGGCCAAAACTGTCGAATATTTAGACATTTATCATAAATAGTACTTTTGTCCAAAAATTTCGAAATTTACAGGGTATACTCCTGTTATATACATGTACTCCTAATAAAAATTTCACCAATTTTGAAGTTAACCACAAGAAATTATAAGGGTTTACTTTTAAAATAGTCTTTTCCTATAAAATTCATAACTCCTAATCTATACATCCAAAAATCGCCATTTTTAGACACAATATAAAAAACTTATCAAATTATCATTTCAATTTTTTCCAGAATTTTTGAGGGTCGGAAAAATTAAGAAAACTTCAAATAGATTTTTCGCCCGCCATGCGGTAATCCACGTAGACAGATTATTTCAACAAAATAATAAAGAATGGAACCAGGTCATGCGTAATCCGCACAGACAGGATGTTCCAATAGAATAATAAAGAATGGAACCAGGTCATGCGTGATTCGCACGAACAAGATGTTCCAAATGTAATAATAAAGAATGGAATAACAACGAAAATCACCGTGCGTGCGATGATGTAATCGCAGACGAGGTTATTCCAACAGAATAATAAATAATAGAATCAGGTCATGCGTAAACGCACATACATGATATTCCAATAGAATATTAAATAATGAAATAATAGAAGAATTTCACCATGTATGCAGAACTTCGCATAGACAGGTTATTCCAACATAATAATAAAGAATGGAATAACATCAGAATTTCACCATATATGCGGTACTTCGCATAGACAGGTTATTCCAACATAATAATAAAGAATGGAATAACAGAAGAACTTCACCATGTATTCAGTACTTCGCATATACAGGTTATTCCAATATAATAATAAAGAATAAAATAACAGATGGTCTCTTCATGAATACGAAAGAAATAATACCCCTTACGAGTACAACAAATAATATCCTCTACCTTAAAAGAAACTGGATATAGGAGTAGTGAAGTAGAAGAATACTTTTCTTCTTTCTCTCTATAGTTTCTCTCTCTAGAAATTTAATAATCTATTAAATAAAATTATAATTATATTATAGATGTTTGATTTAATTATTAATGAAATAAGATTAACAATTTAAAGTATTTAGAATTAGATTAATTTAATTTGCTAGGAATGTGACAATTGAACTATATTATATAAGTAATAAAAAAATAAATTGAAGGGGAAGTTTTAGTATGGAAGGCAAACAAAGCCTTGTGGCTTTTGGTTAATGTAACAGCTGAGGACTTTTGTTTTGTTAAACTGATAACCCACGTTTATCGGTTTATATTACACATATTGTGTTTTAGTTGGTTTATATTACGTATTTTGTTCCAAGACTTAGAGTAGAGGAAGAAAACACAGAGAGTTAGAGAGAATTACAGAGAACTTGAGAATTGGAGTATCAAGAGAGAAGGGGGGAGTAGTAGAGCAATTCTTTGTCATCTTTGTTAATAATAATCAAGAATTGAAGGTATAAAACCTAATTTCATGTTCTTAGTTTTATATAGAATTTGTGTTAATTTGAATTATAAGTGTTAATTAGTTTATGTAATCCATTGGTTATCATCTATAAATGATTTTCAGTAAAAAAAATTCATGGAATCATGTGTCAGAATGGGGATTTTTGTGTTCTTGAGTTTTCTTTTGGAAAAATGAAAATTTAGTTGATAATTTGATAGAATGGTTGTTATGTATGTTATTAATGGTTTATAATCTGTTATGTGTTGTTTACAAATGATTTTGGAGTATCAAATTCATGTGTAGTCATGATTAAGAAGAAGAAATTGGTTTTTGGTTGAATACGTACTAAAAGGTTGATTTTAGAGTTAAAATTTATGTTTAAATTATATGATAATCTGTAAATTGGTTATGGATTGTGTTAATATGTCAAGAAACGAAAACAATGCATGAGTAATGGACTGATTTGGTTAAGAAAAGAGGATTTGGTGATTGAATTCGCTAAACATGTTAGAATATGAAGAAAACTAGTAAAAACATGGTTTTGATCCTTTAAAAATTAGTTGTGTAAGATGTTTATGTTATTATAATCATGATATGCATGCTTAGTGATGTTATTAGTTAGTTTATAGCTTCTGGGTTTGTAAATTTTTGCTTGATTAGGGAAAATTGGGTTATTTGGGAGTAACTGTGAAGTAGGGTATATAGTCTGCAGCTTTATTGCGTCTTGACGCATTTTGCGTTAATACCAAAACAAAAATGGCAGCTACTGCTTCTTGAAAGCATTCTGGTATTGAGCACCAAATAGCAATCTACGCCAAGGCTTGGGGTAGCCTAGCGTTCAGCCCCCCTGACAGCGAAATAGTTTGTTTTATTTTATTTTTTTTAGTCCGTGACATGTTGGTCTAACCTAGTCTATGGTGCATGATAATGTGTTGAGGTTCTATAATTGACTGTAAACATGTATTCAATGATTTCAAATTGTAAAGTTAATAAGTTTTGAAAAACTTTAACTTGCTGTTTGTTTAAGTTTGGAGATGTGGTTTAAAGGTTACACTGCTATGATAGCCTTATGGTTTAAGCTTGGTGATGTGATGTTAATTTAAAAGTCAGAACTTGAATTATGTTAACAAGTTAAGTTTAAATGAGAACTAAAATATATAGTGTTAATGTTAATGTAACTAATCGGTATTGCAATTCTAATGATATATATAGGATTTTGATGAACGTGTGTTATAGTTGTATAGCTTACGTACGAGGCTAGTTCTTAAACCTTATTTCTTTATGAAGAGCATCCTATCTTGTTTATTATTGTTATGCAAGTACCTCAATCTTACGTTTCACTAAGAAAATTTCTTAATCTTGAACTTGATATTGTTTGATTAAGATGGCTCAAGTTGTTTATTCATATTGATCAAGTTTCTAATCATTGTTTCTTATTAATTCAAAGCTTGAAATGTTCATTATTCCGAACGAGACTCTCTAATTCCTTTAAAGATAGTCTATTGGATATACAATGTTTTAGTCAACTATATAATGTTGTGATTCCATTCTTGATCTTAAATATTGTTACTCAATATCTAGTTGTTGTATCAAACTTCGATTGACTTGTAAACTTTTATTAAATTGACTAGTCCATAGTTGATGAGCGTTCTAAAATTTTAGAATCATTGTTGAGCTAATCCAAACTAAATTTTCTTTAGTGCGTAAATCCTAAGTCAAACTGAGATGAACAACCCTAATATAGGGGATTATGTACGCGTTAGCATTTAGATGTTTGTGCACAATACATGGTACGAAGGGCTGATCCCCCCTAAGTACAATAGGAAAGGTCCTTATAGTCTAACGACTGCTATAGTAACCTGGGACATAGTTCATGGTCTTAAGGCCCTTAGATATAAATCTTGAACTTATTTTCTAATCTTGATTCAAAGAACGAGTTCTTTATTATTCAGTATTCATTGCTTACTCTTATGATATTGTTATTGTCATCATTATATTTGTGAGCAATTATTTTCTCACTCTTGCATATAACATTGCAGTTAAAGTTGAGAAAGTTGACGAGTCGTCTACTAGAAAGGGCAAGGGCAAGATGTCCAAATGATGAAGACTTGTATGATTTTATTTAATGGAATCTATGTTACGAGACTTATTTAATTATATGATGTATTCCGCATACTTATGTAATAATTTTAAGGTTAGATTACCTGAGATTTGTTTTAAGTTGATGTAACCCTTTAATGGGGAGGATTATTGTTTAAGATATTTAATTTATGTCTTTATCCTAGATTATGGGTAGTTGGATGTGATTGTTTTGGATAGTGAACATCAAATCCTGTGGGAATGAAGTACTCGGATTAGGAGGTGTTACATGCACTGGCTGTAACGCCCCCAAAATAGGTCCATTCCATCCAACTTATTCTGAGTCGCCAAATACATGGTACAGAAAATAACTACAACTTTATTACTAAAATTGTCGTGCAAAATACAACAACACATATACTGTGAGTTTTAATACCAACTATGATTCATATCCCAACTATGGATAGCACCTCACATTGATACATTACATAAAGGTACAGTCAATAACTGTTTTAGAAATTAAAATCTTTGGGAAGTGCTCAAGGAAACCTTTGTACATAGGAGGCCATGAATCTAAGTTATGACAGATATCATATGTCCAGAGAATTACCCTTGGTTGATCTAATAGATCCCAAAGAAAAACGAGAAGATTACTATCATGTTCCTTCCAATGGTGAGTCTTCTCTTGACATATAACTATCTCCACCGTCTGCAATTGAACATTATGTTTCAACCAAACTCCAAGATCATATAGGTAGTGCTCGTAGACATACTCAGCAAGTGGATGTGCACAATCCTGTCTTATGATAACACGAGGTTGTATGTCATTAGACATCTTGTATGATAGTGACAAAACACCCTTCCAAAGTTGGGTTCACCTCACCCTATTCGGTTCACCAAAATTAAATATCAAATGACGTATAAAATACGACACACTTATCTCAACTTCTTAATAAAATTATTTCCATACTGTTTAGGGAGAATCTCAATAGCTATATATCACCGTTCTATTTCCCTGTTACCCCCGCTAGACCCAGCTACACTCTAATTACCTGAAAGGAATTGTGAAATAAAAGGGTGAGCACAACTAGCCCAGTAAAGAATACCATGACTAAAGATAATTAAATTATCAATAGCCTTCGTCAGTAATAAATCAGAGATTTAGAACATATGGTAGATGATAAAACTTTTCAACCATAGTTGCAGCGGAACGAGCAATCCATTAGAAGAGTCAAATAGACCGTAAAGTCTATTATCTCCTCCATGTTACACTACAAGAAAATGCTGTAACAGCGACCAAAAACATCAGCGACCGCACTTTTTGGTCGCAGAAAGTATTATTAGCGACCGCCATTAGCGACCGCCCTTGAATTTGGTCGCTAGAGTATGTTAGCGATCGAACCCTGTTAGCTATTCTATCATAAGTTCATTTTTACCTCCAAAAATTGGCACGAAAATATTGGCGCCTTAGTTATTTGCGATGACATCACCATCATCGATCGCGTCGCGTCGTTTGATACTCCACCATCATTTAAAATTAGCGAATCGACGCGCCGGCCGATAATCTGGTCACGATCTATTCCAATTAACCGGTTCCAGCCGATTCGTCACTCTCAATCGATAGAAGAAAAAAAGAGGAGAAAAGAATAGGAGAAGGGGGGAGAAGAGAGAGAGGAAAGAGGGGAAACGCCACCCACCACCCACCACCACGCCACCACAAATACCCACCACCACCACCACCACCACCACACATGTCGCCGCCACCCACCATCACACCACCACAACCGCCATGACACACCACTGCAGTACACCGATTTACTACATGTGAAGTATATTGTATGCAACATTTGTTATCACTTATATAATCAATGAAACATATATATATATATATATATATATATATATATATATAACCAAAAAATATTTATCCCAACCCGAAATTAGAATTTTAATAACTCATAATGTATAATGAATTTTTGAGTGAGGTTTATTGTGTTTGATACCTCTATGAGTAATCTAAACACTATTTTGAACTCAAATTCCTTGTAAATTATTTATGGTGATTTTTTGCAAAACCAAGAAACTGATGAAACCCCACGCCCTAAATTTTCAAAGGGTGCTTTTTGGATATCAAACTTGTTAAATAAAATATGGCCTTTTGAGGGTTGATACCTTATTGTATAAAGCGCGTCCTGTCCAAAGATGAACAAAAAGGACTTGTGATGAAAAAGTTATGACCAAAACAAAATTGAAAATTTTAAAATTAAAACAACTATAACTTGAGTTATATAACTCATTTGAGGATAAAATTTAAAGTGGAAGTACAACTCATTTGAGGATGAAATTTAAAGTGGAAGTACTCGCTCATGTAGAGAGTATACTGTCCAAATTTCATAATTTTTGGAAGTAATTTCGAATTATATTTAATTTTGTAATTTTGGATAGAAATGAGCCTTAAATAAATATTAAACAATAATAGAAAAATCTGGAAAAATCAAAAGTAATTTAAAATATAATTAACTATGTGGGACCGTAAGAATAAAAATAATAAATTAGTTAAGGAGGTTTAATGGAGAAAATAAGTTTAAGATAAATTAAGAAAATTAATTGAAGTAAAATCAAAAAATACGTAATATATTTTTATCGGTTAAAACATGATAATATGAAACGTATGAGCTTATGTATATGTTAATTAGACATGTTTATAGTGAGCCAATAGAATTAGTATGAGGGGATGCTCGAGATCGAAAGTTATATTAAAAGAAATTACAAAGCGGATTTATGAATAATTATCGAATTTACAACTATTAATAATAATAGTTAAGTTAATTGACTAATCGTTATGAATATTGTTAGTAATACAAATGACTAACAAAAAAATATATATATAATGGTAGTAGGGATCCACCATTTTCAAAATGAACAAGTTTCCTTCATTGCCCCTAGATATCCTCGCATTACGATATCTTGAAATTTAACAAAAGCCCTAATGTAATAAATCGAGATTGTCAAGTCTTTGTATCCAATAGAATTTGACCATGTATCTTTGCAGAATATAACAATAGAATTTGACCATGTATGCCTTGAATTATAGTTGTGCACATTCTGCTTTTGTGTGTCAGGATTATATTTTCTTTGAAATTGTCAAGTATGCATTACCTCGCATGCGTGTGGATAGTCCATATTATAGGGGAGACTCTGTAGATTTTTTTCATATATAAGTCAAATGGCCATATAACTTGAACATGAGTATAACATAAAACATAACTAGGAATTAAGTTTATCCATAATTCAATCAAGAAGAAGGTTCAAAGAAGTTTTTCCATAATTCACAGTCGAGAAGTTAAAGAAAATGACACACTATTAATATGTATGCTATAAGTATGGCTTAGCTTAGAATAGAAAGAAAATGAAAAGTACAAACACAAACACAAGCACCATAACTTCAACCACACTATTAATGAGTTGTTTCTAAAATATCCATACTTGTCTAAATCTTCATATATAAGTCAAATGGCCATATATGCATTCGTGTATATGTGATGGCAATGAGTATATGTGATGTTTTTTGTTGTGTTCAGATATGGACCCTCGAATCATATATGTATCCTTGTTAAGTAACTTGATTAAGAAAAAAAAAGAGTTGAGGGCCAAGGACAAAGACGACGCCCGACCATCGATGCAGCACAGGCGACTCACCACCCCCATTCACACATAATCATCAGTTATCCAACCTATCATACTCCTGCCGATCACGTGAGAGCGATCTGTCAGATCGTGATCTTCTTCAGATATCTTGGGCGGGCATCTGCAGTCTCCGAGTCTGATGAGTTAAGCGGAAAGCGATGGCGATGGCAGCAAGGCAGGAGCGAGAACAAAGAAGACAACAACAGGGAGGCGGTATATATATATCGCTTATTGTTTAGCTACATTGTCTTATATGTTTTTAGTCTACGAGTCAATGTCTTACTTATATGTAACATATATGTTTTATTACTTTGATAATTACAGATCCTAATTTGGATGATCCATGAAGAGCGCTGACTTACTTTTTTAGATTTTTAAAGCCTTGTACTCTTTTAGATTCATTCTTTGGACAATTGTATTAGTTTATATGGATGTTTACGATATCGATTATATTGTGTTGGATGAATGTTTTGTATTGTATTGGATGAATGTTTATTCATGGATGAATGTTTTGTATTGTATTGGATGGATGTTAATATGGATGCTTGTATATATATATATATATATATATATATATATATATATATATAATTGTGTTGGGATTGAAAGCAGGTACAAAGCAGGTTATTTTTGGGAAATCCATAAAATAGGCAAAAAATTTAAAAAAAAAAATCAATGATCGTGATGCGGTCGTTACAAATGTATCAATATCATTGAATCTGACCTCTGGCATTGCGGTCGCTATTATCGATCGGCGACGTCGTGTGACACGTCACGCATGACAAATGACTCAGCATAAGTCATAATAGCGACGATATCGGTCGCTAATTGTAGTCGCTAATTATTCGGTCGCTATTGGTGGTCGCTGATGTCCTTCCAGCGACCAGATTATTTGTGACTCAGTATCGGCTGACCGACATCTGTCCACAGATAGCCATCTCATGATCAGTATCGATCATTGATATCTTGATCATTGATAAGCCTTTTTGTTGTAGTGTTAAAATTCCACCAATGATGTTTTAACCCTGTAACATCAGTCAACAGTTTCTGTCCACAATTATTGTATATAACTCATATTCATATTTGAAATTCTAAATTTCTCTTCTCATCCAGGACGAAGATAATTTTCATTTCATATCTTTACCTGAAACATCAAAGATCATGGTTATACCAAATCACAGTTCCTGTTCATAATCATAATAATAAATTCATCTTCGCACTACGGGCCAAAGATATTCATCAACAGTTCATCTTTGCACTATAGGATAAAGATATTCATCAACAGTTCATCTTTGCACTACAAATTAAAGATGTTCAACAACAGGACATCTTTGCACTACAGGCCAAAGAGATTCAACAACAGGTCATATTTGCACTATGGGCCAAAGATATTACACAACAGTTCATCTTTGCACTACAGACCAAAGATATTAATATCTCAAAGAGATATATAATCATTACAGAATTTATATAGACAATAATTATAACCATGTTGATCAATTCACCTTTGCATTTAAGCTAAAGATATTCAATTGTAAATTCAATGGTCATGATCATACCAGTCAACAATTCAACTTTGCACTACTGGCCAAAGAGAACCCATAGTCACGATCATACCAATAATCTACCCACCTTTACACTCAAATGAAAGAGAATTTTTCTTCACCAGGATTATAAAAATGTTATATATGATAATAAAAATAATATGATCAACAACTGCATTTAATTTCAAAAGTAAGATTCATAAATCAATGATTTCATAACACCTTAATCCAAATATTATAAATTACTTAATAATCTCATAATCTAATATTATTAATATTACCACAATATTTTAATCATTTGTTAAAATTATAAACAATTTATTTTAATTATTTACACTTTACTAATTAATGCATTTAATCATCCTAAAATGCCAAACTCATAAAATTTCATCTCCAATAGCCAAAACTTTCATCAATAATCTGCATATACCTTATATAGGATTCTCAAGCCATAAAATCTTCTTTTCCACTTTTCTTACTTCACATAACATATTTAATTCATTTATTTATAACTAGTCTATTTTCATAAAAAATACCAAATCAGTCCCAAAAATATTTCTTTTCTGGGATTTAGCAGAATATAGTCCCATATTGAACATATATTTTTCTTTAATTTTTAAAATTCATTTACTATTTTTTTACATGGCCAAAACTCGTTTAATGTTTAGACATTTATCATAAATTGTACTTTTATCCAAAAATCAAAATTTACAGAGTATATCACATTATATACATGTACTCCCAATAAAATTTTACCAATTTTGGAGTTAACCACAAGGAGTTATAAGGGTTTACTTTTAAAATAGTCTTTTCTCATAAAATCCATAGCTCCTAATCTATACATCCAAAAATAGTCATTTTTTGACACAATCAAAAAACTCATCACATTATCATTTCAAATTTTTCCAGAATTTTTGAAGATCAGAAAAATTACGAAACATGAAAAACATAATAACCCTTAAAATCCCTTACCTCAAAAGAGCAGTACTTCTGACCGGAACATCGGATGTAAAGTCGAAGAAAACTTGCACTGAATAGCAATTCTCCAAGTATCTAAATACTCACAAAAATACGCTCGATAATATATAGAGAGAAAACTTATGTTTCTGGTGTGATTTTCAATTCTAACTTAAACACCTATTTATAGAAAAATACTAGAACGCCAAAGGAGACTAAATTAATAAAATAATATATTTATTTTATTTTTTCTCAAATGTTACGCCACCAACCAGCCCTCATTCATTGAACAAAATTCCAGCACATGTATTCAACACCAACCAAAAAGTGGGTCCCACCCAATAAAAATATTTTAATTTTTGAAACTTCAATAATTTATAGAAAAGAGCCCGTTTATTAGAAAAATACAAATTTTATGTCCATTCCACACGAAATCGAATTCTCTACAACTTTGTAGCGTTAAGTTTTTACAAATTTCAGACAAAAAATATCCGTAATCCACAAACGGATAATTTTCAACACATTTTAAAATTCATAACAAATTATTGATCTGATAATGGAAAATACTTTGCAGTGACAATTATTGAAACAACAATAATATAAACTATCAACGCAGCAATTATTGAATCAATAAAATAAAATATTGAACAATAACAATTATTGAGTGGTACCTTCTTACGTAAGAATCAATAATTCAATAATACTGTGCAATACCTTCTTCATCCGACAGTTATTATGTTATGAGGCCCACGAATGGTTTAACGCCGTTGCATTTAATATTCCCGACAACAAGAATATTCTACGACCAAACGAATATTCCCTGACAAAAATGAATATGTTATAACCACTTACTTATTTTGAAAATTTTTATATATCATCCTTAACTTTACTCTTTATCAATTTAACCATTTACTTGAATAATAATTATAAAAAATTGAATAATTTTATTTCATAAAATTTGGGGTCTTACAATCTTCCTCCTTATGAAATTTCGTCCCAAAATTTACGTTACTTATATTTCAAACAGTTGAGAATACATTGCTTTCATCTCAGATTCCATCTTCCCTGTCCTCATGATTTCTCCATTGCTCATCTCCTATATTTCAGATATCATTCTAGAATACAGCTTCAAAACAAAGGTTAATTGACATATCATAATTTGTCAACTTAAGTAAGAAAATTCAGCTTAGGTAGGACACACACTAGCAAAGGATATTACTCGTCTCTCCCTTCCTAGTTCTAATCCCGGATCTCCGCCAGAGATTATATCCCTAAGCTCTAATACCAAATGTGACGCCCCCAAAATAGGTCCATTCCATCCAACCTATTCTGAGTCGCCAAATACATGGTACAGAAAACAACTACAACTTTATTACTATAATTGTCGTGTAAAATACAACAACACATGTGAGTTTTAATACCAACTGTGATTCATATCCCAACTATGGATAGCACCTCACATTGATACATTACATAAAGGTACAGTCAATAACTATTTTAGAAATTAAGATCTTTGGGAAGTGCTAAAGGAAACCTTCGTACATAGGAGGCCATGAATCTAAGTTATGATAGATATCATATGTCCAGAGAATTACCCTTGGTTGATCCAATAGACCCCAAAGAAAAATGAGAAGATTATTATCATGTTCCTTCCAATGGTGAGTCTTCTCTTGACATATAACTATCTCCACTGTCTGCAATTGAACATTATGTTTCAACCAAACTCCAAGATCATATAGGTAGTGCTCGTAGACATACTCAACAAGTGGATGTGCACAACCCTGTCTTATGATAACACGAGATTGTATATCATTAGACATCTTGTATGATAATGACAAAACACCCTTCCAAAGTTGGGTTCACCTCACCCTATTCGGTTCACTAAAATTAAATATCAAATGACGTATAAAATACGACACACTTATCTCAACTTCTTAATAAAATTATTTCCATACTATTTAGGGAGAATTAGCTATAGACTACCGTTCTATTTCCCTATTACCCCTGCTGGACCCAGCTACACTCTTATTACCTGAAAGGAATTGTGAAACAAAAGGGTGAGCACAACTAGCCCAGTAAAGAATACCATGACTAAAGATAATTAAATTATCAATAGCCTTCGTTAGTAATAAATCAAAGATTTAGAATATATGGTAGATGATAAAACTTTTCAACCATAGTTGCAGCGGAACGAGCAATCCATTAGAAGAGTCAAATAAACCATAAAGTCTATTATCTTCTCCAAGTTAAAAATCCACCAACGATGTTTTAACCCTGTAACATCAGTCAACAGTTTCTATCCACAATCATGTATATAACTCATATTCATATTTGAAATTCTAAATTCCTCTTCTCATCCAGGACGAAGATAATTTTAATCACATATCTTTACCTGAAACATCAAAGAACATGGTTATACCAAATCACAGTTCCTGTTCATAATCATAATAATAAATTCATCTTTGCACTACGGGCCAAAGATATTCATTAACAGTTCATCTTTGTACTATAGGCTAAAGATATTCATCAACAGTTCATCTTTGCACTACAGGCTAAAGATATTCAACAACAGAACATCTTTGCACTAAGGGCCAAAGATATTCAACAACAGGTCATCTTTGTACTACGGGCAAAAGATATTAATATCTTAAAGAGATATATAATCATTACAGAATTTATATAGATAATAATTATAACCATGTTGATCAATTCACATTTGCATTTAAGCTAAAGATATTCAATTGTAAATTCAATGGTCATGATCATACCAGTCAACAATTCAACTTTGCACTACTGGCCAAAGAGAACCCATATTCACGATCATACCAATAATCTACCCACCTTTACACTCAAATGAAAGAGAATTTTTCTTCACCAGGATTATAAAAATATTATATATAATAATAAAAACAATATGATCAACAACTACATTTAATTTCAAAAGTAAGATTCATAAATCAATGATTTCATAACACCTTAATCCAAATGTTATAAATCACGTAATAATCTCATAATCTAATATTATTAATATTACCACAATATTTTAATCATTTCTTAAACTTATAAAACAATTTATTTTAATTGTTTACACTTTACTAATTAATACATTTAATCATCCTAAAATGCCAAACTCATAAAATTTCATCACCAATAACCAAAACCTTCATCAATAATCTGATATACCTTATATAGGATTCTCAAGCCATAAAATCCTCTTTTCCACTTTTCTTACTTCACATAACATATTTAATTCATTTATTCATAACTAGTCTATTTTCATGAAAAATACCAAATCAGTCCCAAAAATATTTCTTTTCTGGAATTTAGTAGAATATAGTCCCATATGGAACATATATTTTTTTCTCGAAATTTTTAAAATTCATTTACTATTTTCATATAGCCAAAAGCTAGCTTAATATTTAGACATTTATCATAAATTGTACTTTTATCAAAAAATTCCGAAATTTACAGAGTATACTTCTGTTATATACATGTACTCCCAATAAAAATTTCACCAATTTTGGTGTTAACCACAAGGAGTTATAAGGGTTTACTTTTAAAATAGTCTTTTCTCATAAAATCCATAACTCCTAATCTATACATCCAAATATCATCATTTTTGGACACTATCAAGAAAACTCATCAAATTATCATTTCAAATTTTTCCAGAATTTTTGAAGGTCAGAAAAATTACGAAACATGAAAAACATAATAACCCTTAAAATCCCTTACCTCAAAAAGAGCGATTACTTGACCGGAACATCTGTTTGAAAACCGAAGAAAACTTGCAGACCGAATAAAGCAACTCTTCAAGTATCTAAATACTCACAAAAATACGCTTATATAATATAGAGAGAGAGAGAGAAAAACTATTTTTCGGTGTAATTTTCAATTCTAACTTAAACACCTATTTATGTAAAAAAAATCTTTAGAACATAAAGAGAGACTAAATTAATAAAATAATATATTTATTTTATTTTTTCTCAATTGCTACGCCACCAACTAGCCCTCATTCATTGAACAAAATTCCAGCACATGTATTCAACACCAACCAAAAAGTGGGTCCCACCCAATAAAAAATATTTTAATTTTGAAACTTCAATAATTCATAGAAAAGAACCCGCTTATTAGAAAAATACTAATTTTATGTCCATTTCACACGAAATTGAATTCTCTACAATTTTGTAGCTTTAAGTTTTCCAAATTTCAAAGTAAAAAATATCCGAAATCCACAAATGTACAATTTTAACACCTTTTAAAATTCATAACAAATCATACGTTATTTTTAATCGGTTCAAAATTTGTGGATATATACTCAACTTATATATGTATAACATATCCAAAAATCACAACGATCCAACTATTTGGGATTAAAATTATAACTCACGCAATAGAGCTTTAAGAACACCGATTTGATCTTTTAATACCTCCAATCCTACAAAATACTGATAAAATACCTCAATATTAATTCCTTCATTTATAACCATCAAATAAATATTTTCTTATCAATAATTAATTATTCGCAAATAATATTACAGAATCACAATTATGACAACCAGGCAGTTCCTAGGAAAGAGAGGGTTTTCCAATAAGGATTTCTCCTAACTGGTGCGCAATTAGGTGACCAAACCTCTCATTGGCAGAACTTTCTAAACATTGCCAATAATGCTTATTTAATAATATTACTCAAATAATATGAATTATTGATCTGATAATGGAAAATACTTTGCAGTGACAATTATTGAAACAACAATAATATAAACTATCAACGCAACAATTATTGAATCAATAAAATAAAATATTGAACAATAACAATTATTGAGTGGTACCTTCTTACGTAAGAATTAATAATTCAACAATACTGTGCAATACCGTGTACAACCACGCATATTACTGTATTTTAACCATCAGGTATTCCAACAGTGTTAACGGTAACAACTACGCCATTATTTATAAAAACTCAAACTTGTCGTTTTCTTCATCCGACAGTTATTATGTTATGAGGCCCACGAATGGTTGCGCCGTCGTACAAATATTCCCCGACAACAAGAATATTCTACGACCAAACGAATATTCCCCGATAAAAATGAATATGTTATAACCACTTACTTATTTTGAAAATTTTTTATATATCATCCTTAACTTTACTCTTTATCAATTTAACCATTTACTGAATAATAATTATAAAAAAAATTGAATAATTTTATTTCATAAAATTTGGGGTCTTACAATCTTCCCTCCTTATGAAATTTCGTCCCCGAAATTTACGTACCTGGTATTTCAAACAGTTGAGAATACATTGCTTTCATCTCAGATTCCATCTTCCCTGTCCTCATGATTTCTCCATTGCTCATCTCCTATATTTCAGATATCATTCTAGAATACAGCTTCAAAACAAAGGTTAATTGACATATCACAATTTGTCAACTTAAGTAAGAAAATTCAGCTTAGGTAGGACACACACTAGCAAAGGATATTACTCGTCTCTCCCTTCCTAGTTCTAATCCCGGATCTCCGCCAGAGATTATATCCCTAAGCTCTAATACCAAATGTGACGCCCCCAAAATAGGTCCATTCCATCCAACCTATTCTGAGTCGCCAAATACATGGTACAGAAAATAACTACAACTTTATTACTATAATTGTCGTGTAAAATACAACAACACATGTGAGTTTTAATACCAACTGTGATTCATATCCCAACTATGGATAGCACCTCACATTGATACATTACATAAAGGTACAGTCAATAACTGTTTTAGAAATTAAGATCTTTGGGAAGTGCTAAAGGAAACCTTCGTACATAGGAGGCCATGAATCTAAGTTATGATAGATATCATATGTCCAGAGAATTACCCTTGGTTGATACAATAGACCCCAAAGAAAAATGAGAAGATTACTATCATGTTCCTTCCAATGGTGAGTCTTCTCTTGACATATAACTATATCCACTGTCTGCAATTGAACATTATGTTTCAACCAAACTCCAAGATCATATAGGTAGTGCTCGTAGACATACTCAACAAGTGGATGTGCACAACCCTGTCTTATGATAACACGAGGTTGTATATCATTAGACATCTTGTATGATAATGACAAAACACCCTTCCAAAGTTGGGTTCACCTCACCCTATTCGGTTCACCAAAATTAAATATCAAATGACGTATAAAATACGACACACTCATCTCAACTTCTTAATAAAATTATTTCCATACTATTTAGGGAGAATTAGCTATAGACTACCGTTCTATTTCCCTGTTACCCCTGCTGGACCCAGCTACACTCTTATTACCTGAAAGGAATTGTGAAACAAAAGGGTGAGCACAATTAGCCCAGTAAAGAATACCATGACTAAAGATAATTAAATTATCAATAGCCTTCGTTAGTAATAAATCAAAGATTTAGAATATATGGTAGATGATAAAACTTTTCAACCATAGTTGCAGCGGAACGAGCAATTCATTAGAAGAGTCAAATAAACCATAAAGTCTATTATCTTCTCCAAGTTAAAAATCCACCAACGATGTTTTAACCCTGTAACATCAGTCAACAGTTTCTATCCACAATCATGTATATAACTCATATTCATATTTGAAATTCTAAATTCCTCTTCTCATCCAGGACGAAGATAATTTTAATCACATATCTTTACATGAAACATCAAAGATCATGGTTATACCAAATCACAGTTCCTGTTCATAATCATAATAATAAATTCATCTTTGCACTACGGGCCAAAGATATTCATCAACAGTTTATCTTTGTACTATAGGCTAAAGATATTCATCAACAGTTCATCTTTGCACTACAGGCTAAAGATATTCAACAACAGAACATCTTTGCACTAAGGGCCAAAGATATTCAACAACAGGTCATCTTTGTACTACGGGCAAAAGATATTAATATCTCAAAGAGATATATAATCATTAAAGAATTTATATTGATAATAATTATAACCATGTTGATCAATTCACATTTGCATTTAAGCTAAAGATATTCAATTGTAAATTCAATGGTCATGATCATACCAGTCAACAATTCAACTTTGCACTACTGGCCAAAGAGAACCCATATTCACGATCATACCAATAATCTACCCACCTTTACACTCAAATGAAAGAGAATTTTTCTTCACCGGGATTATAAAAATATTATATATAATAATAAAAACAATATGATCAACAACTACATTTAATTTCAAAAGTAAGATTCATAAATCAATGATTTCATAACACCTTAATCCAAATGTTATAAATCACTTAATAATCTCATAATCTAATATTATTAATATTACCACAATATTTTAATCATTTCTTAAACTTATAAAACAATTTATTTTAATTGTTTACACTTTACTAATTAATACATTTAATCATCCTAAAATGCCAAACTCATAAAATTTCATCACCAATAACCAAAACCTTCATCAATAATTTGCATATACCTTATATAGGATTCTCAAGCCATAAAATCCTCTTTTCCACTTTTCTTACTTCACATAACATATTTAATTCATTTATTCATAACTAGTCTATTTTCATGAAAATACCAAATCAGTCCCAAAAATATTTCTTTTCTGGAATTTAGCAGAATATAGTCCCATATGGAACATATATTTTTCTCAGAATTTTTAAAATTTATTTACTATTTTTCACATGGCCAAAACTGCCGAATATTTAGACATTTATCATAAATTGTACTTTTATCAAAAATTCAAAAATTCTGAGTATACTTACATTATATACATGTACTCCCAATAAAAATTTCACCAATTTTGGTGTTAACCACAAGGAGTTATAAGGGTTTACTTTTAAAATAGTCTTTTCTCATAAAATCCATAACTCCTAATCTATACATCCAAATATCGTCATTTTTGGACACTATCAAGAAAACTCATTAAATTATCATTTCAAATTTTTCCAGAATTTTTGAAGGTCAGAAAAATTACGAAACATGAAAAACATAATAACCCTTAAAATCCCTTACCTCAAAAGAGCGATCTTACATTTGGAACATCTCATTGTAAAAACCAAGAAAAACTTTGCAGACCGAATAGCAACTCTCCAAGTATCTAAATACTCACAAAAATATGCTCGATAATATAGAGAGAGAGAAAACTTATTTTTCTGGTGTAATTTTCAATTCTAACTTAAACACCTATTTATAGAAAAAATGCTAGAACGCCAAAGGAGACTAAATTAATAAAATAATATATTTATTTTATTTTTTCTCAATTGCTACGCCACCAACTAGCCCTCATTCATTGAACAAAATTCCAGCACATGTATTCAACACCAACCAAAAAGTGGGTCCCACCCAATAAAAATATTTTAATTTTTGAAACTTCAATAATTCATAGAAAAGAACCCGTTTATTAGAAAAATACGAATTTTATGTCCATTTCACACGAAATTGAATTCTCTACAATTTTGTAGCTTTAAGTTTTTCCAAATTTCAGTAAAAAAATATCCGAAATCCACAAATAAACAATTTTCAACACCTTTTAAAATTCATAACAAATCATACGTTATTTTTTAACGGTTCAAAATTTGTGGATATATACTCAACTTATATATGTATAACTTATCCAAAAATCACATCGATCCAACGGTCGGATTAAAATTATAACTCACGCAATAGAGCTTTAAGAACACCGATTTGATCTTTTAATACCTCCAATCCGACAAAATACTGATAAAACACCTCAATATTAATTCCTTCATTTATAACCATCAAATAAATATTTTCTTATCAATAATTAATTATTCACAAATAATATTACAGAATCACAATTGTGACAACCAGACAGTTCCCAGGAAAGAGAGGGCTTTCCAATAAGGATTTCTCCTAACTGGCGCGCAATTAGGTAACCAAACTTCTCCTTGGCAGAACTTTCTAGACATTGCCAATAATGCTTATCTAATAATATTACTCAAATAATATGAATTATTGATCTGATAATGGGAAATACTGTGCAATGACAATTATTGAAACAACAATAATATAAACTATCAACGCAGCAATTATTGAATCAATAAAATAAAATATTGAACAATAACAATTATTGAGTAGTGCCTTCTTACGTAAGAATCAATAATTCAACAATATCATGCAATACCGGTAATGCAACCACGCATATTCATCGTATTTTAACCACCGTATTCCAACAAGTGTTAATTCAGAACAACTACGTCGTTATTTATAAAAACTCAAACTTGTCGTTTTCTTCATCCGAGCGGTTATTACATTATGAGAGGCTCACGAATGGGTCGCTATTGGTCGCATTTAATATTCCCCAAACAACAAGAATACTTCACGACCAAACGAATATTCTCCGACAAAAATGAATATTTTATAACCACTTACTTATTTTGCAAAATTTTTATATATCACCCTTAACTTTACTCTTTATCAATTTAACTATTTACTAAATAATAATTATAAGAAAAATTGAATAATTTTATTTCATAAAATTTGGGGTCTTACACCGGCGACCAGACCCAAGCCAAAATTAATCTCAATTCTCAATTAATAGAATGAACGACCACAGATCTGTTAGTTGAAATAGTGTCGATGGCCAACATTGGTTGTGGAATAGAACCTTATATACAGTAAAACCCATATTTAGGAATACTCTATATAAGAATAACCTCTACAATATTATAAAAAAATTTGGTCCCAATTTGGGCCAGTTATAAATAGAAATAACTTCTAAATTGTAATATGTTATATACTTTTTAAGTCCCGTATTAAGAAACTATACCTCTATATAGTAATAATTTCATATATATATATATATATATATATATATGAGAGAGAGAGAAAGTGACAATATTAATTTTAAAATACTACATTTTCTATAAAAGACTACATTTCCTATAAAGAACTATATTTTTCTATAAAGGACTACATTTTCCTATAAAAGACTACATTTCTTATAAAGGACTATATTTTCCTATAAAAGACTACATTTCCTATAAAAGACCATATTTTCCTATAAAAAACTACTTTGCATAAATATTTTTTGAATAATAATTATTAGAGAGTTCTTATTGATATTTTTGTTAAAGTGGATATTTTTGGGTGTTCGAAAAATATTTTGTACCAATACGACAATACCTCTATTTAGTAATAACCTCTCAATTAGAATACAAATAATTTGATCCCAAATCTATTTCTAAATAGAGATTTTACTGTATATACATTGTCAGTGTATATGAGCAAATTTTTTTTTTGAAGGTGTAAATACACAAGTACCTCAATCTTTAAGAGGATAAGTTGTCTCTTTATTATCTACTCTCTCTGTTTCAAAAGATAGGATCATTGACTTTTAAAAATCAATTTGAAACAATTTTAGATTCAAAATTAATATGATGCATTTAAAATTACAAAATAATAATATTTTTAACTATTAGTAGTTTTTATAATAATATATAATATTCATAATTGTACACATTAAAATTAAATAAAATTATATCAATTTTATATTTAAAAATATCTTTGATCGACTTAAAAAATAGCTAATGGTCTTATATGTAGGATTGCGAGTAGCCGAGTATAGTAGTAAGTGATTTTATATCAGTAACATAAGCGCTAATAGAGTTCAACAAATCATGTCAGTCACACAATTCCTTCATTATTTATTCATTATGTTGACCTTAAGTGAATCAAATTGGACTTGCTTAAAAAGTGAAGACAAATATTTGAATTTTATGTTTGAAATTTTCCTCACTTCATTGATTAAAAGTTCAAAAGCTGGAATTGATTCTTGTAATTGAAAATTTCCACACATAAATTGATACACATACATACATACACGGACCGGCTTGTTTGAACCGGGAAAAGAGCAACCACACTTAAGTGAAATTACCCCATTAATTAATCTTGTTATGAACAAGAGTTCCATTAATCCTAAACTTCAGTTCTGTTTTCCCAAAAACCCAAATCAATAACTTGTCTGAAATGGCCTATAAACCTTAAGATCAGTAACAACTCCAGCAAATGAACCGGCAGCAGCCGCAATAGAAATAATGAGGCAAGCTGCACTCAATATTTGCAGTGAAATCCATCTAGTGCTCCATTTTGGTATCTTGTTGAACTATGTACATTTCCACAGGAAAATAAACTGTAAGTGGCCAAAACCCGAAAGCGTCAAGAATCCCCACTACGTCGTTAAAGAACGGCATAAGCATAGATATAATAGTTGTTAGGATCACAAATATTGTCCTCCAAACCAACCGAAAAAGATTGAGCTTGTAGGGCTTGAAGCCCCCTGGCAACGGGATGTCATATTCCTTGTTTATGAAATCACTTTTTGGGAAAAAAATTGCAGCCTTTTTTTCGACAAAGGCGAAAAGGGGTTGGCAGTAAACTTGGTATGCACCAACTAGGTGGATTACTATGGCCGCGTTCGCGATATCAAGAAGCCAAAAGGGGTTGTAGAATCCGAATCCTGTTAGGAGGTTTCCTGGGGCTAAGTCTCCGAATGCTGCATAACCAAAGCTGCCACAGAGCATGTAGAAAACTGTTGTTGCTGCAACGCTTATTAGTGTAGCTCGCTTGATGGTTTTGGATTCTGATGGTGGGGATTTGACCGTGTCCTGTTAATTTATAAGTACATGTTAGATCCAACTAGATCAGTAGAAATTGTGATTTTGGATGAATTTTGGACTTGGAAGCTAAGTTAATAACAAAAAAATTCATTGAACCCTTATCAAGTTATTAAATAACGTACAAACTATTTTATTTTATTTTATTCACAAAAATCATTGAACTTTTTAACATTTGTCTAAAAAAACCCTATATTTAACCATACAAGCTGACATTTCTGTTGGCGTGTATCTATGATGTGGTCAAATTTTGGGTATTTTTAACTATTATTTGAACATTAAATCGTCAACAAGAGTTCCGGGGTCATTTTCGGACAATAAATCTTCAAGTCACCTGAATTTCGATAAGGATGAGGGAGTAAGAATAGGCAAAAGCTATAGCTCCTAGTGCTTGGAAGCTCCTCCAAATCTTTTGAGTTTGAGTGACGGTCCCAATGCTAATTCCAGTAAGGCTTCCCCTGAATTTCCCAGTTTCTGGTAATTATGAAACAAAGTAAAGATTAGAACTAATTCGACTCTTAAAATTGTTCTTTAATTACGATTAAGTTATAAGACAAGAAAGAAAGAGAAAGAAACTAAAAACAGGAATCTTTTTTTTCATCTACCTGCGACTTTGGCTACTCCAAGTGCAAGACCAATTGAAGAGTAAGTGAAGGACATAATTGCAGCAACTATTGAAAGCCAAGATATTTGATCAAAATCTGGGATTTGAGAGAAAAGGATTTCCATGGCACCAAAAGCAATCATATAGGGGTTGCTTGAAATTCTGCAAGGATTCTTGGCATGACTCTCATGGAAGCAATTTGACCTCTTGATTGCCCTGTTTCATAACAATCAAGCAAAAAAACCTATTAAGCCAAAACAGAAAAATAAGGAACCTATATTTCCACGTTGAAATATGATATTTTCACATTACTCTTTCTCACATGAATCATGTTTGTGTGAGAGGAATGAAAATATCAACTTCCAAAAAAGAACGAACAAAGTAGTGTTTTTTTTTTCCCAAAAAAATCACACTTACATCATGCTTATAGATGCTGCAATGGTGTACCCAATAGCAACCCCAAAGAGATTCAAGTATTGAATTGCCCCACAAATTTTAACCTTGAAACCACCTGAAAAGTGAAAAAAAAACACAGAACTATCAAAACACTTAAAGTTTGAGGTGAAAAGGTAAAACCACTGGGCAATTTAGCTCAAAAAGTTAAAATTTGAAAAATAATAATAATTAAAAAAAAAACTTAAAATTACCAAGGTTGGCTTGGACAGCCTCCATGTAAGTATAGTTTCTCTTTCCATTTACAGGGTCACCAGAACGGTAACAAGCAGCCAGAAGGCAAGAAGTATAGTAAGTCACAAAAGAGAACAAGAATAAAACAGTTGGACCAGCAATCCAACCAAGCTGAGCAGTGGCCCAAGCCAAGGACAATACTCCACAACCAATAACAGCTGTTATTATGTGAGCACTTGCTGTCCAAACAGTCCCTAATGAAACAAACCAAAAACAATATCATTAATAATGTTAACGCCAAAATCTTTCTCCACGTCCCAATCACCAAGACGCGTCTGATATCCTGCACAGTTCAACAAGTCAACACTAAAAGCTTGACGGCCTGACCGTCGGGGGATAGCTCCGGCGTGAGAGTCAATATCGGCGATCACAAGGTCAACAATGGAGAAAAAAATAATGTCTAATGTCTGAGAGAAATAATAATATGAATGTGTGTTATTTACCTTCTTATGTGATCTTAAATTTACATACTCCAGATCCCGATTTACTCGTACCACTCATCACTTCGACACACTTTTCCCCACTTCCTATCGTTTCAAAAAAGTATGAAAGCACTTACTTCTTACTTTCTAATCGTTGTTTCACGGCATCATCCGAGTCTCATCCTCATTAATGTCATGCGTAAGGTGGCAGAATACGAATGAGTCAACTATCACTTGGTATAATGATTCAAATTCAAAGTTGGATTAAGTGACAATTTGTATAATGAGTCGATTCAACGACTAAGCCCAAATAATGGAAATGACTCAAATAACCGGATCCAACCGAAAGGACTCAATGAAATAATCAAGAATCTGGTAAAACCATTCGGATAAAATCTAGAATAACGTAACGTGATCCAGGGAGGGTTCTTAAGTCAAGACAATAAGAAAAAAGATTATGGCCCAACAAATAACATACTAAAACATCAAAACTTTACAATAAAACTAAGGACTTCACTAATAAATTCTACAAAAATACTAGAATGCAATTTTTTTCTATAGACTTCTCATTCTCTATGGCAAAAAAAAGTTGCATATGGGAACAAAAACTAAGGGCACCTTACCCGAGTATTTTTATCAGGTGCCCTTAGTTTTACGTTTATCCATAATATTGATTTTTAATAAAGATTTTGAGGATACCAGCTCTCTTGAGGCGGCCATCGTCGTCGAAACATTTTGAGCTGCCATGCGGTGGCGCCGCTAGCTCGAAGCTGCTATGGTTCTTTGTGGCAGAGTTCTCAACCATCTTTTTTTCAGATTCAAAAAACAGAGTGAAAAATGATTGTGTTAGATAATATGGAGGAATTAATACCTGTAGCTACTGGATTTTATTGAATGAAGCTTGATATTTTGACTAGCTAGATATGTTTTCAGCGCAACTGTTTTTTCCCAGTACTTTAAGTACTGATATTGAAATGGACACACACTTTTCAAGAGTTGTACAGAATCCCCAAATGGATGATAAAGGTCTGTTTGGCAAGAAATTAAGAGAGAAAGAGAGAGAGGTATTTGGAGAAGCTCTCTCTGTGAATTAATCAGGGGATGCTCTGAGAGGAGAGGAAAGAGGGGAGTATAAAAAAGTGGTCTCTGGAGGTAGAGAAAAAGTGTACTACTATACTGATAGACCACGTGTTAAAAATACACTGATGTTGAGACGCGTTAGTCAACGACCGACTGCAAATTTAGTGCATTTATAACTGATACTGCGCTTTAAAGAATTTCCTACCCATGGTCAATTGGTCATATAGAGCCATAGAGGATTGATTTTCCAGATATCTTTCTTATTGTTTTTTATTTTCGAAAAATGATATTCTTATTTGTGTAAATATAAAAATATCAAAAAAAGTGTAAAATTAATGCTCCTGAAGTGAGAGTTAGAAGAGAGACTATAGTATACTCCCTCCCTCCCATGATATATAATTTTATTTATCTTAAATTATTTGATATTTTATATAATCTAAAAAACTTTTCTATCTTCTTTATCTTAATTAAAAATCAAAGTTTACACGCAGTGGTAGTTAACCGAAAATACAGAAAATGTAATCGAAACTCAATTAATGTATAGGCAAATAAAAAAATGAAGAACAAAGAGGTGAATTGTATAAAGAATCCCTTATATATACTAATAGAGATGGTTGGTTTGGAAGGTAGCGTGGGGATACACAAGTGGCCTATATATATATATATATATATATATATATATATATATATATCAGAGAGGATCAGGTCCGGACTCTCGAACCTGATTAAAATACGGACTCAATTTTTTTAATTTGTTTTTTGTTTTTTTTATGTACAGACATGTTTTGTTATATGTATCCAAATCACATCAAAAACACTGTATTATGAAAAAATTTCAGTTCTATAAAATATTAAAAAAAAATAGTTGTTTAAAAAAAACAAAAAAAAAAGAAGTCCGGACGATACTAAAATCCGAGAGTTCGGACCGGAACCGGACTCATATATATATATATATATATACGGTTCACTTTTTCAGTGAATCAAAAGCGAACCGGTTATAACGATGATTTTTTTTCGTCGCTATAGAATATAAAGCCCGACTACATAGTTATGGCGACGATTTGAACCGTCGTTATATTCAGTTCATTTTTGATTATATATATATATATATATATATATATATATTAGAAACTTTTCTATTTCCTTTATCTTAATTCAAAATCAAAACTTACACGTAGTGGTAGTTAACAGAAAAGACAATTAAAATCTCATAAATGATGTAATCGAAACTCAATTAATGTATAGGCAAATAAAAAAATAAACAATAACAAAGAGGTGAATTATCTAAAGATGGCTTACGGATTAATATCATGAATTTAAAAAAAAAATAAAAATAATTGGGATTGTCTTCTCAATTTTTTCAATTAGAGAATTAAACTTTTAATTTTTTTTTCCACCTTGGGGATTGTTTTCTCAATTTTTTTAATTAGAAGATTAATTTTTTTTTCTGATTACGTCTAACTGATAATGTCACGTCAAAAAATTGATGACATTACAGCGACATGTGACTAAAAAAATACTTACGTGTAATATTGAGTACTCTCATTTTAACATTTATTCAATTAATTTTTTGTACCAAAAAGGATAAATATAATACCATTATTAATTTTTTTAAAGCAAATTTAATGACAATTTTACTCTTTTTAGTATAAAAAATTGATTATATTGATTATTGATGATTATGAAATAAACTTAAAGTTCAGGGTATTAATCTATATTTAGGCCTTAATTTTTATACCAAAAAAGATAAAATTGTCATTATATTGATAAATGATTATTATGAAATAACAATATTTTAATTAGTAATACATTTATACATTTTAAAATATTTATCATTATATTGATTGTTGATGATTTTTTAAGTTGAGTTTGTAATGTATTAAATTTACTTTAAAAATTAATAATGATCTTATATTTACCCTTTTGATATAAAAAATTAAAAAAATAAATATTAAAATGAGACTCAGTATTACACATAAGTATTTTTTAGCTATATGTCGCTGACATGTTATCAATTTCTAATATGGTACTATCAATTAGACGTAATCAGAAAAAATTAAAAATTTAATTCTTAATTGAAAAAATTAAGAAGACAATCCCAAAAATAGAAATTTTAAGATGCAAGTTCTCTTTTTTATTATTAAAAGAGTAAAACACACTTGCTGGCCAAACTTTTTAAATATATTATAGTTTGCACCCCAAATTTCTAAATATATCTACTGACACCCTAACGTTAATTAGTGAAACAAAATCCACCCTCCGAACATCCAACCAGTCAAAAATGACAGGTTGGTCCTGCAAACCCATTTTTAGAAGTATAAAATTGGTACAAGAATTTTGGCTCATGCTAGGGCAGCATAGGGCGTCATTCGATAGTTTAATGTGTACAACTAATTTAAACGAAAAAAAAGAAGGATCATCGAGAGCAAAATTAGTTGCTTTAACAATTAATAGTATCAATTGCAAATTACTTTAAACTTGTGAACAATGTTTCTTGCAATAGTATACATATGAAGATTACAAACATTAATGAAGTACTTTTACAAAATAAAAATAAATTAATAACTCAATTTTCTTTGTTATTAAATTCGTGAAGAAAAATTAATAAACATTAAGAAGAAAAAAAATAAACACCAAAGAACTAATGAGTTTTGTACCTTCATTTTCAAATTCTCTTTTCTATAGAGGGTAAGAGTAAGATGAGACAAACTCCAACCTAAAAGTTCAGTAAATGAGAAAATAGTTTGACTTTCGATTACGACTCGCTTCGATTAAAAAGTTCGATTCAAAGTTTCTAATTCGAAATATAAATGAACCAAATATAAGCACATTTTAAAGTTCGATAAATTACTTGAGAACCTCCTCAAATTATAATTTACTATCGATACTCGGATCATATTCAATGAAAAAGTCCAAATCGCTTTACCGATTTGAATCTACCGACTTGATAAATAAATGAAATTTCAATTCAAATCTTATTTTATACTCGATAAATTTTGTAAACCAAATCTGAGCAACTCAATACTCGGATCGACTCGATTCGTTTACACCCTTACTCCAATCCTACAAAAGGGAAGTGGTGAGTGACTTATTGCTCCTTGTTTGTTTATAAAATGATCAATCGATCTCCTTAGCCGATATATAGTAGTAGACAAATAAATAATTTTTTTTTTTTTTATTAATTAAACAATTTTTCCATTTAAACCTACACCTTTCAGTTAGGAAAATTCTTATCCACCCTTACCTGAAGGAGAATAAGTTCTTTGGCATTAATCATTCACTCCCCATATATAATGGCTCATGGCTGGGAGGAGTATAGTGTACTGTTTAATAAGGGAGAGCGTATAAATCAATTATTTATCAGTCAAACATGTCCTTATTGTGGGATTTAGAATAATCCCAAAATGGTATTAGCACCGAGGCGTTTCATGATTATAAGGTATTCATATATTGATTAGGAGTGAACAAAAAATAAGTATAATCGAAAAATCGAATTGAACCGAAATAATTTAATCGAAATTTTCTGATAATTCGATTATTTTTAACATTTCGATTATATCTAATTTTTTTTACAATTTTCAATTAACTTGTACCGATATTACTTTTGGGTTATTCGAGTTAACCGAATAACTGAACAAAACTTTCCACAGTTCAAATATTTATATAACCGAACAAAATACACTAGATCTACTTTACTAAATTGATTACTACCCGATAGGCACTACACACTACAGATCTTGAACTCTCAAACCCACTGCAGATCACGCTACACACTACAGATCTTAGATCTACTTTACTCTCACATCTCGATTTCTCTCAGATCTTGCCGTCTCAAATTGTTATCAATTGGATCTACAAAAGCCTTGTCTTGAGAACACTGTTTTCTGATCAAACCGACTAATTCCTCCACATCTTCGTTTAGATTCAATTCTCGTAGAGGAAATATGTCCAGCAGAGTCGATAATTCGACGGTGAGTTCGTGAAAGGAATTGGAAACAGAATCGTGTTGCATCAGAAGCCAAACCATGTACAATTCTTCGAAGCACAAAACAGCGGAAGCCGGAAAAGAAGGCTCTGAATCGCGAAGGAGGTCTTGGAGTAATACTGCGAGAAGCTTGGTTTTGCGAAGAATGGAAGAGGAATTGCGCTTCAGAAGAGTTGTGAGGGGTCGGAGGGATCTTCAGAAGCAGCCTGTGTTCCTCAGGTGATACTGCCATCAATCAGAAAATTCTTGCAAATGAAAAAGTAATAGGAAATTGAAAGGATGGATGGATGGAGAAATCTGAATTTAATTTGATGATCTGGTCTGGGGCCGGGTTGCTGATGGATCAGGCAGCCTTTAATTAATTTGGTTTGAAGGAAATGTATCTGATCAACTATTATGATGTATCTACTTTACTCTCTCATCTCTCATCTCAATTTTTTTGGGTGTTAACTACTTTAAATTCAGTTTTTAACCGAATAATCAAATAACCTATTTGGTTATTTCGGTTACTTATTCGAATAATTAAAACGGTATATTTTCGATTTTCGATTATAACCAAAATTCTTATTTGATTGGAATAATAATCGAATGTTCACCCTTAATATTGATATGATATGTGTATCATATTCTTTTCTTTCTCTTCTAATCCCCCTCCCCACTCCCCAAAAAATAGTTTGTGGAAAGGGAAGGTTATTACACAGAGCTCACTCTTTTGGAGAGTGAGCGAGTATCTTTGTATTTGACGAATTTATAACACTCATTCATCAAATTGTTTGACAACTAGTTTATAGTGTATAGTATCATCACATATATAGGAGAATGATTAATAACTAGCATTAACTATTAACATTACTTTAGAGATTTTACTAAGCAAGCTCCAAACTCTTGCTTAGAGTATTACGGCTAGTAAATATTAAAACTAATTATAGAAATAAACATTAAAATTGATTCCTTTTAAAACTTTATTATTTAACTAATTATAAATTTTTATATAATTAATTACTAATAAATTTCAAATTTTACATAAGTAAAAAAATATATAATATATAATATATTTGTTAACGCCAAGTTTCGTTGGCGCGTCCAATCACTAAGTCCACGCTCTGAATCCTGCACAATAACAGATCACACACGAAGCTTGATGGCTTGTGCCGTCAGGGGATAACTCCGGTGTGAGAATAAGTACAGGCCGTTCACAAGGTTTAACAATGAAGGTTTTAGTGTTTAGTGCTCAAAGAAAGTATTGCCTCTTGATTGAAACCCAAACCTTGTATTTATAGTGTTCTCGTACCTTAGAATCCCTTTTCGAGTCGATTTAGGACTCTTAAACATGGCAGTTACTATAATTTGGGTCCAACACAATCTCCTTAAAGGGTGAAAGTGAAATCCAATCCAAACACTACCTTTGTTCACCTTTGGAGTTACCTTATTCAAATATGGTTAGGACTTCAGACTCAGACGCAGACGATACCTTGCACCGTGACTCTTTCAACAACCCAACCGAATTCGCCATATCCGGTCCTCGAGCCTCTACTTAAAGGACTCGAGGCCCGAATTCAACAACACCATACATCACAAGAGGGATTCCTACCAAAGGACTCCTGATCTCGAACCCAACACCTTCAAAGATCTCCGAGGGCTTCGGCCCATTGGGCTTATAAATCCCTTCTAGTGTCAGGTGTAAGACCCCAACTTTTATGAATAAAGATGAATTTTTCTATAAATATCATTTTTGAATATTAAGGTTTGAATTTATTATAATGTTATAGTTATTGGTAATATTTATAAATTTTGCAAAGTAAGCAAGTTGTTATATAATATTCTATTGGTCGGAGAATATTCGTTTTAACAAGGAATATTCGCATTTGACAAAGACAATCATTAGTGGACCCCACAATGTAATTATTATTAAAATGAGAAAACGATAAAATATCTTTTTATGAAAATAACGGCGGATGTTTTACCGTTAATCGTTGAAATAACAAGTGTTAAAAGTATGCGAATACGCTGGCATTGGATAAGAAGTACTACCTGGTATTGATTATTGATGCTTACGTGAGAAGTCACTCGGTTATACTCAATTATTGCTACAATAATTCTTTGCATCATATCTATCATATTATTGATTCAATTATTGTCACAATGATCGGTTGTGATAATATTTTATATTATTAAATCAATAATTGAGACGACAAAGTTATTAATATTATTATTTACAATATCGACGATGTCTAAAGTTCACTGAGGAGAGGTTTGGTCACCTAATCATTGCGCCAATAAGGAGAAATCCTTATTAGAAAGCTCCCTCTTTCCTTGGAACGATCTGGTTGTTAAATATTGCGAATTATAATAATAATGAATAAATATGGTTAAAGATATTGAGGGAATTTTTATGAAGTATTTGATGTAAATTTTGCTTATTTTATGGACCCTCATTTATCCATTTTTCAAAATAATCGATAAAAAATTATTTAATATAATAAAATTTGGGGGCCATGTGGGGCCCATATGTGAGATGAAGAATGGAAATGGGGAGGGGGAGGGGAGGGGAGGGGGGGGGGAGAAAGGTTTACGTAAATGTAAGGGCATTATATATATATATATATATATATATATATATATATATATATATGTGTGTGTGTGTGGAGGGGCCACATTTTTTTTAATTGTTAGGGAAGGAGTAATATTGTCACGGAGGGATTACTATATTATTTTATATATATATATATATATATATAATAAGTTTTGTTTTTTTATAAAAAAAATATAATATATTATATTATATATAAAGTTATTTGTTTTATTTGAATATTATAATATTATATTTATAAAACTGACGTCTAAATTTTTTTCAAAGCATTGCTTGTGAATTGTGAATGTTTCATTTAGTTCCCGATGAGCACAATATAGATCTGTAAGGGGGGGGGGTTGAATAGATTCTTTGATTTTCAAAATACTTTTTCTTTTAAGTTGTCATTGCTCATTAAGTAGCGGATGACAAACATAAGAATCTTTTCAAACTGCAAATGAATAAGTAAAAGATCCCTTCATTGATATATTCATAGTCATACATATATTGTTCATAGAGTTAACTTAGTAGTAAGCGCTTAGCACATACATAGCAGCTTATAGCGAGCTAAAGGTACATAATGTAAATGACATAAAGTAAAAGACACAAGGGGTTTTAAGTGGTTCAGAGACTCAAGCTCCTAATCCACTCTTCTTCTTTCAACTAGCAGGATTTCCACTAAGGAATGGCAGCACCCTGAATCACTAAGATTCCTTCAAGGCCAGCAGCCTTGGGACTTCAGTTCACTAAGAACTCTTCAAGGCCAGCAGCCTTGGAATTTCTCTAGTTCCCTAGGAACTCTTCAAGCCTAGTAGGCTTAAAACTCCATTTAGTCCCTCCAGATAAGGACCCCTCAGGCCCTGACTTGTTGTTGTTGTTGTTGTTGTTGTTGGTGCTGAGCTGCTAAGATGTCATTAAGCTCTGAACATCTTTTATAATTAGCAGCTTGGTGCGATCCTCTTTGCTTTCAGCTTCGAGTACGGACCACATCTTCTTTGGTGCAGCTGATCTTCACTCTTTTCTGCTCAGCTTCATCTAGTATCAGCTGTGCACCATCACCATTTGGGTTTGCTAAGTCTCTGTGCTTTTAGTAGACTTTGTCTGGCACTTAGCAAACCCTGAACCCTTCTTGAATACTTTGCAAACATGGTTCTGCACTTGTTCACTTTCAGCTTTCAGTTCATGGTGATTCGTAGAGTGATTCTCTTGATCTTCTTTATACTCAGCCACTTTCCTGAATGCTATCTTTTTGGCCTTCTCGGCTCTCAGCTTGGCTGCCATCTTTAGTGGCATTCTCATCTTTGTTGAGTGAAGTATTGATCTTTATGAGTCCTTCTTCAAAGCTGCTTCACTTCCACCTTGGTAGTCTCACTGTCACTGAGACTTGTTCTATTGATCTTTGGTGGAACTCGTAGAGTTAACAATAACATTCACCAACTCAACCATTCTGCAACTTCAAAATCATCAGCATATCTTGATCTTTGAAGCTCTGTTGATTTATACTACTTCCCAATCTTCCCGTTGGAAAGTAGCCGTTGAAAGCTATTCAAATTGCCTCGCAGATCTCGAGTTATTTGGTGCAGACTGCAGATGTGACATGACATCTTTTTTTGACTTCCTAACACTGTAGTCTGCTGTTTCACCAACCCTGTCAGATATGTCACTTTGATGTCTTGGGCAGGTCGACGACTTTATTTCACCCTTCCGATTTCTCGATCAGAGGTTGTCCTTGCATTGATGCTCTCAATAAGCTTTTGTCCGAATATTAATCTTCAGATTGAGCCGTTGCCAATGCCTCAATCTTTATTTGTTCGAACTCTACGATTCTGATGCACAACTTCTTGGACTTGATCGTAGTGTCTTGTTGACTGTTGCTTCTTGACTTGTGGAGTTAACAGTACGATCTTGAAGAGTGTTTATTAGATCTTCAATGTGGAACACTTCTTCCTTCTCTAGTGTAGTGCTTCAATACTTCTGTTTGCCTTGACAGTTCTCAGACACTGATGGCTTGATTTCTTGCTCTGGCCCCTTCTGAATAACAAGACACTTCAGATTTGTGGCGAGTCCAGCTCGCTTTCTCCTTGTGATCTCCCGTTCACTTATCATCAATGGACTGTCCCAATGCTTAATCACTTTAGCCTTGTTATTCAGAGGCTGACCAGTATCTTTGTGTATACTCCATCAGTTTCTTCTTTGTTTGGCAAACACTACGATCCTGGTTACTTTCAGGATCGTTGTCATCTTTTTACTTTACAGCCACTTCGTATGCTGACTTTCCTTAGTCAGCTACTGAAGTCTTCTTATGATCATCTTGTGGAAGACTTTACCTTTAATGGCTTCTCAACTCAATCTGGATGCTGATTGAGTTGATGCTTAGATATTCTATTAGCTTGCATGCCATTTGTTGAGTGCTCTCTTGCTTCCTTCAGGTGATATGTATCTTTGCATTACCAACCAGAGGCTTCATTCCTTTGGATATTCTGGGAGTGCTCAATTGTTGAGAATCGTGTTTGCTCTACGATTTTACTATGGCCTTGTGAGCACATCTGTTAAGATCTTAGCTCTGCACTCTATGATTCTGCTTCGGCTGTGCAGACACTACGACTTTGAGATCAGATCTTGATACTACAATTTCTATCATTGTACTTGTTGTCGTCATCTGATCTTGCTCGACTATGATCTCTGCCTTTGATACGATCAGTAGACTCTACGATTCTGAGTGCAGTCTACGATTCTTAAATTGGCTTTGACATTAGTAGACTCTACGACTACGAGTGTAGTCTACGATTCTTGACCGACTTTAGCGGATGCTCGGTTACCAGAAAGTGGCGGTGCCTCTACGATTCTAAACATGACTTCCTCAAAGCAGACTACTACGTACGAGGAAGTTCTCCTCGACACACTTCTGATCCTTCCTCGCCTCTCACGAAGTCTACTTAACTCCGAGATCTACTATCTTGCAGACTACGATTCTCGCCTCGATAGCTCTCGAGTTTTCCTCGACTCTCCCAAGGCGGATCTACGATTTACAGTGCAAAGGTTCGACGATCAGACAAGCCTATCTATTACATTATAAGATCAACCTAACATACTTGATCTTTCTATGTTTATAGTCCTTGTACATCATTTCTTTCTAAGGACTTTACAAAGTTGTTTTACTTATGTAGGATCAACCTAACACATTTGATCAATTCACTCTAAGTCCTTGTACATATGTTTCTATTATCTATCAAAGGACTTTATAGTTTTTCTTAATGCAAGCATACTTGCATATTCATTCATATATATATATATATCATAAATAATCATATGTAAATAGGAATATCATTCACATGCTTATTCCTGACAATCTCCCCCTATTTGATTATGACAAAAATAATAGGTGCATATGCATGCTATGAATGAATCTTATATATAGTGAGCAGCTGTATTTCTAAAACATATAATAATGAATGTCATTTATAATGATGTGGAATTTAATACACTGACATTTTACATCCTAGATCCAGAACATACCTAACTAGTTAGAGATGGACCTCTTTGGCTCTATGTATGCTTCCAGGATGTCTGTTGATCAGCTATTCATCTGTTTGATTCCTTTGCTCCTGCTCCCCCTGGGATGTGGAGCTATTCATTTCTTCTTCTTCTGGTTCTGGCTCTGGTTCCCCCTCAGCCTTAGGCTCATCATTCTTTGGCTCCCCCTTAGATGATGATTCATCTCCCCCTGTTATTGTCTTCTTCTTTTCTTTCCTTTTGCTCTCCTTGCTCTTTCTAGAGTGCCTCTTATTCTTCCCCTTTCTATGCTTCTTTTTCTCCCCCTTTTTGTCATTAATCATTTGGGAGAGCTGCTCCATGTTGGACATAAGCTGCTCCATTAGGTAGGAGGAGTTACTGACTTCAATCTTGAGTTCTTGTTGGCTTAACTCAAATTGCATAGAGAAGGACTGATTCAAGTTGTCAATCTTGTCAGAGAGGGCTTGTAGTTACTCTTCATTTGCTTTCTGAGCTCGTAGTACATCTGCCTTCTATTCATTTAAGGCCTTCAGATAGATGTGATCTCTATCTTTGATTTTGAGAGATACATCAGCCATAGTTGCTTGGAGTCTATCTTGAACTGAATTATCTCCAGCTGCTGTCACCCTCTTTGATTCTTCATGGATTAGAGATATCTTCTCAATCAGTTCATCAGAGTTTTTCATTAGCTCTTGCTCCATAGAAATTTCGTCATTTGGTTGGGTAGTCTCTTGCTGAACACCAGATTGGACTCTACGATCTTCATCCTTGGACATGTTTTCGAAAGTGTTGAGGATCTGAAAAATTGTTGAGTACCAATCGTTGTGGGAGGATAAAGGAATGTTAGATAGCTGTGCTAGGGCAGATGGAGACATCTTATTCTGGATTTGATCATCATCAGTGGTAGAGTGAACAGACTCTGCGATCAGTGTCTTGGCCATATTCCTTTTTCCATCAGAGTCCACTCTACGATCGTAAGGAATCTAATGATTTTCAGCATGTCGGTAGATCTTGTAGTGGGGCTTGTCATTGATCATCATGGTTGCAAACTTCTTTACCCTGAGGAAATTTTGTGACACCAGTTCCAAATTTGGAAACTGAGAGTAGCACCAGCTGAAGTAACTTTCGTCTCTCTTAGTATGTTCCTTTAACCATGGCATCCATGGGAAGAACCACCTCATCAGAAGGTCTTCAGAATTGTACAGTATAGTTGTGCAATCTAACTCCATATTTTTCCAGTTATGAAGCACTTCATCTGTAGTCATCCTTATAACTCGAAGTTGTTCATTTCCATGATTTATCCATCTTGCTGCTAGCTCTATTGTTGGCTCATCAAAGACTTCCACTAAAATTCTTCTGCTAATTCTGGCTGGAGAGAGAACAGGATAATATTCTAGATCCTCAGATTCCTGATGTGCAGAATCAGAATCTTTCTCTATCTCTTCCCTTTTTAAACTTGAATTTTGCTGATTTCTTTCATCAGATTCATCAATGAATTCTTCTTGCTGAATTTCATTTCCAGAGTCCTCTTCAGCAACATCTTTGTTGGATTCATCTTCTTCATTACTAGTCTCATCTTCTTCACTCTCTTCCTGTGACTCAGATCCATCATCACTTAATTCAATGATTTTAGTAGATTGATCATTTCTCTTCTTTGAGGCAAATTGAGCAAGTAGTCTGTGACTCTTCCTTCTTCTGGGAGGTTCAACTATGATTGAGTCAGAGTCTTCTTCTTCTTCAGACACTGAGTCCTTTGAGTCGTCAGACAGGCTTTCTTGACTTTCATCATTAGCAAGGGCAGGTGTTTCCTTTTTGAATTCATCATCTTTTGAGCCATCATTAGGGTTTGTTGGAGCATTTGCATTTGGAGATTCAGATGGGGCATCTTGTAGCTTTTCTTCATCTTCAGAGTGAGTACTCTGAGAGTTAGTTATAGGACTTGCATATTCCTTTTCTTTATTATCAACCTTGGTTCTCTCTTCCATAGATTCAACTCCTTCTTCATTGTTGAGCTTTCTCCTTGAGGTCTCAATCTTTGAACTTTCAGTTCCCTTCTCATCTTCAGACTCTTCATGTTTTTCTTTGTTGGATGGACTTTTCTGAGCAACTGGGGTTGATTTCTGCACCACCTTTGCTTTCTTCTTGGGTGGCTCTTGGAGCAGCCTGTTACTTCTTCTCTTTGTGATCTTTGCAGTTGAGACCTTTTCATTTCCATCCTTATCTTTGGAGGAGAGACTTCTTGATGGTGCCTCAGTTTTCCTCATGCTCTTGGATTTCTTCTTGGCTGGTGTGGTTGCTGTTGGTACAGAATCATCAGATTCAGAACTTTCTACCTCTTTAGCCTTCCTCTTCTTTGTAGAGGCCTTGCTACTGCTCCCAGTTGTCAACCTCCTATTTTCTTTTGGGTTTTTCTTCCAATTCATAAATAGTTACGGAGACATTACTTTGTGCACATTTAGAGGTTCACCCTCATTATCCTTGATCTTGCTTCCTAGCTTCTTCTTCATCACTATGCTTAGCAGTCTTCCATGAAATACTTTTGTAAGTGGTTTATCTGTAGATTTCTTCAACTCAGCTTTTTCTATCCATTTGGAAATTTGATCTAACAGAATAATTTCAAAGTTGATTTACTTCTTCAGAACTATAACAGACATGATCTTCAATTGTTGATCAAGCACAGTGTTATATGCAATATCCTTGCATAGTATACATTTGCCTACTATTTCAGCAATGAACTCGAATTCCTCTGGAAACTCCTTCTTCTTCATGTCCTTCAGACTAGGGTTTCTTTGGTACCCCATAATCTCCTTTGCTTTCTCAGTGTCAATCTCATCAAGGTTTTTCAGTCCTAGGTTAGGAAAACCCAAACATTGGTTGATATCAGATGATTTTAGTTTTAGAGACTGACCTTTAACCTTGGTTAAAAGAGTTTCAGCTTTTATGGATGCATTTGAGTAGAATTCCTTAACCAGTTCAGTGTATACTTGAGTGCTTGTCTCAAGACATTCTGAGAATCCAGCTTTCTTCACGAGTTCAAGAATGTCTCTGAACTTTTTTTCGGATTTCTCAAATGACTTGGTTCTGAGTTGAATGCTAGTGATTACTCGCCAGTCTTCCATTTGAATGATTCGAGGAATATGGATATTGATTCAGGGAGATTTATGGAGTAGGGATGATTGTGATTTGGATTCTAGAAATTTGAGTGGTTTGACTTCGAAGAGAATTCTAGGGTTTGAAAATGGGAGGGAGAGAGATTAGATAGGTTAGGGTAGCTGTTTGTAGATTTTGAATTTGTCTTTATGGCAGTTCCTTCTGACTCTGCATACTCTGTGATGTGTCAGCCAGTTATTGGTTGCACGATGCCCAAACTAATTCAGTCAGAATTCCCCATTAACTTGTCAGTTAGATGTTTCTTTTAGAAGAGTGGACGTTTGATTGACGTGGATTGACCTTTGACCTCTTGAGTTCGTAGAGTAGCATGATAGGACAGCTATTGACTCTTACGTTTTCCTTTGTTGACTCAACGATCAACTCTATGAAAGATGTTGCAGTGAATGGTTTTGGCAATTCTTCTCATTTTGAATCTTCATGATTCAGCCATTGATTTACTTCTTGAAGTCTTAGGAAATTTTCTTCAGCAAGACATCTTTCCACTCATTATTCGAACTTGTCTCCCATTATCTGAATGCTTGAGAAATTGTACTGTTCTTTCAGCTCCTCATGAGTTAAAAGTAGCCTTTTGTAAGACTGCGATCGTCGAGTCTATTTCTACTATTGCTGAGGTTGCACTACGATCGTTGAGGTTACATCACGATCGTTGAGTTCTCTCAAACTCTACTCTACGATCGTTGACTATCTTGATTCTTGAGATGAACTTGATTAAGCAATTCTTCTAGGATAAGGTAGCTCAGGAAGGGCCAACCTCTTAGAGTGAGCTAAGGGTCAGGTTTGTCCCTGAGGCGCTTTCCAGATGAATTTGCTTTAGGAGTAATTTGCACTAATATCTCTTTTGATCTTTTCTGGTTAGGAGGTCCTTTATCAACTTTAGACAATCGCATTTGCTGTGATCGTGGTGTCTTCTTGCTTTTACACTACGATCATGTGTTTGATTGTAGGCACTTCACGATTTTGAATTAGGTTGCTGATAGGTTATCAATAGTATGTTTTGAGACGTTCCTACTGACTATGGATCTTCATTTGGTTCATCAGCCATAAAGTTTTGGGACTCTGTAGTTGGTACATTGCTTTATAAAACATTTCAGTACTGTTGTTCCTTAACGGATCACTGCTCCCCCATGGTTGATGCTGTCTTTTCAGTGATGTGTGATTCCTTTTTCCTTATGTACATAAGGAAACATCCCTGCATATCTCCTTTTGAATGAAGTCATTAAATCTTCTTATATCGTAGAAATGAGTATCTTCAGGGTTTATCATTCTACGATCCTTTGATAGCACTATGAACGTAGTCTTTCTTATCAGCTTGTGCTCGTGGAGTTCTGCTCCCGTACTAAGTTCCTAATGGTTGATGCTCGATAGTCCTCTGATGTGAGCTTCCTTGAGAACAAGTTTTGCATGCTTGAGCATCTAAGACCTTTTTCATCTTTGGTTGAGTGGCCTGCTTTCATATAAAGGTTTGCAGCCATTTGAGCTTTATTTAGATTAGTTCAGCAGGTCTTTAAGGACATGCTTGGACATGTAGGGGTTTTGTCAGAGTTATTTCTGAACAGTCCTAAGCCTTCTGCGGGTTGACTCTTCTTGACTGAAGTCTTTTGCTTTAGCATTCCTTAGTGTGGTCAGATAGACCAAGTACCTGCAGGTTTTACATTTCTAATTTTTGGTACCCATGGTTAGATGGGTCCTGCTAGGTTAGTTTACTAAACCCCTGTTCCTCATATATTTGGATAAACATCATATTGACCACCATCACTCGTATTCATGCATATACTTCATTTAGATAAAACATTTTGAGATGCATGGTGGTGAGTGTGAGAGAAAACTGTCATTTTAATAAAACACTCTTTTCCTTAATGGTTTCATCTTTTGCTAATTTATGTTCATAGGGTTTAAATGCTCACAGAGTAAGAATCAACTCTACGAGTTATTAGCATCTGGTTGATTCATGGAGGTGGTCAGTTTCTATGAATCTTCAAGATTTTCTTGTAGATCTGATCATACTCTGTGTGTCATTAAACACTTAGACCATAGGATTTACAAAGTACATTAACCCATCAGCAAAGATTACTTCACATTCAATCGACCTGTGAGGCTCTTAAAACCATTTCAGATCTCTTTCAAGTTATCATCTTCAACTTAAAACTTGGATGGAGAGAAAGTTTATAGACATTTGAGTTTCCATTATCAGTGTACTTTTTCTATTCACCTTTTTAGATAGATTATGAATACTTGAAGAAAAACTGTTATAGTTCATAAGTAAGGTGCAAATATGATGTTCATATCTATATTAGTGAGGAACCGTACCTTTTTGCTGTTAGTTTCTTAACAGTCATTTATCTTAGATATTCTGAGTTTAGGCATTGATGTGCATGTTTTCTCATTTTCTTTTGACAGCTAGTTGCTCCAGTTGATCTTCAGTCAATCAGTCGTGGTCTTGAAGATACAAGCTAAGAGAGTGTCAGTATTTCTAATTCTTTGACATCCTTGAGTTCACAAAGTTTACATCCAGCTGCAGGTTGGCCAGACATATGTTTGAGAAGTTTTTCTTTCTTCTCTGGATAAGCATTACTTAGCATGTATGGCCTTTTCATCTTTTCAGGATGGTGGATGTTTGAATCTTTTCTGTTGATGTCTCTTGAGCTTTCTAGCCTGGTCTTCAGGCAGCAGGATTGACAGCGAGCAAGGATTGGTCTTGTTGATATGGCAATCAAGAATATAGACCAATCTGAGCAGCTTCAGGTGTATATAGACATTTACCTGTACACAAAATTTCCAACATGTGAGCTCATCTGCATATCACAAGTGACTTACTACTAAACTAAGTTTAGAACAATGTTTGTGCCTAGGATTAGACTTAAAGCGATTAGCTTTTGAATATAACATGAGAACCTGCTTTGATACCAATTGTTAGTTCCCAGTAGGCACAATATAGATCTAGAAGGGGGGGGGGGGGTTGAATAGATCCTTTGATTTTTAAAATACTTTTTCTCTTTTAAGTTGTATTGCTCATTAAGTAGCAGATGACAAACATAAGAATCTTTTCAAGCACAGCGAAATAAGTAAAAGATCCCCTTTATTGATATATTCATAGTCAGTCATACAATGTTCATAGAGTTAACTTAGTAGTAAGCAGTTAGCGCATACATAGCAGTTAAGGTACATAATGTAAATGACATAAAGTAAAAGACACAAGGGGTTTTAAGTGGTTCAGAGACTCAAGCTCCTAATCCACTCTTCCGCTTTTCAACTAGCAGATTTCCACTAAGGAAGGGCAAGACCACAATCATTAAGATTCCTTCAAGGCCAAGGCACCTTGGGACTTCATTCACTAAGAACTCTTCAGGCCGCCAGCCTTTGGAACGCCTATAGTTCCTTAGGAACTCTTCAAGCCTAGCAGTGCTTGAACTCCATTTAGTCCCTCCTGGACAAGGACCCTCGCACCTGCTCTTCTTGTTGTTGTTGTTGTTGTTGTTGGTGGTGCTGAGCTGCTAAGATGTCATTAAGCTCTGAACATCTTTTGTACTTAGCAGCTTGGTGTGATCCTCTTTGCTTTCAGCTTCGAGTCTAGACCACATCTTCTTTGGTGCAGCTGATCTTCACTATTTTCACCTCATCTTCTTCTAGTATCAGCTGTGCAACATCACCATCTGGGTTTGCTAAGTCTCTGTGCTTTTAGTAGACTTTGTCCGACACTTAGCAAACCCGTAACCCTTCTTGAATACTTTGCAGACATGGTTCTGTACTTGTTCACTGTCAGCTTTCAGTTCATGGTGATTCGTATAGTGGTTCTCTTGATCTTCTTTATACTCAGCCACTTTCCCGAATGCTATCTTTTTCGCCTTCTTGGCTCTCAGCTTGGCTGCCATCATTAGTGGCATTCTCATTTTTGTTGAGTGAAGATTTGATCTGTATGAGTCCTTATTCAAAGCTGCTTCACTTCCACCTTGGTAGTCTCACTGTCACTGAGACTTGTTCTATTGATCTTTGGTGGAACTCGTAGAGTCAACAATAGCATTCATCAACTCAACGATTTTGCAACTTCACAATCATCAGCATATCTTGATCTTTGAAGCTCTGTTGATTTATGCTACTTCCCAATCTTCCCATTGGAAAGTAGCCGTTGAAAGCTATTCAAATTGCCTCGCAGATCTCGAGTTATTTGGTGCAGACTGCAGATGTGACATGACATCTTTTTTTGACTTCCTAACACTGTAGTCTGCTGTTTCACCAACCCTGTCAGATATGTCACTTTGATGTCTTGGGCAGGTCGACGACTTTATTTCACCCTTCCGATTTCTCGATCAGAGGTTGTCCTTGCATTGATGCTCTCAATAAGCTTTTGTCCGAATATTAATCTTCAGATTGAGCCGTTGCCAATGCCTCAATCTTTATTTGTTCGAACTCTACGATTCTGATGCACAACTTCTTGGACTTGATCGTAGTGTCTTGTTGACTGTTGCTTCTTGACTTGTGGAGTTAACAGTACGATCTTGAAGAGTGTTCATTAGATCTTCAATGTGGAACACTTCTTCCTTCTCTAGTGTAGTGCTTCAACACTTCATTTGCCTTGATAGCGGTTCGGACAATCGATGGCTTGACTTCTTCTTTGGCCCCCTTCAATAACAAGACACTTCAGATTTATGGCGTGTCCAGCTCGCTTTCTCCTTGTGATCGCCCATTCACTTATCATCAATGGACTGACCCAATGCTTAATCACTTTAGCCTTGTTATTTAGAGGCTGACCAATATCTTTGTGTATACTCCATCAGTTTCTTCTTTGTTTGGAAAATACTACGTTCCTGATTACTTTCAGGATCGTTGTCATCTTTCTACTTGACAGCCACTTCGTATGTTGACTTTCCTTAGTTAGCTACTGAAGTCTTCTTATGATCATCTTGTGGAAGACTTTATCTTGAATGGCTTCTCAACTCAATCTGGATGCTGATTGAGTTGATGCTTATATCTTCTATTAGCTTGAATGCCATTCGTTGAGTGCTCTCTGGCTTCCTTCAGGTGAGATGTATCTTTGCATTACCAACCAGAGGCTTCATTCCTTTGGATATTCTGGGAGTGCTCAATTGTTGAGAATCGTGTTTGCTCTATGATTCTACTGTGGCCTTATGAGCACATATGTTAAGATCTTAGCTCTGTACTCTACGATTCAGCTTCGGCTGTGCAGACACTACAACTTTGAGATCAGATCTTGATAATACGATTTTTGTCGTTGTGCTTGTTATCTTCATCTGATCTTTCACGACTACGATCTCTGCCTTTGATACGATCAGTAGACTCTACGATTATGAGTGCAGTCTACGATTCTTGAATTGGCTTTGACATTAGTAGACTCTACGACTCCGAGTGTAGTCTACGATTCTTGACTGGCTTTGGCAGATGCTCGGTCGGCTCGTGGGGTAATTCAGTCTCTCACGATTCTAAACATGACTTCCTCAGCAGACTACGGCCCTGAGGAAGTTCTCCTCGACACACTACGATCCTTTCTCGTCTCTCCTGGAAGTCTACGAACTCCGAGATCTACTATCTTGCAGACTACGATTACGCCTCGATAGCTCTCGAGTTTTCCTCGACTCTCCGGCGGACTCACGATTTACAGTGCAAAGGTGCTCGATGATCGATGTTTCTATCTATTACGTTATAAGATCAACCTAACATACTTGATCTTTCTATGTTTAAAGTCCTTGTACATCATTTCTTTCTAAGGACTTTACAAAGCTGTTTTACTTATGTAGGATCAACCTAACACATTTGATCAATTCACTCTAAGTCCTTGTACATATGTTTCTATTATCTATCAAAGGACTTTATAGTTTTTCTTAATGCAAGCATACTTGCATATTCATTCATATATTTATATATATATCATAATCAAATCATATGTAAATAGGAATATCATTCACATGCTTATTCTTGACAGTTTCGTCAGTGAATTTCCTTACACAGTGCCCCTTCCATTCTCCTATAAATAGGATGCTTAGTTAGAATTGAAAATCACACCAGAATCAGAGAATTCTTCTTCTATAATATTGAGCGTATTTCTTTCGAGTTTTAGAAAGCTTTGAGCGTAGAAAATAGTGAAAGTTTTCTTCAAGAATATCCCCGCTATACTAGTTGGAATACTCTTCTTTTCAAGGTAAGGGAAGTTATTTTTGTTCAATATTCGCTTGAAATAATATTTTCTTTCATACTCTGTAGTATGTAAGTAATATTATTTCGTTTCAGATTTTGAATTCTATACTCATTTGGTTAAAGTTTTGGCTTCTATACTCCATGAAATTTGTAGAATATCCTTAAAATTTGTGTTTCATCCAGTATCTTTTCATGGAAATATTATTCTGAGCATTCTTGATAAGTTTTAACTTTTTCATGCCGAACTACTATTCACGGGTTACTATTCACAAAGTACTTTTCACGAGGTACTATTCACTCGAGTACTATTCACCCGGGGTACTATTCATGATAAAAATTGATTCGTTTTTAGTCCAAATCATTTTTGACACAATATTATTCTTGAATTTTACTCCACAAAATAGTATCATGTTGACAATTTGGACGTTATTGATTTCTGGATAAATTACATTATAAATTTATCCTTTGATTCTTTTAATTAAATTCTTATATCATTGTCATCTGTGGCCGTAGTGCGTAGATGGACTTGGTATGATTATGACCAGGGAGTATTCTTGGTAATCACATGGCCGTAATGTTACAAATGATGTGGTAAAGTCCTCATTGGCTGTAGTGCATTGATGGACAGATTGTTGGCATGATCATGACCATTGATGAATACACGAATATCCTTGGCCCGTAGTGTATGGATAATTAAGTAGTCGTGATACTAATGAATATCCTCGGCCGTAGTGCGGTAAGTGATTCGATGATGTGGATTATTTATTGTCGAGTCTCAATGATAAAAGTGATGAAAACCTTTTAAATCATAGAAGATAGTAGATTTTATGCTCTACTTGACTCTTCTAATAGATTATTTGTTCCACCGCAGCTTAAACTTGATGTTTGTTATATTTTATCGGTTTAACACTATTGAAGGCTAATGATAAATTATTCGCATTATCTTAGTCATAATATTTCTTCTTTGGGCTAGTTGAGCTCACCCTTTTCCTTTCATTGTTCTCTTGAAATGAGAACGTAAATTAGACTAGTAGTGGGGAGCGGAGTGACGGTCCGAGATGTTTGCATTAGTAGTCCTCACTATTCTATGAAATAGTGTGATAATAAATGTATTGAGGACTCCATTTGAGTTTGAATCATTGCCTAGAAGACAATATTCAGTATTAAAACTCTCGATTTATGTTTTATCGTATTTTACACGATAGTTGTATTATTAAGTTGTATTTGAATTTTTTGTACCATGTATTTGGCGACTCAAGATGGGTGATGTATACCTATTTTGGGGCGTTACGATTAGTATCAAAGCTTGGATATGATCCTGGTGAGGTGTGAGACAGAACTAGGAGGGAGAGACGGGGAATTCCTTCGCTAGTATGACCTACCTAAGTTTATTTGGTATTTAATTGGTCGGTCAGAGTATAGGGATAATATTAGGTATGTCTATTAACCCTTTTTTGTGGCAGTATTTGAAAATGACATCCGAGAATAGCAATGGAGCACAGGAGACCGTTGAGTCACCACAGATCCATACCCAGGATAATGTGCAACAGGAAGACAATAATCCTCAGGTAAAATACAACACCGATCAAATGATGAACGATGGAATGTTCAGAGGCTTTATGCAATTCATGCAACATCAGACGAGAGCGGCTCCTGTCCAAAATGCAGGTGGAAACACTGGCAACTCTCGAACGGTCACCGCTAAGCAGTTCAAGGAGCTGGGACCACCATAGTTTATTGGAGAGCCAAAACCACTTAAGGCGGAGACGTGGATAAAGCAGATCACCAAGATATTTAATGTCTTGGGATGCTCCTCGGAGAAAAAGTTTCCCTTTGCCATCTTCATGTTGCGAGGAGAGGTAGATTACTGGTGGGAATCTGTAAAGCGTACCCAGCCTGCCGCAGTCAAAATGTCTTGGGAGAAGTTCCAAGAATTGTTCAATGACAAGTAATTTCCCGAAAGTATTCGTCACATGAAAGAGGCAGAGTTCGTCAAACTAGAGCAAAACAATATGATCGTGTCGCAGTACGAAGCCAAGTTTGCCGAGCTGTCCCGGTTTGCGTCCCACTTAGTTGATAATGAGGAGAGAATGACGCGAATGTTTCTAAGAGGTTTGAAACCCGAGATACGTCAATACCTAATCTCTCATAAACTGTGTTTGTATTAAGATGTTGTAAATAGGGCTCATTTATTGGTGCGCGATAATGAGTCAACCCAACCAAGAGGGAGCAGCTGGCAAAATGATAATACCAGTGGTAGCAGTCATCGAAGCGGAGATAACAAACGTGGAGGGAATCAGCATGCTAGAAATGGTAACCACTTCGGTGGTAATCATGGTCAAGACAATAAGAATGGAAATTTCAAGAAGAGGAGATTCAACAATGATGGAAAGACGTCAGCATTAGCACCCGTTGTTAAGGAAGGAGAACGACCACCTATCATATGCTTCAAATGCAGAGGGGAGGGATATATCAGTCCAAACTGTGCACAACAGTCCAAAACGTGTTACAATTATGGAAGAGAAGGTCACCTAACTCAATTTTGTCATTCAGGGAAGCCAAGTCCAGCTGGGATGGAGGCACCAAAGGCCGTTCCAGAAAAGTTAAAACCAATAGTTCAAGGGAGAGCGTTTGTCGTAACCTCCCAGAAAGCAAGGAACCCGAACGAGGTCATCACAGGTAGGCTTATCATAAACTCTAGTGAAGTCTATACTTCATTTGATATCGGTTCTACCCATTCTTTTATTTCTCCTACTTGCGCTCAACGTTTAAATTTGACTCCGAAGAAATTAGACTTTGACTTATCTGTTGAAACTCCGTTGGGAGAAACCTTCATTACATCTAATGTTTATAAGTCTTGTTTGGTTCAAATCGGTACCCTCACATTACTTGTCGATCTTATTTCATTGAAAATACTTACATTCGACGTAATTCTAGGGATTGATTGGTTAACTACTCATCATGCAAAAATTGATTATTTTCGTAAGGTTGTTAGCTTTCATATTCCTAACAAACCTATTATGCAAATTTAAGCAACCAAACCATTAAAATCAATCACTGTCATCTCAAGCCATAAAGCTATTCGTTTATTGAAAAACGGATGTCAAGCTTTCTTAGCTCATGTAACAGATTTAACAAAAAATATGTCAGTTTTGAATGATATTTCTATTGTTAATAAATTTCCTGACGTATTCACTGAAGAACTTTCTGGCCTACCCCCAGAGCGTGAAATTAAATTTTGTATCGACCTTGAACCCGGTACAAAACCCATTTCCAAAGCTCCATATCGAATGACTCCTATTGAACTTCAGGAGTTAAAAACCCAACTACAGGAATTGTTAGACATTGGATTTATTCGTCCTAGTACATCTCCTTGGGATGCTCCTGTTCTTTTTGTAAAGAAGAAAGATGGGAGTATGCGACTTTGTATTGATTATCGAGAGTTGAATCATGTCACCATCAAATATAGGTACCCATTGCCACGTATTGATGACCTGTTTGCCTTTTGCAAGGTGCCAAATTCTTTTCAAAGATCGATCTTTGTTCCGGATATTACCAATTGAAGATTAAAACTGATGACATTCCAAAGACGACTTTCAGAACTCGGTACGGGAATTATAAATTCTTAGTCATGTCTTTTGGATTAACTAATGCTCCTGCTGCCTTCATGGATATGATGAACCGAGTATTCAAGGAATATTGGGATCAATTTGTGGTTGTCTTTATTGATGAAATTCTCATATATTCCAAAAGCCGTGAAGATCATGAGCAACACTTGAGGCTGATACTCCAAAAGCTTCGTGAAAACAAGCTTTATGCCAAGTTGAAGAAATACGAGTTCTGGCTTGAGGAAGTAGCATTCCTTGGGCACGTGATATCAAATCACGGAATATCTGTTGACCCAGCGAAGATTGAAGCAATTCAAAGCTGGAAGCAACCTAAATCAGTGACCGAAGTACGTAGTTTTCTGGGCTTAGCTGGTTATTATCAGAGATTCGTGGAAGAATTTTCTCGAATCGCTACTCCATTAACTCAGCTGACTCGAAAAGATACAAAATTCGGTTGAAACGAGGAATGTGAGAAGAGTTTTCAAGAACTCAGGAGGAGACTCATTTCAGCACCTGTTCTAATAATACCATCTGGTTCGAAGGGATTTGTCATCTACAATGATGCTTCAGGCAAAAGTTTTGGATGTTTTGTCATGCAACATGGGAAAGTCATAGCCTATGCCTCACGACAACTCAAAGAATATGAGAGGAATTATCCTACTCATGATCTAGAGTTGGCAATTGTCATTCTTACACTTAAGATTTGGAGGCATTACCTGTATGGGGAGAAAGTGGAGATCTATACGGATCATAAAAGCCTCAAATATTTCTTAACCTAAAAGGAACTCAACATGCGACAACGACGTTGGCTCGAACTATTAAAAGATTATGATCATACTATCCAATACCATCCTGGAAAAGCGAACGTAGTAGCTGACGCATTGAGTAGAAGATCATATGCGGGTATGAGTGCAATATTGTCAATGCAAAGGCCCATTTTGTATGACTTGCAAAGGATGGAGATAGAGTTAAAGACTCCAGGGACTCATGTGATGATGGCGAATATACGAGTAGAACCAACTTTAATCGATAAAGTTAAAGCTGCTCAAGCCATAGACCTGGAGCTAATTCGTATGAGGAAGAAAGTACAAGAAGGTGCTATTCCGAAAGCAAGAATCGATGAAGAAGGAATACTTCGAGTCAAATCCAGACTTTGTGTTCCTAACGACTCTGATTTAAAGTATAAAATCATGATGGAGGCGCACAACACACCGTTTGCAATCCATCCCGGGAGTACTAAAATTTATCATGATCTTCGACATACATTTTAGTGGAGCAATATGAAGAGAAATATAGCGGGGTTTATCTCAAGGTGTCTAACTTGTCAACGAGTCAAGGTGGAGCATCAAGTGCCAAAAGGTCCATTACAACCGCTTGAAATTCCAAAATGGAAGTGGGAGCACATTACAATGGATTTCGTTACTGGTCTTCCCAAGGTTTCTCAAGGCATAAATGCAATTTGGGTCATTATTGATAGATTGACCAAGTCTACTCATTTCTTACCTATACGAGAAACTTATACACTTGAACGTCTTGCTCGTATGTACATAAACGAGATTGTAAGATTGTATGGTATGACAGTATCCATAGTTTTTGATCGAGACCCAAGATTCACTTCAAGATTTTGGGTTAGTTTGAAAAAAGCTATGGGCATGGATTTGCGATTCAGTTCGGCATATCATCCTCAAATGGACGGGTAGTCGAAAAGGACTATTCAAACTCTTGAAGATTTATTAAGACTCTGTATCCTTGACTTCAAAGGAAGTTGGGACAAGTTCTTACCATTGGTAGAGTTTTCCTACAACAACAGTTATCAAGAAAGTATTGGTATGGCTCCATTTAAGGCGTTGTATGGAAGAAAGTGTCGTTCTCTAGTATGTTGGGATGACGTGGGTGAAGCAACGTTGTTGGGACCAGAGTTGGTACGTATGACTACGAAAAAGAATCAAACGATCCGACAACGTATAAAAACCTCACAAGATCGACAAAAGAGTTATGCTGATCTTCATCGAAAGGACGTGGAATTCAATATTGGAGATCATGTGTTGTTACGTGTTGCTCCATGGAAAGGAGTTACGAGATTTGGAAAGAGAGGAAAGCTCAATTGTGAGACCCCGAATTTTATGAAATGAAAGTATTCAATTTTTTTATAATTATTCTATTTAGTAAATGGTTAAATTGATAAAAGGTTAAAGTTAATGGTGATATGTGAAAATTTTGCAAAGTATGCAAGTTGTTATATTATTTTCGTTTGGTCGGGGAATATTCTTTTTGTCGGGGAATATCCGTACGACGACACAATCATTGGTGGACCCCACAATGTAAGTAATGTCGTAGTTAGAAAATGACAGAATTATCTTTTATAAAAATAACTACGAAAGTGTTACCGTTAAAACGCTGAACTACCCTAGTAGTAAAAAAGTACAATGTATGTGTGTAGTTGCATAGTAGTACACGGTATTAATTATTGATACTTACGTAAGAAGTCACTCAGTTATACTCAATTATTGCTACAGTAATTGCTGCATCATGTCTCTCATATTGTTAGTTCAATTATTGTCACAGTATCATCTGTATAATATGATATATTGTTAAATCAATAATTGAGACAATAAAGTTATTCATATTATTATTTACAATATTGATAATGTCTAGAAGTTCTGTCAAGAAGAGGTTTAGTCACCTAATTGCGCCCCAATAAGGAGAAATTCTTATCGGAAAGCCCCCTCTTTCTTAGGAACAACCTGGTTGTTAAATATTACGAATTATAATAATAATGAATAAATGTTATTAAAAATTGAATTTGAGTTCGGAGTTGAATTTGGAGACGCAGACGTGATATTTGAGTCTAGAACGATGAAATTAGTAAAAATAGACTATAAACACAAAATTTTCTGAGGTTGACTTTTTGTTCAGAATGTCAACAATTGACTTTTTCGAAAAAAGTCAAACTTCAAAATTTCAAAAATAAATTTTTTGATAAAAATAGTTTCATTGTGTTGGGATTATTAGTGTTAGTGGAAATCGACATTTATTTCGATATTAATTGATGTCGGGAAGTTATATTGACCAATCGGGTAATTAACCGGATAAATGAGCATTTAATTGCTATTAATTCACATGATTATAACTATTTGTTCACATGTGTGTACTATTGATTCACATTCTTGTACTATTAGGGGAGGTGGTGCAAGATTGATAATACTTGCATGACTAAGTTAAAAATGGAGGTATAGATGGAGGTACTATACTGTAATTCGTATTTTCACATGATTATAACTTTTGATTCACATGATTGAACTATTGATTCATATTATTTACTATTAGGGGAGGTGGTGCAAGTTTGATAATACTTGCAGGATTAAATTAAAAATGAAGAAAAAGAGGGAGGTATTATACTGTAATATTTCGAGCCCCAAAACGTGCAATTATTGAAACTATATTTCCTATAAATAGAAGCTCATTCTTCCTATATTTCTCACCAATTCACTAAAGCTATAGAACAATTATTATAGAGAGAAAGAGGAAGAGAAGTCTGCTACCTCACTATTCTAGTATCCAGTCTTCTTTTGAGGTAAGAGATATTATTATTATAGTAAGGGGTATTATTTCTTTCGTATTCATGAAGAGAGCTATTGTTATTCCATTCCTTATTATTACATTGAATAACTCAGTATATGCGACTCACCGATATACATGGTGAAATTCTTCCGTTATTCCATTCTTTATTATTATGTTGGAATAACCTGTCTATGCGAAGTACTACATACATGGTGAAATTCTTCTGTTATGTCATTCTCTATTATTTTGTTGGAATATCCTGTCTGTGCGGATTATGCATGACCTGGTTCCATTCTTTATTATTCTGTTGGATTATCCTGTCTATGCGGATTATGCATGACCTGGTTCCATTCTTTATTATTACATTGGAATAACTCATGCATGCGGGTCTATCGCGAGGCTTGGTGAATTCTTGTTATTCCATTCTTTATTATTATTCGTGGAATAACTTTTCATGCGATCTATCGCATGCCTGATGAATTCTTCTGTTATTCCATTCTTTATTATTCTGTTGGAATAACCTGTCTACGCGGACTACCACATGCATGGTGAATTCTTTTGTTATTCTATTCTTTATTATTCTGTTGGAATAACCTGTCTATGTGGATTACCACATGCATGGTGAATGCTCCATCGTATTCATTCCTTATTAAATTGTGGAAATGATCTGTCTACGTTGATTACCGCATGGCGGGCAAAAATCTATTTGCAATTTCGTAGTTTTTCTGACCCTCAAAATTTTGGAAAAATTTGAAATGATAATTTGATGGGTTTTCTAGATTGTGTCCAAAAATGGCGATTTTTGGATGTATAGATTAGGAGTTATGAATTTTACGGGAAATGACTATTTTAAAAGTAAACCCTTATAACTCCTTGTGGTTAACTCCAAAATTAGTGAAATTTTTATTGGGAGTACATATATATAATAGGAGTATACCCTGTAAATTTTGGAATTTTTAGATAAAAATAAAATTTATGATAAATGTTTAAATATTCGGCATTCTTGGCCATATGAAAAATAGTAAATGAATTTTAAAAATTTTGAGAAAAATACATGTTCAATATGGGACTATATTCTGCTAAATCCCAAAAATGAGTAATTTTTGGGACTGATTTGGTATTTTTTATGAAAATAGTTTAGTTACTAACATATGAATTAAATATGTTATGTGAAGTTGAAAAATTGGTAAATAGGAGTTTATAGCTTGGAAATCCTATATAAGGTATATGCAGATTTTTGATGAGTGATTTGATCATTGGTGATGAAATCTTATGAGTATGACATTTTTAAATGATTAAATGCATTATTTGGTAAAGTGTAAACAATTAAAATAAATTATTTATAAGTTTAAGAAGTGATTAAAATATTGTTATAATATTAATAATATTAGATTATGAGTTTATTAAATGATTGATAATATTTGGATAAATTTAAAGTCTTTAATATTTATCCTTGATTTTGTTGATTAATGCTTATATCATTGTCATCATCCTCATGCTTATATTATGATGAAAGTCATCTTTGCTTACGTGCATGTAGATGTCTTTGTTGATTATTGGTTTTACTGATTGTATATCTTTGGCTTACGTGCAAAGATGGACTTGTTGATTATTGGTTTTACAATTGTATATCTTTTGAGCTTACGTGCGAAGATGGATTGTGGATTATTGGTTTTAAAGTTGTCTTTCTTTTTACGTGCAAATATGAACTATTGATTGATGATTATCTTTTCGGCTTATGTGCATAGATGAACTGTTTATTGGTATGATTATGACCAGGGATCATTTGGTATAATCATGACCCGTAATGTTATAGATGATGTGGTAAAAGTCCTCATTGGCCCGTAGTGCATTGATGGACATTTATTGGTATGATTATAACCGGGGATTATTCGGTATAATCATGACCATTGATGATTACATGAATATCCTTGGTCAGAGTGTGCGGGGATGATTCGATGATGTGAATTATTTATTAAGTCGAGTCTCAAATGATAAAATATTGATTATACACTTTTAATTTGTAAAAGACAGTAGATATCATGCTCTACTTGACTCTTCTAAAATACTGTTGTATGTCTTTGGCCTGTAGTACAAAGATGAATTGTTAATGAATATCTTTGGCCGTAGTGCAAAGGTGAATTTATTAGTATGATTATGAGCAGGAATTGTGATTTGGTATAACCATGATTTTTGATTTTTATCTTGAAAATTATCTTCGCCCCACAGTGCGAAGAGAATTTAGAACCACAATTATGATTATGAGTTATTCATATGATTGTGGACATGAACTGTTGATTGATGTTACAGAGATAAAACATTGTTGGTTGACTTTTAACATGGAGAAGATAATAGAGCTTATGGTTTATTTGACTCTTTTAATGGATTGCTCGTTCCGCTGTAACTATGGTTGAAAAGTTTTATCATCTACCATATGTTCTAAATCTCTGATTTATTATTGATGAAAGCTATTGATAATTTAATTATCTTTAGTCTTGATATTCTTTACTGGGCTAGTTGTGCTCACCCTTTTGCTTCATAATTCCTTTCAGGTAATAAGAGTGTTACTGAGTCGAGTGGGGATAACAGGGGAATAGAACGGTGGTCTATAGCTGTTGAGGTTCTCCCTAAATAGTATGGAAATAATTTTATTGAGAACTTTAGATAAGTGTGTCGTATTGTATACGTCATTTGATATTTAATTTTGGTGAACCGAATAGGGTAAGGTGAACCCAACTTTGGAAGGGCATTTTTGCCACTATCATACAAAATGTCTAATGACAGACGACTTCATGTATCATAAGACAAGGTTGTGGACATCCACTTGCTAAGTATATCTACGAGCACTACCTATATAATCTTGGAGTTTATTTGAAATATAATTTTTACTTGGAGACAACAGAGATAATTATATGTCAAGAGAAGACTCACCATTGGAAAGAAGATGATAGTAATCTTCTCATTTTTCTTTGGGGTCTATTGGGTCAACCAAGAATAATTCTGTGGACATATGATATCTATAATAACCTAGATGCATGGCCTCCCATGTACGAAGGTTTCCTTGAGCACTTCCCAAAGATTTTAATTTCTAAAACAGTTTTTGACTGTACTTTTATGTAAAGTACCATTGTAATGTTATGGTCGAGGCATCATGAGAGTTACATATATTTGTATTAAAACTCACAGCTTATCTATTGTCATACTCTGTACGACAGTTCAACAGTTGTATTAATGAAGGTTGTATTTAATTTTACAGTGTGATATCTGGCGACTCAGAATGGGTCATGTGGACCTATTTTGGGGGCGTCACAAATGGTATCAGAGCTTAGGGATATGGTCGCTGGTGGAGATATGAGACTAGAACTAGGAGGGGAGAGACGAGTAATATACTTCGCTAGTATGTGACTTACCTAAGTCGAAATTTTTACTTGATAAGTTGACAATTTGTGATATATCAATTGACCTTTTTTTTGAAGATATATTCTAGAAAGATATCTGAAATTCAGGAGATGAGCAATGAAAAAAATCATGATACAGAGGATATAATCGGGAAGGTACAATCCGAAAAGAAAGCAAGGTATTCTCATCTCTTCGAATACCAGGTACGTACGTAAATTTTGAGGGCGAAATTTCATAAGGAGGGGAGATTGTGAGACCCCGAATTTTATGAAATGAAAGTATTCAATTTTCTTATAATTATTCTATTTAGTAAATGGTTAAATTGATAAAAGGTTAAAGTTAAGGGTGATATGTGAAAATTTTGCAAAGTATGCAAGTTGTTATATTATATTCGTTTGGTTGGAGAATATTCTTTTTATCGGGGAATATCCGTAAGACGGCACAATCATTGGTGGACCCCACAACGTAAGTAATGTCGTAGTTAGAAAACGATGTAATTATCTTTTATAAAAATAACTACGAAAAGTGTTACCAAGTAAAAGCCGTTGAACTACCCGGTAGTAAAAAAAAGACGATGTCTGGCGTGGTTGCATAGTAGCACACAGTATTGATTATTGATGCTTACGTAAGAAGTCACTCAATTATACTCAATTATTGCTACAGTAATTGCTGCATCATATCTCTCATATTGTTAATTTAATTATTGTCATAATATCATCTGCATAATATGATATATTGTTAAATCAATAATTGAGATGATAAAGTTATTCATATTATTATTTGCAATATTGACAATGTCTAGAAGTTCTATTAAAGAGAGGTTTGGTCACCTAATTGCGCGCCAATAAGGAGAAATCCTTATCGGAAAGCCCCCTCTTTCCTGGGAACGACCTGGTTGTTAAATATTACAAATTATAATAATAATGAATAAATGTTATTAAAAATCAAATTTGAGTTCGGAGTTGAATTTGGAGATGCGAACGTGATATTTGAATTCGGAATGATGAAATTATTAAAAATAGACTATAAACACAAAATTTTCCGGAGTTAAAAAGTTAACAGTTGACTTTTTCAAAAAAAGTCAAACTTCGAAATTTCAAAAATAATTTTTTTGATAAAAATAGTTCCATTGTGTTTGGATTATTAGTGTTAGTGGAAATTGACATTTATTTCGATATTAATTGATGTATGGAAGTTAAATTGACCAATGGGTAATGAGTATTTAATTTCTATTAATTCATATGATTATAACTATTTGTTCACATATGTGTACTATTGATTCACATTCTTGTACTATTAGGGGAGGGGGTGCAAGATTGATAATACTTGTATGACTAAGTTAAAAATGGAGGTATAAATAGAGGTACTATACTGTAATTCATATTTTCACATGATTATAACTATTGATTCACATGATTAAACTATTGATTCACATTATTTACTATTAGGAGAGATGGTGCAAGTTTAATAATACTTGCAGGACTAAATTAAAAATGAAGAAAAAGAGGGAGGTATTTTACTATAATATTCGAGCCCCAAAACGTGCAATTATTGAAACTATATTTTCCTATAAATAGAAGCTCATTCTTCTTTCATTTCTCACCAATTCACTAAAGCTATAGAGATATTATTATAGAGAGAAATTATAGAGAGAAAGAGGAAGAGAATTCTGCAACCTCACTATTCCAGTATCCAGTCTTCTTTTGAGGTAAGGGATATTATTATTATAGTAAGAGATATTATTTCTTTCGTATTCATGAAGAGAGCTATTGTTATTCCATTACTTATTATTACATGTTGAATAACTCAGTATACGTGGACTACCGTGTATACGGTGAAATTTCTTCTCATTATTTCATTCTTTATTATTATGTTGGAATAACTTTTATCTATCTAATCGCATGCATACATGGTAATATTTTTCTGTTATGCCACTCTTTATTATTCTGTTGGAATATCCTGTCTGTGCAGATTACGCATGACCTGGTTCCATTCTTTATTATTCTGTTGGGATATACTATCTGTGCAGATTACGCATGACCTAGTTCCATTCTTTATTATTCTGCTGGAATATCTTGTCTCTGCGGATTACGCATGACCTGGTTCCATTCTTTATTATTCTGTTGGAATAACCAGTCTGTGGAGTCTATCGCATGCCTGGTGAATTCTTCTGTTATTTCATTCTTTATTATTCTGTTGGAATAACCTGTTTACGCGGACTATCGCATGCATGGTGAATTCTTCTGTTATTCAATTCTTTATTATTCTGTTGGAATAACCTGTCCATGTGGATTACCACATGCATGGTGAATGATCTTTCGTATTCATTCCTTATTAAATTGTGGAAATGATCTGTCTACGTGGATTACCGCATGGCGGGCAAAAATCCATTTGCAGTTTCGTAATTTTTCTGACCCTCAAAAATTCTAGAAAAATTTGAAATGATAATTTGTTGAGTTTGCTAGATTGTGTCCAAAAATGGCAATTTTTGGATGTATAGATTAGGAGTTATGAATTTTACGGGAAAAGACTATTTTAAAAGTAAGCCCTTATAACTCCTTGTGGTTAACTCCAAAATTGATGAAATTGTTATTGAGAGTACATATATATAACATAAGTATACCCTGTAAATTTTGGAATTTTTGGATAAAAGTACAATTTATGATAAATGTTTAAATATTCGGCATTTTTGGCCATATGAAAAATAGTAAAAGAATTTTAAAAATTCTGAGAAAAATATATGTTCAATATGGGACTATATTCTGCTAAATCCCAGAAATGAGTAATTTTTGGGACTGATTTGGTATTTTTCCTGAAAATAGTTTAGTTACGAATATATGAATTAAATATGTTATGTGAAGTTGAAAAATTGGTAAATAGGAGTTTATGGCTTGGAAATCCTATATAAGGTATATGCAGATTTTTGATGAGTGATTTGATCATTGGTGATGAAATCTTATGAGTATGGCATTTTTGAATGATTAAATGCATTATTTGGTAAAGTATAAACAATTAAATAAATTGTTTATAAGTTTAAGAAGTGATTAAAATATTATTATAATATTAATAATATTAGATTATGAGTTTATTAAATGATTGATAATATTTGGATAAATTTAAAGTCTTTAATATTTATCCTTGATTTCATTTGATTAATGCTTATATCATTGTCATCATCCTCATGCTTATATTATGATGAAAGTCATCTTTGGCTTACGTGCATAGATGTACTGTTGATTATTGGTTTTATAGTTGTATATCTTTGGCTTACGTGCAAAGATGGACTGTTGATTATTGGTTTACAGTTGTATATCTTTGGCTTACGTACGAAGATGGATTGTGGATTATTGGTTTTAAAGTTGTCTTTGGCTTACGTGCAAATATGAACTATTGATTGATGATTATCTTTGGCTTATGTGCATAGATGAACTGTTTATTGGTATGATTATGACCAGGGATCATTCGGTATAATCATGACCCGTAATGTTATAGATGATGTGGTAAAAGTCCTCATTGGCCCGTAGTGCATTGATGGACATTTATTGGTATGATTATAACCGTGGATTATTCGGTATAATCATGACCATTGATGATTACATGAATATCCTCGGTAGTGTGCGGGGATGATTCGATGATGTGGATTATTTATTAAAATCGAGTCTCAAATGATAAAATATTGATTATACACTTTTAATTTGTAAAAGATAGTAGATATCATGCTCTACTTGACTCTTCTAAAATACAACTTGTATGTATTTCTTTTGGTGCGTAGTGCAAAGATGAATTGTTAATGAATATCTTTGGCCGTAGGGCAAAGATGAATTTATTAGTATGATTATGAGCAGGAATTGTGATTTGGTATACCATGATTTTTGATATTTCTGGTGAAGATAGGTGATGAAAATTATCTTCGTTCTGGGTGCGAAGAGGAATTTAGAACCACAATTATGATTATGAGTTATTCATATGATTGTGGACAGGAACTATTGATTGATGTTACAGTGTTAAAATATTGTTGGTGGACTTTTAACATGGAGATGATAATAGAACTTATGGTTTATTTGACTCTTTTAATGGATTGCTCGTTCCGCTGCAACTATGGTTGAAAAGTTTTATCATCTACCATATGTTCTAAATCTCTGATTTATTATTGACGAAAGCTATTGATAATTTAATTATCTTTAGTCATGATATTTTTTACTGGGCTAGTTGTGCTCACCCTTTTGCTTCATAATTCCTTTCAGGTAATAAGAGTGTTACTGAGTCGAGCGGGGATAACAGGGGAATAGAACGGTTGTCTATAGCTGTTGAGGTTCTCCCTAAATAGTATGGAAATAATTTTATTGAGAACTTTAGATAAGTGTGTTGTATTATATACGTCATTTGATATTTAATTTTGGTGAATCGAATAGGGTGAGGTGAACCCAACTTTGGAAGGACGTTTTTGCCACTATCATACAAGATGTCTAATGACAGACGACTTCGTGTTATCATAAGACAGGGTTGTGCACATCCACTTGCTGAGTATATCTACGAGCACTACCTATATAATCTTGGAGTTTATTTGAAATATAATTTTTACTTGGAGACAACAGAGATAATTATATGTCAAGAGAAGACTCACCATTGGAAAGAAGATGATAGTAATCTTCTCATTTTTCTTTGGGGTCTATTGGGTCAACCAAGGATAATTCTATGGACATATGATATCTATCATAACCTAGACGCATGGCCTCCCATGTACGAAGGTTTCCTTGAGCACTTCCCAAAGATTTTAATCTCTAAAATAGTTTTTGACTGTACTTTTATGTAAAGTACCATTGTAAAGCTATGGTCGAGGCATCATGAGAGTTACATACATTTGTATTAAAACTCACAGCTTATCTGTTGTCGTACTCTGTATGATAGTTCAACAGTTGTATAAATGAAGTTTGTATTTGATTTTTATAGTGTGATATCTGGCGACTCAGAATAGGTCGTGTGGACCTATTTTGGGGGTGTCACATCAATCCTCGATTCATTGGCCCATTTTTAATCCTCGATCGAGTAGGAATTGTGGCCTATAGACTCGCCTTACCGCCAAGTATGTCTTGTGTTCATAACGTTTTTCACATATCCATGTTACGTAAATATGTGAAAGACCCAAACGACATTATTAAGTTAGAACCAGACGAAATAGCGGAAGATTTAACGTATGAAGAGGTTCTTGTTAAAATCTTGAATAAGAAGGAACATATTCTACGCTCCAAGGTTTTACCTCAAGTCAAAGTGTTGTGGAGAAACCACGATGTTGAGGAAATGACCTGGGAGTTAGAATCTGAAATGAAATCAAGGTATCCTCACCTATTCATCATCCCAGGAATGTACCCTAATTTCGAGGGTGAAATTTCATAAGAAGGGGAGGTTGTAAGACCCCAACTTTTATGAATAAAGAGGAATTTTTCTATAAATGTCATTTTTGAAAATTAAGGTTTGAATTTGTTATAATGTTATAGTTGTGAGTAATATTTATAAATTTTACAAAGTAAGCAAGTTGTTATATAATATTCTATTGGTCGGGGAATATTAGTTTTAACAGAGAATATTCGTACGACAGCACAATCATTGGTGGAACCCACAACGGAATTATTGTCGGAATGAGAAAATGACAGAAATATCTTTTTATGAAAATAACGGCGGAAGTTTTACCGTTAAATGTTGAAATAACCAATGTTAAAAGTACAGTAATACGCGTGGTTGCATAGTAGCACACAGTATTGATTCTTGATGCTTACGTGACTTCATGCTTACGTGAGAAGTCACTCAGTTATACTCAATTATTGCTACAGTAATTGCTGCATCATATCTCTCATATTATTGATTCAATTATTGTCACAGTATCAGCTGCATAATATTTTATATTATTAAATCAATAATTGAGACGACAAAGTTATTAATATTATTATTTGCAATATTAACGATGTCTAGAAGTTTTGTCAAGGAGAGGTTTGGTCACCTAATTACGCGCCAATAGGGAGAAATCCTTATTAGAAAGCCCCCTCTTTTCTGGGAACGACCTGGTTGTTAAATATTGCGAATTATAATAATAATGAATAAATGTAGTTAAAAATATTGAGGGGATTTTTATGAAGTATTTGATATAAATTTTGCTTATTTTATGGACCCCCATTTATCCATTTTTCAAAATAATCGGTAAAAAATTATTTAATATAATAAAGGTGGGGCCACATGTGGGATGAAGAATGGAAATGGGGATGGGGGAGAAAGGTTTACGTAAATGTAAGAGCATTATATATATATATATATATATATATATATATATATATATATATATATATATGATAATAACATGTGGTGGGGCCACATATTTTTTTAATTATCGGGGAAGGAGTAATATTGTCATGGAGGGATTCTTTGTATTATTATTATTATTATTATTATTATTATTATTATTATTATTATTATTATTATTAATATTATTATATATATATATATATTCTAATAAGTTTTGTTTTTATGAAAAAATAGAATATATTATATTATATATAAATTTATTTTTTTTATTTGAATATTATAATATTATATTTATAAAACGGACGTCTAAATTTTTTTTCAAACCGCTGCCCGTGAATTGTGAGTGTATCATCTATGAATTTCCTTACACAGTGCCCCTTCCATTCTCCTATAAATAGGATGTTAGTTAGAATTGAAAATCATACCAGAATCAGAGAATTTTTCTTCTATAATATTGAACGTATTTCTTTTGAGTTATAGAAAGTTTTGAGCGTAGAAAATAGTGAAAGTTTTCTTCAAGAATATCTCTGCTATACCAGTTGGAATACTCTTCTTTTCAAGGTAAGGGATGTTATTTTTGTTCAATATTCGCTTGAAATAATATTTTCTTCCATACTCTGTAGTATGTAAGTAATATTATTTCGTTACAGATTTTGAATTCTATACTCATTTGGTTAAAGTTTTGGCTTCTATACTCCACAAAATTAGTAGAATATCCTTAAAATTTGCGTTTCATCCAGTATCTTTTTATGGAAATATTATTCTGAACTTTCTTGATAAGTTTTAACTTTTTCATGCCAGAGTACTATTCATGAGTTACTATTCACGGGGTACTATTCAATCGGGGTACTATTCATGATAAAAATTGATTCGTTTTTGATCCAAATCATTTTTGGTACAATATTATTCTTGAATTTTACTCCACAAAGCTGTATCATGTTGAAAATTTAGACGTTATTGATTTTTGGATAAATTACATTATAAATTTATCCTTTGCTTCTTTTAATTAAATTCTTATATCATTGTCATCATCCTCGTGCTTATATTATGTTGAAAGTCATCTGTGGCCGTAGTGCATAGATGGACTTGGTATGATTATGACCAGAGATTATTCCATATAATCAGGACCGTAATGTTACAAATGATGTGGTAAAAGTCCTCATTGGCTTGTAGTGCATTGATGGACAGTTGTTGGCATGATCATGACCATTGATGAATACACGAATATCCTTAGCCCGTAGTGCATGGATAATTTGTGGTCGTGATACTAATGAATATCCTTGGCCATAGTATAGGGGTGATTCGATGATGTGGATTATTTATTAAGCTGAGTCTCAGTGATAAAAGTGATGAAAACCTTTTAAATCATAGAAGATAGTAAATTTTATGCTCTACTTGACTCTTCTAATGGATTGTTTGTTCCGCTGCAGTTAAACTTGATATTTGTTATATTTTATCAGTTTAACACTGTTGAAGGCTAACGATAAATTATTCTACATTATCTTAGTCATAATATTTCTTACTAGGCTAGTTGAGCTCACCCTTTTGCTTTCATTGTTCTCTTCAGGAAATGAGAACGTAGCCAGGACTAGTCGGGGAACATAGTGATGATCCAGATGTTTGCATTAGTAGTCCTCACTATTCTATGAAATAGTGTGATAATAAATGTATTAAGGACTCCATTTGAGTTTGAATACTATCTAGAAGACAATATTCGTATTAAAACTCTCAGTTTATGTTTGTCGTATTTTACACGACAGTTGTATTATTAAGTTGTATTTGAATTTTTGTACCATGTATTTGGTGACTCAAGATGGGTGATGTATACCTATTTTGGGGACATCACATCAGGCCTTTGGCTCACCTGGAGGTTGGTAAAATGCTCTTGAACATTGCCCCCCAGTCTCTTATTATAATTTATTTATAATTAGAGACTCGAAAAGACGTGAACTAGAAAAGTCATGACAGCCAATGATGAAATATCCGGGGAACCCAAACGGTCTCTCTTCATTTTTTGAAATGCTACACGTTTCCCAAGGTCGGGCCTCTGTTGCATTTAATAGCCGCCCTTGGATTTTGTGCAGCCCGGCTTATAAAACCCCCCCTCCATCCATCACTGTCACTTTTTCCAGTTTTACTCATTTCAAATTCTACTCCCTAACTTTTCGGCGAAGGCGATTTCCGGCGAGCAACTCACGTACCAAACTTCTCCAGTTCCAGGTCTTTCCACTCCCAAATAATCTTCAACACTTCCTATTTCTGCTTCCACTTACTTTTTAAGCTTCATATTCACACTTCATATGGCTGATTCTAGCATTCCTCCTACTACTGAGCCAGTTCCTCCTTCTGTCACCACCGGCGACCTGATTCCGGTTGATTTACCAGTGGCTCCTACCGATACCACCCCAAGCAACACCGAATCCATAATCCGAAGCATTTACGCTTCTGAAATTGACTTCTCTCACATCAATACCCCATCCTCCATTACTTCTTCCCAACTTTTTGATATACTTACTCTCTTCAACATCCCAAAGGAGTACAAGCTTCGGGTACCAGAACCTTAGGAACGGATGTTCTGGCGTCCCGAGGGAGAATGGACTGCCATTCCACTCCGGGCCCTGAAATATGGGGTCCAATTTCCTATCCATGAATTCATATAATCATTCCTCTATTTCATGGGGATTGGGTTCGCACAGCTGGTGCCGAATTCGTACATCCACTTAATCACCTTCATCGCCTTGTGCCAGGAGGTTGGGATAACTCCTGCTCTTGACTTTTTCTTTGTCTTGTTCACCATCGAAAAGTCGAAGGAGCCTGGCTTCCGACAACTGAACCGAGTGGCAGGCTGAGCCATCTTCATGAAGACCCCTTCCAGCAACAAGGGATGGCACCCACAGTGGTTCTTCATGAGTGGAACCGACCTCAAGCTTCTGCCAAGTTGGTCTTTTCTCGAAGACCCCATCACCAAGATCACCAAATTTCCGAAGGAGCGATCGGCTGCCTTTAAGTTGTTTTACAAGAAACTATCCGCGACCGAATGGAGCTTGGGCATTCTATCAAATGAGGCTTGGCTGAACAAACATGGGTGTAAGTACTTTAGCCCGAACCTTCTCATAACTCCAATAATCCTGGATTACCTTCTGTTGGTTTTGTATTAATTGTTCTACTCGTTATTCAGTGACCATCTTCAAGCCCGGAGGAGCCATTGAATCCCTAACCCCCCTGCTAATCAAAAGCGAACCAATCTGCCTTCCTGTCATCGACGGGGCAGTAGAGGAAGAGACCATCCCTATTGCCAAACTTTCAACTGGTTACAGATCGGGTCCTTGCTTTGAATACCACCATTGCGAACCAAACCACCACAAAATGTCTTTGAAGATGAGCCGTCTTTGAAGAGATGGCCTTATTAAGGAAGACCAAGAGACCTTTAAAGCCTTCCACAAGGATCCCCCCAAGGCCACTTCTTCAGCTCTACCGAAGTCGACTCCTCCACCCCCTACACAGGTTGCGATAATCAAAGATTTGAAGGAAACCAAAGAAGTTCCTCTCGAACCTCGACCCAAGAAGCCTCGTGTGGCTGAAGTTCCTGAGCAGCCAGTTGCTGAGGCCGAACCCCTTCCCGCTTCAACTCCCACTTCTAAAGCGAGCTCTTCTCAAGGAACGCCGAATACCTGTTGGCCGAAGAGCCCTTCAGAAGTGTTTCCCTTTACTTTATTCGATCATTTCAAACTTTCCGGTGATGACGAACGTTTTAAGGGATTCTCTTCTGAAGAGTATCTCGTAGCCTATGTTTGTGCTTAGTGTCAGGTAATTCCAAAATTGGTCAACCTCTTCTGTTATCGTCATGCTTTATTCTTCATAGCTGATATGCTCCTTCTGCTGTAGGCCAATGCCATCCTCGCCTGAGCCATTCCGCCTCTTGCCCGAACGACCAAAAAGGAAGTTCAGCTGAGGTCGGATGTGCTGCTTCTCAAGGCTGAGGTTTGAGGTCTGAAGTCGGACCTGAAGAAAGAAAGGGATCTTCACGCTGAGACACGAAATAAGGCTTCCCAGGCTGAACGACAGGTTGATGAGCTCAAGGAACAATATTAACTGCTTCAACATGAGTTCGTCGGCCTCGAAGGTCATGCAAAGAAGTTGCTCCAGGATAAAGATCTTTTATCCAAAGAGAGCAATGACCGGTTGCAGGTGCTTCATCAGCTTGAGGAGAAGTTCGATGGGATGCATAGTAAGCTGATGCACGTGATCTGGCAGAACCACGCCTTAAATTATGAATGTGCTAAGGACAAGTAGCGTACGATTGAAGAATATGAGGAATCCCCGGCCTTGACTGAAAAGATCATGGCTTAGTTCGCTGAAGGCTATGAAACCTATCGGGAGAAGGCTCGGGCCAAGTTGATTGCTGCTGGCCTCGATGCTTCCGTCCTAGACTCTTCGGATGAAGAATCCAAAGCTGGAGATTAGCTTTGCTTAGGACTTATAATTTTTGTAATCTTCATTTTTTTTCTCTTTATTTGTACTTTGCCCGAATCTTATACAATCGGGTCTTGTAAAATTTGAAAATATGAGTGAAGTACCAAATTTTTGTTTGTAAATTTTTTTGATCAGTTATACTCGCGACTTTTCTCAATCAGTTATGTTATTTAGAACTTTTTGATTGTGTTGTGCTCGAATTTTGTTCGATGAATAGTTGCAATTTTCTCGATTAGTTATACCCATGACTTGTACCGGTTAGTTATGCCATTTTCAACTTTCTGATCGGCTTAAGTTCAAAGTTTGTCTGATCGGATATGTAAAAGCTTATGAATATAAATGAAGTGTAAATATTTTCGAAGAAAAATCTCATTTATTTCATTGATAAATAAAGCGGTGTGCACAAACAAAGAAAAAATGACATAAATTTTACTGGTAAAATTTTCTAAGTCTTGTAGCATGCCATGTATTCTTTACTTCCGAACCATCCATTGCTCGAAGCCGGTATGTACCTGGCTTCGGCATTTCTACCATTTCATAAGGTCCCTCCTAGTTAGGCATCAACTTGCCAGTGTTCTGGGGAGTTGATGCCTTCGACTCCCGAAGTACTAAGTCTCCAACCTCAAATCTCCTCTACTTTACTTTCTGATTATAGTGTCAGGTTATTCTCTTCTGGTAAATGGCTAACCTTATCAGAGCTGAGTCCCGAACTTCTTTCAAAAGATCCAGATTTAACCGTAGTCCTTGGTCGTTGTACAACTCCTTATATTGGCTGACCCGAAGAGTTAGAGATCCGATCTCAACAGGTATGAGTGCATCAGTACCATATGCCAGTCGAAACGGTGAATCCCCGGTTGTTGTTCTCAGAGTAGTCCGATAAGCCCACAAAACACTAAGTAATTCTTCTGGCCATCGACCCTTTAGTTCATCTGGGCGCCTTTTAATTCCGTTAAGAAGGGTTCGGTTAGTGACTTCTACTTGGCAGTTGGACTGAGGGTGGGCCACTGAAGTTTTTCGGTGCTGAATTCCCAATTCTTTCAGAAAAGCTTCAAACTTTAACCCCACGAATTGCCTGCCATTGTCCGAGACCACTGCCATCGGGATACCGAATCGATAAACTACACCCTCCTTAAAAAACTTCAAACATTCTTGTTCGGTGATCTTCTACAGAGGTTTAGCTTCAACCCACTTTGTCATGTAGTTGATGGCCACGATCACGAAACTGACTTGTCCCTTGGCCTTCAGAAGACGCCCCAGGATGTCGATTCCCCATATGGCAAATGGAATCGGGGATAAGATCGAAAATAACTCTTCGGGAGGCTGATGAGGGATGGTGTTGTTCAGCTGGCATTTCAGAAAATTTTTGACAAAATCTTTGGCTTCCTGGTAAATGGTCGGCCAATAGTATCCCTGCCTCAGAATCTTATATGCCAATGACTTGGTCCCCATGTGATCTCCACAAATTCCTTCGTACACCTCCTGAAGTGTATAATCTGCTTCTGAGGGTGTTAAGCATTTGAGCAGTGGGGAGCTAAAGGCCCTTCGGTATAGCTTTCCATCAATAAGAATAAAATTCAAACTCCTGTCTTTGATCTTTCTTGCTAATATGCGATCCGAAGGCAACACCCTATCAGCCAAATACGATATATACTTTTTGTACTTCCAAGCTTCGGGCCAACCGAAGTCCAACTAAAATGGCTTCATATTCTGCTTCATTTTTCGTAGCCTTGAACTAGAACCGGATGGCTTGCTGGACTTTAAACCCTTCGGGACTTGTCAGAATAACTCTTGCTCCACTGATGTCCGAAGTCGACGACCCATCTACATACAAAGTCCATGAAGTTGGTCCCTGTTGAGCTTCGGTAATTGTACTCACGTCCGGTTCTATAAAAGAAAATTCTACTATGAAGTCTGCCAACGCCTGTCCCTTGATTGTTGTGCGGGGATGGCATTCTAAAGCAAATTGTGTTAATTCCATTGCCCAAGTAGCCAACCGACCCGACACTTCTGCTTTGTGAAATACTTTCTTCAACGGCTGATCCGTATAGACCACTATCATCCGACCTTGGAAATAATGTCGCAACTTTCTACTCGCGATTATCAAGGTGTAGACGAACTTTTCCAGGTTCAGATATCTTGTCTCTGCATCCCGAAGAATTTAGCTGACGTAGTATACTGGGAACTATTTTTCCCCCTAGTCCCTTACCAATGTGGCCCCCACTGCTATCGAGCTTGCAGGCAAGTATAGATATAGGGGTTCCGAAGGGATCGACTTCATCAATAAGGGCGCTGAAGACAAATATCTCTTGATCCCTTGGAACACGTCTTCACACTCGGAGGTCCAATGAAAACTATTCTCATTCTTCGGTCCTTTCAGAGTGTCAAAAAATGGTAGGCACCTTTCGGCTGATCTGGATACAAATCTCTGAAGGTCCGCAATCCGACCAGTCAACCTCTGAACATCCTTGTATGTCTTAGGTGATTTCATATCCAGAATGGCCTGAATCTTCTCCGGATTCACTTCAATGCCCCTCTTGCTGACTAAATATCCCAGAAACTTTCCTGACCCTAATCTGAAGGTACATTTAGTCGGGTTCAACCGCAGCTTATGCCTTCGTACTATTTCAAAGCAACTCTCTAGGTCCTCCAGATGATCCCGGACTGACATGCTTTTCACAATCATGTCGTCCACATATACTTCCATGATTTGGCCTAGCTGCTTTCTAAACACGAAGTTCATCATCCGTTGGTAAGTTGCCCCTGCGTTGAGTAACCCGAAGGTCATCTTTCAATAAGATTATATGGCCTGATGTGTGATGAAACTCGTCTTCAGGATGTCCTCCTTGCTCATCGAAATCTGGTGGTATCCTGAGAAAACATCCATGAAGCTCATCATGCCGTACCCCGATGTGGCATCAATCAACTGATCTATGTTAGGCAAAGGATATAAATCTTTCAGGCATGTCTTGTTCAGGTCTGTGTAATCTAATCTCCACTTCCCGTTTTGCTTCTGTAACGCCCCGGAAAATCGAACATTTGTAAATACTTTTAATAATGAATAAAATAATATTATTTATTATTATTATGTGTTGATAAGATGAATGTCGTTTTATAACCTAGAAACATCGGAACATCGTATTATTTTAACTACGTGGGAGAATTAAAGTGTTTGAATTTCTAAAACAAAAATAAAAGTTTTCCTAGAAATTTTCCAAAAAACACTATTCATCGATTTATGCTCGGGAATTATTTTTGAACTTCCGAGAAATACGTAACGTTATAATATCAAGGTGAGATGGATTATGTAATAATAATCTAAGTATGGAAAACGTAATATTTTGCATGCGGACTTAATTTGGGAACGTTAGGTTTATTAAGCGTTAAGGAAAGAAAGTTGTAATTGTATGATGCGTATGCATTATACGAGGTAATGAACGTAAGTATAATACGACATATTATACTATTAAGAATGAAAAATGAAATAACGTATATTACAAGTTAGTATACGAGCTAGCATACGAGGATTATACGTGGTGTATATATGTTATGTTGTTAATTAATTGTATTGGACTTGTAGGATTACTAGCCTAAAGGGGAGGAGTCCAATAGAATGTGATAATCAAGCCCAAGTGTTTGATAAGTCATGAGTCCAAACTATTGTAGTACAAGTCCAATAAGGAATTAGCTAGATTAAATTAGCAAGCCCAATGAATTGGACATGATCCATGGGGCAAACCAAGAGAGAAATGGGTAGACTTGATGGGCAAACAAATTATGTGATGAGCAAGTGTTGTGCTAGACAAGAAAGGAATAGTAAGGAGGTGGAGGTTGAGGAGGTTAGTTGAGGAGGCGGATTAAAGGAGGTGGGATGGCTTAATGTCCATAATACCCTCACTTTGAGTAGCCTATAAATACCAAGCTTGATTTTTCATTGTTGGTTGTTTCATTTCATCCAACAATCTCCTCTCAAGATAAGCAAATTAATTGTTAGAGAGAATAAGTCACATAAGCACTTATAAGTCATTTCAACCTTTGCTAGATTTTCCAAAGTGAAGTGAAGTAATAGTCTTCAAGGGTAAGACTCATATCTATTATCTTTATCTCTTCTATAATAGGATTGATAGAGAAGTAGGGGTGTATGACAATAACATGTAATAAGTTATTGATGAATGAACTTAAGCCGAATAAGTTGAATATGCAACTTGAACTCTAATAAGTTGATAAGATTGTGAAGAACTTGTCATATGATTTTAGTATGATTAATATAGTATGAGAACATTGATTGATGGACTTAATTTCATAGTAAGTCATAAGCATGAGAATATGTAGTTCATTAGTTAAATAAGTCTTTGACTTATGAGAATAAGTCAAAACCTACTTTGTCAATAAGTTGGTGTATTAAGAAACTGTTAATGTTCTTATGTTGGTTAAAATCCATTTAGAATCATTAGTAATGAAGCTTTGCCGGAATTCACACGATTGGACGATAATCGTCGAATTTGTGAAATTCTTGGAATGGAAGTCGTATTTTGTGTTTGAAGTCAGAAACATTGGTTTTCGATGGAGACAAGTCATATTTGGCATTATAGAGTTACGGACTCGAAAATGACCGAATTCCGACTTAGAACGAAGAAACGAGCGTTGAAGGTTCATGAACGTTTATCGTTTTTGTTAAAAATGAACTAATAGGTGAAATTTTAGCAAATGAAGTCAAATAGATAAAATTCTTGCATGAACGCATAGAGTACGTAATTTGTGAACCGTAGGCTTTTGAATGAGCCAATTCAGACTTATAACAAAGAAGTTATGAGTCCGAAAGTTTCGTAAAATTTTTAAATTTTGCAAACCGCTCTAAAACCTTGAGTCGGGCTCATGGCGCCAACCTGACCAAGGCCAAATGGGTGGCCTAGCAGTAAATGAATAAAGGTAGTATGGGCATCATCGCTAAATCGCGTCACAGCACGAGATGATGAGTTAAGTATGGCGCCAGCAGCCATCCGATTCCGATGTCGTATCATGAACCTTGCCAAGTAATATGAAGTTGAAATCTATGATCCGGGGCCATAGCAACCGACCCTAGAGTTTTAAGCGAGAAGAAATAATTACAGCTATAGAAGGAAAGATAACTCATTAGTAATGAACTAAGGTGTTAATATAACATTGTTAAGACATTGTTAAACACTTAATGTATGATGAATAAAGGTTAATAATCAATTCAAGATGAACGTAATGTGAATGACGTAACGAAAAGCCGGAAACCATAATAACAGATCTAAGTCAGGATTTAGATTGAGATTAAGGGTAAGATATAATAATTTACCTACTTGATTATATAAGACCTAATATGGTACGTTATATGATCATGTATTGTAGAAACTTAGAGACCTAAAGTGTACGTGTGATAATCAGTATGCAAACGCTGAAGGCAAGTATTATAACCCTTGTTCCAGTTTAGTCTGGACAAGCTTTGTAATTCATGTATTCTTTCGCATGAAGTTTTGAATGATAAAGTCTATGCCAATTCTTTCGGCTAGACTTATATTATGATTCTGTCAAGCATGATTAATGTTTACCGAGTTATATTGGTATGGTTTTTAATCGAAGACCAAGTATGCTAAAAATATTTTTGTTGTTTAACGACAGTCACGTGAGGTTGCCATAACTTAAACGTATACAAGTTTAATGAATGTAGTGTTGATCAACATAGAGTACTATGGGCTGATCACCCAGAAGTGCTCGTAAGCGATGCCTGACTTACGGACTTAGTGTCGGGTTGTCCTTTTTAAAAGAAATTATGAACTGCTCATAGTCTTGAGCTATAATTGATATTCTACTGAATGTTGTTGTTGTAAAACATTTTGAATGAAAAGAAGTGCTATTTTGAGTTATCAATAATACTTCGTAACTATTGTTCAGTTATTGAAGATATACGAGTTCTATGTTTCAAGCATGTTATTTATAAGAATTGTAGTACTTGCTGAGCTAGTCATGCTCAGTCTTTCTTGAACCATATGAACACAACTAAGATCGAGTGGACAGAAGGCTCAGGCAAGGACAAGGGCAAGGCGAATAAGAACCCTTAGATTACTTATGTAATAGAATAGTTGAATGTCTGTAATATATTGAATATTATGACAAGAATAAACGAACGGGTTATAAAGAACCTGGGGAAATGTAATATTATTTTGAATATATAGAAGTTATATTAGTCCTTTTGAGACTCTTAAATTGAATAAATGAATGAATGGTAGTACCGTGTAGCACCATTTGTCGGGTTGGAAGATACCCGGATTTGGGGGCGTCACAGCTTCTAAGCCAGAATAACATTTGCCAGCCATTCGGGGTAATCGATTTCGAATATAAATCCCGTTTCCATAAGTTTGGCGGTTTCTTCTTCTATGATCATCTGCCTCTCTAGAGCAAAGATCCTTCTTTTCTGTATTACCGACTTTCTCTTCGCGTCAACATGCAAATTGTGCAGGGCCACCGACTCGCTTACTCCGGGCATGTCACTAGGTTCCTATGCAAAGATGTCTGTATATACCCGAAGCAGATCTACCAGTCCTGTCCGTAATGGTTCTGTTAGTCCCGATCCAATCTTGATCAGCTTCTCTGTATTGCCTGGGATCAACTCTACATCCTCAGTCTCTTCGGCTGGCAGGGCCATCGGTTCGGTGCTGCTCTTAGTGAATGGCTCTATTTCAATTGCCATCGTTTGCTTCTGCTTGCTAACCTCGACCCCCGACGAGATTAATGTGTTCTGATAGCACCTTCAGGAAATATCAAGATCGCCTTTTACCTCCCCTATCCCGTTCGGTGTCGAAAACTTGATTTTGAAGTGGGGTATGGATGTTACTGCTTGCAATACCGCTAGTGTCAGCCTTCCCAGGATAGAATTATACACCGAATACACTTGTACCACTAAAAACCTAACCAATATTTCTGCCTGTTGGGGAGCCATGCCGAAACTGACGGGAAATTCGATGGTGCCTGACACGTGCACCGGGTCCCCATTGAAACCATACAACGGGCCTTCTCCACCCAACTCCATCTTCTTTCCTTCCAGATCCATCCTTTGATAAGCGTGAGTGTATAGTAGGCCCGATCTTTTCTTGGCGAGGAATCTGGTATCGACAACACGGCTTTAAGATGTCCGCTCCTCTTTTTTCTGGTCACACGCCCTACCGAACCGCCAGAGATCTCGTCGATCACGCCTCGTACTTGCTGGTGCGGTTTTGGCTGTGTATCCCAAGATGGTCCCTTTCTTTCTTCCCTGGGTGCCTCAGAATTCTCCCGACCTACCACATATTGAACCAGTTGGCCGTTCTAAACATTCTTTTCTATCAAATCCTTCAGATCATTGCACATCTCTGTCGTGTGTCCGCGACTCTGATGGTATTCACAGTATTTGTCCCGACCTCTCTTGCCAGGCTTCGAGTGCGTCGAACATGGCTTAAAAAAGGGGTTGTTCCATATTTCTTCCAATATCTTTGCCCGATCTGTATTGAGGGCAGTGTAGACTTTGTTGACATTTCTGCTCAGGAAAGGTGGTCGGCCACTTCCCAAACCTCCACCGTTGTAGTTTTTTCTTCCAGAGCTATCCGACCTCCCGTGATTGTTTGACCGTTGATAAGTCTGCTTGTCCCGATCCTTAGACTTCTCAAAAGATTTGGAGTGCGGTTTGAAATTTCCCATAGCCTCCTCAATCGCTATTAATCCCTCGGGTCGATGAAAAGCTTCTGTCAAATCCGTCGCAGGGTTGATCACCAGATCCTTCATCAGTTTCTTCAACTTTTCGATATCCAGACCAGTTGTGAAAAATCCTAAGGATTGTGGAGAATTCAATTCTGCTATCGAACCCACAGCCTCTCGAAATCTCTTAACATACTGGCCTAAGCTTTCATCTGACTTCTGTCTAACCTGCATAAGGGAAGCAGTGATCTTTCCTCGTCTTTTGTTACTCTCAAACTGGGCATAAAACTTCTCTCGAAGGTCGTTCCATGAATTAATTGATCCTGCTGCCAACGTGCCCATCCACTCTCGGGCGTTCTTCTTCAAGGTTTTTGTGAACATATGACACTTAGAAGTGTCCGAATGTCCATAGTATGTCATCAGTCTGTCGTACCCATCTGAATGATCATAGGGATCTCCCAGCCCATCACACGTCTCCATCGGGGTCATCTTCTTCTTAGGGTCGGCAGTGACATGATTTATTTCAGGAGAAAAGGGCGATCCTATGCAAGACGAAGGTGTCCCCATCGAGCTCTTTGCCGCCAGTAATTTCTCCAACTCTGCCACCCTTTGAGTAAGGGGGTTGGACTCCTCTTTACGAGGGGACGATCTGTGTCTGTCCCTCTCATATTCAGGGGACGCGACCCTCCTCCTTTGTCCTGATCTGCCCGGAAGTTCTGATCTCCAATCTATTGAACGACTCCTTCTTCGGCTTCTGCCGTCTCGGGAGCGGCTTCTGGGCCTACTCTTTTCTCTATCCGCCTCTTCCCTTCGAGGTGACCGGGATCGGCTCCGATGCCTACGCCTTTTCGAGGATACTTCCTGTTCTCCAGCTATTTTTTCCATCTGCTCCTCGAGCTCTTCCTGCTGAAGACGCAAGGCCATCATGGCGTCTTTATTTTGTTGCATCTTCTTCTTCAGAATAAACTCCCGCTAGTCTCGGATGCCTTCACCCCAGTCTCTCCCTTGCCCCTCATGTGCCCGAGAATGATTCTCATCGGCATGACTAACCTGATTGGGCGTGCGTTGGCTGTCGTGGAAGAGTTTACGCCGGAGGGAAGGGGCCGGTTCCTCCTGATCTTCATGAATTCTAGAACCCAGTCTGTTTTTGACCAACCCTCTCACCTGGGTGGTCTGGTGTGTTTTACCTCTTTCCTGGTTAGAGGCACCCGTATCCCTGCTCGCCATTGTCTTTAACCGAAAAAGTTTATTGTGATTGCAGAAAACACTAGCCCTCCTTCTAGTGCCAATGTTAACGTCAAGTTTCGCCGGTGTGTCCAATCACCAAGTCCACGCTTTGAATCCTGCACAATAACAGATCACACACGAAGCTTGACGGCTTGTGCCGTCGGGGGATAGCTTAGGTGTGAGAATAAGTACAGGCCGTTCACAAGGTTTAACAATGGAGGCTTTAGTGTTTAGTGCTCAAAGAAATTATTACCTCTTGATTGAAACCCAAGCCTTGTATTTATAGTGTTCTCGTACCTTAGAATCCCTTTCCGAGTCGGTTTAGGACACCTAAACATGGCAGTTACCATAATTTGGGTCCAACACAATCTCCTTAAAAGGTGGAAGTGGAATCCAATCCAAACACTACCTTTGGAGTTACCTTATTCAAATGTAGTTAGGACTCTAAACTCTGTACGCAGGACAACCCACTACACAAGCCCAACCCAACCGAACTCGCCATCTGGTCTGAGCCTCGGCCCAAAGGACTCGAGGACTCGGATACCAAACCCGAACACCTTCAGCATCTCCGAGGGCTTCGGCCCATTAGGCTTATAAATCCCTTCTAGTGTCAAGCCTTCGGCCCACCTGGAGGTCGGTAAAATACCCCCGAACAATATTAGTATTTGGAGTGCACACGATACTTGTGACTAATTAAAAGTAACTAATTACAAGTTGAAATTTATTATATAAAAAGAATACTAATTTAGATATAGACAAATTTATTTCGAGGAAGGAAAGATTTATAAATTAGATGATTTAAAATATTGAGGGATGAAGGAAATTGTAAACTAGTGGGAAGGAAGAATGTGAGAGAAGTTGAAGGAAAGTAGGAAATAACTACAACAATGGTAAAAGAAGTTATCAGAATAGTTAAGGTGGTGTAAGGCTTAAGAGAAGTTGGGATAAAATGGGAAGTGGGAACTAACCGTAAATAATTGGGGAGAAAAAATAGGTGATTTGAATTTCGTAATTGACTTTTTTGACCTTATATCTAATATAGGTTAATTGTTTGATGGGGTAACTATTTTGATTTGTTTGGAGTTTTAAGATAACTATAATTGTTATGATGGATACCCAAGTAAAATATAAATGTAACCCCCGTATTATATGGGTATTTAGATAATTTTATTTTTTTAAATTACTTGTCGTTTTATATAATATAGTAGAGAATTAATTATAATCTTTCTAAAATTACTCCTCATTGGAAAATGTTACAGATGTAAGAAAATGAGATAAGTATGATAATTATAAGAATTTAAGGGTATTATAGACAATTAATATTTTATTTAATGTTATACAGTCATTTTTTTTTAATTCGTATGCACAACTCTAAAACGTCATATGTTATGCAGTTATGGGACACGAAGGGAGTATATTTTTTATAATATTTATCTTTTACTAATATATCCTTATACTAATTTTAGTTGAATGATTCACTCGTATGGTTATCATCAAAGTACTATCAAACTAATTAATTTCAGACATTACTTAGTAAATCGTATTAAAAATGTTAATATGATTATAAAATAACAATGCATGATTTATATTCAATTATTAAGCACAAAAATTTTAAGTATTTTGTTAATAATACATTAAATTTATAATAATAAATGACAAACAACATCATATACTTGTATGGATATTGAGTTATTTTAGTTAAACTAAACATGTCGACAAACAAAAAAAAATCAAAAATCAAAAAATAAATGTAAATTATGTATGTATGTATATATGTATGTATGTTGTATGTGTGTGTGATTGTCCCTGTATACAAGTATGTGTTTATCAGTTTCCAAATAGAAAATTGATATTTCCACAATATCTTTCGATATTTTCAAATGAAAAGTGTCGTTATAGATATAAAATGTAACGCCCCGAAATCCGGTCCTCAATTGAAATCTTACAACTCAGCTATCACATGAGTCCTCAATTGAAATCTTACAACTTCTAACTTTCTCTTTACTTAATAAGAATTTTCTTTAATTCGTATTCTATCCTTTACAACTCAATCTGAGTTCTTCTTCCCGGACTACTTCGTAGTACCATTCATTCATAGCATTAGCTATAAATCATTCATCGTTTAACAACTCATCTGTTACTACGATTTACTATGATCACGTGGTGATCTTCTTATCCATCTCTCTACAATTATAGTCGTAGGTACTCATACCTAAGATTTATAACCTATCAGCTTTGATACCAACCTGTAACGCCCCGAAATCCGGTCCATCTTCACACCCGGATTCCGTGCGTCACTAGTACATCATTCTTCCAAACATACATCATTATATAGCTAAATATAACAACATACATCCTCAAATCCCATGTTCTATAACCATAAAACCTCTTTCATTACAAATAATGATAATTACATTATTCTTTGATCTTGTACAAGTGACTTTTATCCACCAAGGATACCAAGGATACATAACGCTCATTAATTAATTCTATCATTATATTAAAGTCTTCGCTGATCTTCATTCTCATTCATATAATGAATGGCATTCCTTCTGGATACCGATCAGCTTGATCTTTACGGGATCCTTAAATTCTTTCTAACATCGTTCGCTGAAAATGTTTTTATTTAAAGCAAGTGTGAGCATTCAATTGCTTAGCAAGTCATAGCAGTTGAACAAACAACTTCAAGAATTTGAACATTCTTTTAAGACTTCAATAACCGAACAAAGGTTATGAAGCAACTTGAATAATAGGAATAATCTCGATTCCTATCATTTTAAAACATTAAACATATTCTCTTAGAAATACTCTCATTCTCTACTTTCTTTCATACACATTCTGTCTGGCTAGAATCAATAGCACAGACTTAACAATAACGATTCATGTATAAACAAAACATGCTCATATTGAACAGTTCAATCACAGAACAGTTCATATCATAGAAACACCAAAGTGTTCACATTGTGGCACAAGGCCTCATATGTTCTACCACCTTGTACAAATATCACATATTCAAGATATGACGTATGTAACTTCTCAAGTTCAACATCTGAGAAGTTTTAGAAACTAGCATTCATTTAAAATATGAATGAAGTTAGGAAACTTGCCTTACGCACAGCTACAGCTTATAGTTTACACTGAACTGCTCATTCCAATTCCTATGTAACACATAAGAAAAATAACACGTACACCAATTAGTCATATACTTGACATACGCATTGGTTTACTTACTTTACTTCTTAGGTTCACGTTCTTATAAACTAAGTTTACGCGACCAACTTCCTTCACCGCTAATCGCTTCATGACATACTTGAGATGTCTTTACTCAATACGCTCATCATCTTTGATGATTTACATTCTTATCTTCCTCTTATACTTTCCTAGGACTCAAAGACACATCGTGTCTCTCGCTAGTACTCCATATGGTACTCGAGTGATTTCCCAACAAACAACCAACAAACAAGTTCCTGCCTCATCTACACCGCCACATACAAAGAGTTAGATCGGTTACCAATTTTGTATATACCTTCTCTCTCTCAAGGAATTGTTTAGCCCAAATCCCCATATGTCAACCATCAAAGGTTACGATTGTACTACAACCTAACTCATCTTAACTTATCCGAACTATTAAACTATAATGTTCGTTAAGTCAAATTCTTATTCCTTATGGCTTTCTGACAAATAAATGTCATACCTCAGGATTCATTCATCATCGCCTGTTATACAATCTTTTCAGATATTCGTAATCGATCATTCAATACTCATTCTACGCATTAATAGCGTTAATCATTTTACTTTACCTTGTTCTTATCTTACAATGTCCGATTCATTCGACTCGAAGCGTCAACCAAGTTATTAACTCGGCTTCTTTTACGTTTTACGTAATTATCTTTAATTCAACTTCTTCACCGTTCAAAGGTTTAATCATTGGTCTCCATTATCTTACGGTCAAGCCATACACGAGGTGTAGGTTCTACCCGTTTTATATTTACGTACACTCAACCTTCACGCCGGTTAAAGTGTTCAACGCTTACATTTCATTCTAACATTCTCATCCGACTCACATTCGGCTTTCATTAATCTTCTTACCGTTCGCTACGGCTTTCTTGATAATTCATATCTTACTTACTACATTCGTCAACGTCTAAGTCATACAACCAGGGTATACTTAGAACGTTCGTCCGACGTGAATACGATTCATGAGAATCATTTACGTATTCAACGTTTATGTTGCTCGTCTCTTAATCTCTCATTCAACCTTTACTCAAGGTTTTAATCAATTTCAATCGTTATTCATCCCATGAACCCCATGTTCGTTATAATTTCTTAATGTCAAAGCCATACGGTTCGTTGTATGGTAAGACTGATCGTTCATCGCAACATCGTTGCGTTCACAGCATCTATTCACTTTACATTCCTCTCTCATTACCATGACATAACATCAAAATGTTATTCATTACCATCGTCATGCAACGTCTAAGGAATCACAACCATAGCAATTCCTCACGTTCGTTTATCATGACTACGGTCCCCGAATATTGGTTATAATACTCGTGTTCACATTCTTTTAATCTCGTTAAATCTTTCCATTCAACCTTCATTAATGGTTTAAAACACTTGACTAAGTGTTACGTTAGTTGAACATTATGTTCATATTTCTTTCTTGCACATCCACCGAGAAATTGAGCAGTTAAAATCTCATTTCTGGCTTTCACTTTGCTGCCGGCAATGCTGCGCCACGCTCTTCATCAAAACTCACACGCCATGCCTCGCCAATTAGCGAGAGCTAATGACCTTCGATTTCATGCCGCAGTGCCACCATTCTCTAGGTCACAACTTGCATAACAATGTCAGAGTAAAAACCCTAGAAAATTTTTTCTAAATATTTTACAAGCTTGAGACGCTAACTTCGCAATCTCATAACTTCTTCGTTATAACTCAGAATGAGGTCATTCCAAAGCCATTTTCTTCCTTATCGAATGTACTTTGATTACCCTTGGATAGAAATTCGTTCTGAATCTGTTAACATGCCATTCAATTGGCTTAATCTTCACCCTTTGTTCATTTTAACGTTTTTAACGTTCTTCGTTCGTTCGTCCGTAATTCGGTCATCCGAACTCGGAACTCGTTCGTTTTTGAGTCTACGACTCATGTTTTATACGTTCTCTTATATTCTTATGAAACCCTACACGTTCGGGTTCAATTACTAACTTTCTAATTCTCGTTCGTCTTTTACGAAAATTTTGCCATAACTTCGTTATAGCTAATTTTAATCCATTCTTCATGAACGTTTCTACCGTTCCTAACCAAGCAATAAGCATATAACTTATACGCGATGGTTTTAAACTTGTCCATCAACAACAATTATACTACGATGGTTTTAAATTTGTCCATCAACAATGTTCTTCGTGTGTTCTTCGCGTTCTTCGCTTCGTTCTTCGCTTTTAATCGATATATTGATAACGATTTTACTTTTTCTTGAATTTGATGTTATAGAACATCATTCCTTACTTAATTCACCTACTCATCCATAAGATTCATTCGGATCGCTTCAAAATCCTTACTTAATCTTACACTTCTTTTAAGAAATTTATAAACTAAATTCCTAATTCTTAATTCTTCATTTTCTCATGAATTCAACCATATGAAATCATTATTAACTTAATCTACTACTGATTTTCATCAAGTTATGTTTTTGAACATAAAAAACTTAATGAAAATTTAGAAGAAACTAGGTTCTTGATTACCGCTCTTCTTTAATCTCCTTCCGCTTTGGACAAAGCGTGCATTCATGCTAGCTTTTCCTCATTCTCGCTTCTCTTCTCTCCCATCCAAACTCTCTCTCTCTCTCACTCACTCAAGTGTTGGTTGAGTTTTCAAAACAAACAAATGAGTTTAAGCTTTCTATTTATAGAAAATCAAGGTTAGGGGCACTTTGGTCATTTCCTCCACCTCCTTACTATTCCAAACTTATCAACCAAGTTTACTTGGTCACCACCCTTACTTGATGACCAAGTGGTCATACCTTTATGCCTATGGGTCATCCCCATGGGTTTCCCATGGGTTTTACCCATCCCATGGTCCATTGGCTCGATCCGCTAAGTTAATTTTCTTGATCGCTTAATTAAATCTAACAAGACGGCCTTACATTAATTTCATCGGGATTTCTTTGTGCTTGATTACACATTCCATTAGGTTTGATATAATCCAAGTCTAAATGGATTCTACATAGTCCATGAACTCAAAGTCCATTAAAACTATTTGTATTCTACGCATTCCATTATCGTATTTTCGTATTCTCTTCGTATATTGTTCGTACGATATTCGTATTATACATCGTACTAATCTTCGTACTATACTCGTATAATAACTAGTATTATACTCGTATTTCTCACGCATAATAACTCTAATTATTATATGAAATCATAAAATTCTCGAAACTCACTTTTCCTAACCCTTAGGTTTTAAGTTCGCAGGCGAAAACTTCATTTTTGCCATAACTGAAATATTATTGAATATTCCATTACGTCTTAGGATTCTATCATTATGCGTTTCTCGGAAATTCAAAATAAATCTCCGAGCAGAACGGATGAATAGTGCCTATTTCGTCTTTTTCCCCATAAAATATTTTTTTTCCTGGAAAAATTTTATTTTCGTCTTGAAAATTCTTACCCGTTCAGTCTATCTCTTAGCCAAAATCCTCCCGATTAATAATCTTTCTAGGTTATAGAACAATTAATAAACACATAGCACATAATAGTATTAATAAAAATTCATTTTATTAATAACTAATTCTTTAAACTTAAATTCTGGACAATCCAATTTTTCGGGTTGTCACATTCTTCCCTCCTTAAAAAAAATTCCGTCCTCGAAATTTCTTAAAACCAAACCATTACCCGGGTTCTCACATTCTCCCCTTCTTCAAGGAATTTCGTCCTCAAAATTTTAGCTTACTCATCTTCTCAACTTCTCTTCAAAGAAGTTCTTATCTTTCATACATTCCCTACCCTTCATAATTAATCAAGAATCATGAAGTGAAAGGAATAACTAGGAATATAAAGATTCCTTTAAAACATTTCATACTTTTGCTGAGGGGTCAAATCAACCATGAACTCATACTAGTTAAATGTAATTTCACACAGAAACCTTTATTTCCACTTAAGTTTACAATCACTAAGAAGGTAAACTACCTCTTACATAATGTAGGTGATCAACCTAACGATCACCCCATTTCGTGGTATGTTCACCTCAGACTTAGATTCCGCACCAAAGCAATTTGGTTCTAAGATAGCTCATCAAAGAAAGCTCGATTTTCTTTTAATCACGACATACCATTCGCTCTTAGCCAAATCAAGTAGCTTAGACCATACCAATAAATTGACATCAACTTGAAACATTCGCTCTAGTCAACTCGCTTCGACATCAACCAATTCTTTAAATTCTTTTCAGAAATACATCAAAACGATATATGACGCCATGATACCGCACTTTTCACAAGATGTTGAGGACTTCATCAATTTATGACTTCATCATTATGCATCATACCATAGTGGGTTGTTGATCCTCCGATCACTTCCAACACTAGGTTCAATTGCAGATTAATAACTCCATCCTTTTACCATCCTCGCATCAAATGCACCGATGATATAAAATTTATTTTGATATTTCAAATCAATTTCGCCTAAATCAAAACAATTAGCATAGTACATACCAAGAATAGTTCTTTTAAAATCCATTGGTTTCAAAAATTGAACCAATTCATTCATTTTTAAAACGCGCACATCAGCACGATTTCAAGAAACTTCGAAATCTAGCATAGCTAGATGACTTGGAATATCTTATTCTCCATCTTCCTTTATTGTCTTACTACGACAATACTTAATCTTCTCTAGCACCTTCAATGCTAAGTCTATTGAAAATAACTCGTTTTCAGTTTATACATTCCTATATCTTAGTACAGTCCATCAACTTACCACACATTATGAGTTCAGGAACTTTCCACAATAATATGAGTTTAAAAACTCTTCTGCATGTACTATAGGCGCCCATTCACCGAGAAGTTCAAAACATAGCATATCATTATGAGTCACAAACGTATTATAAGTATGAGTTTCAAGAACTCGCACCTACCTTTATCGTTTCTACCTACCAAGTATATACATGAGAAAAGATTCACCTTCTCGCCATATACATCTTGATAATACGACCAATTTCAATGATTATCACCGTAATAAATCGAGCAAATTATACACCAAAGCACAAACCTCCTTCCCATACAAAGGTTCATACAACTCACCTATCACATGAGTCCTCAATTGAAATCTTACAACTTCTAACTTTCTTTACTTAATACTGAATTTTCTTTAATTCAGATTCTATCCTTTACAACTCAATCTGAAGTTCTTCTTCCCATACTACTTCAGTAGTACCATTCATTCATAGCATTAGCTATAAATCATTCATCGCTTAACAACTCATCTCACATTACGATTTACTATGATCACGCAGGATCTTCTTATCCATCTCTCTACAATTATAGTCGTAGTACTCATACCTAAGATTTATAACCTATCGCCTTTGATACTAAACTCAGAACGCCTCAAATCCTGGCCTATCTTCACACCCGGATTCCGTAAGGCCACTAATCCATCATTCTTCCAAACATACATCATTATATAGCTAAATATAACAACATACATCCTCAAATCCCATGTTCTATAACCATAAAACCTCTTTCATTACAAATAATGATAATTACATTATTCTTTGCATCTTGTACAAGTGACTTTTATCCGCCACCAAGGATACATAACATTCATTAATTAATTCTATCATTACAAGTTTTTGTTTGATCTTCATTCTCATTCATATAAGGAATGGCATTCCTTCTGGATACCGATCAGCTTGATCTTTACGGGATCCTTAAATTCTTTCTAACATCGTTCGCTGAAAATGTTTTTATTTAAAGCAAATATGAGCATTCAATTGCTCAGCAAGTCATAGCAGTTGAACAAACAACTTCAAGAATTTGAACATTCTTTTAAGACTTCAATAACCGAACAAAGGTTATAAAGCAACTTGAATAATAAGAATAATCTCTATTCCTATCATTTTAAAACATTAAACATATTCGCTTAGAAATACTCTCATTCTCTACTTTCTTTCATACACATTCTGTCCGGTTAGAATCAATAACACATACTTAACAATAACGATTCATGTATAAACAGAACATGCTCATATTGAACAGTTCAATCACAGAACAGTTCATATCATAGAAACACCGAAGTGTTCACATTGTGGCCCAAGGCATCATATGTTCTACCACCTCGCATAAAATATCACATATTCAAGATATGTATGTAACTTCTCAAGTTCAACATCCGAGAAGTTATAGAAACTAGCATTCATTTAAAATATGAATGAAGTTAGAAACTTGCTTTACGCATGCCTATATGACTTATAGTTTACGCCGAATCGCTTCATTCCAATTCCTATGTAACACATAAGAAAATAACACGATACCAATTAGTCATATACTGACTTACGCATTGGTTTACTTACTTTAACTTCTTAGGGTTCACGCTCTTATAAACTATGTTTACGCGACCAACTTCCTTCACCTAAGTTAATCGGCTTCATGACATACGGAGATGTCTTACTCAATACGTTCATCATCTTTGATGATTTACATTCTTATCTTCCTCTTATACTTTCCTAGGACTCAGCACACATCGTGTCTCTGCTAGTAGTCCATATGGTACTCTGAGTGGTTTCCGACAAACAACCAACAAACAAGTTCCCGCCTCATCTACACCGCCACACACAAAGAAGTTAGATCGGTTACCGCTTTTAGATATACCTTTCGCTTCTCTGAAGGAATTGTTTAGCCCAGCTCCCATATGTCAACCAACAAAGGTTACGATTGTACTACAACCTAACTCATCTTAACTTATCCGAACTATTAAACTATAATGTTCGTTAAGTCAAATTCTTATTCCTTATGGCTTTCTGACAAATAAATGTCATACCTCAGGATTCATTCATCATCGTCTAAGTTATACAGTCTTCTGTATACTCAGAACGATCATTCAATACTCATTCTACGCATTAATAGCGTTAATCATTTTACTTTACCTTGTTCTTATCTTATAACGTCCGATTCATTCGACTCGAAGCGTCAACCAAGTTATTAACTCAGCTTCTTTTACGTTTTACGTAATTATCTTTAATTCAACTTCTTCACCGTTCAAAGGTTTAATCATTGGTCTCCATTATCTTACGGTCAAGCCATACACGAGGTGTAGGTTCTACCCATTTTATATTTACGTACAATCAACCTTCACGCCGGTTAAAGTGTTCAACGCTTACATTTCATTCTAACATTCTCATCCGACTCACATTCGGCTTTCATTAATCTTCTTACCGTTCGCTACGGCTTTCTTGATAATTCATATCTTACTTACTACATTCGTCAACGTCTAAGTCATACAACCAGGGTATACTTAGAACGTTCGTCCGACGTGAATACGATTCATGAGAATCATTTACGTATTCAACGTTTATGTTGCTCATCTCTTAATCTCTCATTCAACCTTTACTCAAGGTTTTAATCACTTTCAATCGTTATTCATCCCATGAACCCCATGTTCATTATAATTTCTTAATGTCAAAGCCGTACGGTTCGTTGTATGGTAAGACCGATCGTTCATCGCAACATCGTTGCGTTCACAGCGTCTATACACTTTACATTCCTCTCTCATTACCATGACATAACATCAAAATGTTATTCATTACCATCGTCACGTAACGTCTAAGGAATCAAAACCATAACAATTCCTCACGTTCGTTTATCATGACTACGGTCCCCGAATATTGGTTACAATACTCGTGTTCACATTCTTTTAATCTCGTTAAATCTTTCCATTTAACCTTCATTAAAGGTTTAAAACACTTGACTAAGTGTTACGTTAGTTGAACATTATGTTCATATTTCTTTCTTGCACATCCACCGAGAAATTGAGCTGTTAAAATCTCATTTCTGGCTTTCACTCTGCACCGGCGCTGCGGCGCCCAACCCCTTCATAAAACTCACACTGCGGCGCCAATTAGCAGTAGCTAATGACCCGGGCTCACGCTGCGGCGCTGGCCTCCAAGGCACAACTCGCGCTACGGCGCCGAGTAAAAACCCTAAAAAATTTTTTCTAAATATTTTACAAGCTTGAGACGCTAACTTCGCAATCTCATAACTTCTTCGTTATAACTCGGAATTAGGTCATTCCAAAGCCATTTTCTTCCTTATCGAATGTACTTTGATTAACCTTGGATAGAACTTCATTCTGAATCTGTTAACATGCCATTCAATTGCCTTAATCTTCACCCTTTGTTCATTTTAACGTTTTTAACGTTCTTCGTTCGTTCGTCCGTAATTCGATCATCCGAACTCGGAACTCGTTCATTCTTGAGTCTACGACTCATGTTTTATACGTTCTCTTATATTCTTATGAAACCCTACACGTTCGGGTTCAATTACTAACTTTCTAATTCTCGTTCGTCTTTTACGAAAATTTTGCCATAACTTCGTTATAGCTAATTTTAATCCGTTCTTCATGAACGTTTCTACCGTTCCTAACCAAGAAATAAGCATCTAACTTATACACGATGGTTTTAAACTTGTCCATCAAAAACAATTATACTACGATGGTTTTAAATTTGTCCATCAACAACGTTCTTCGTGTGTTCTTCGTATTCTTCGCTCGTTCTTCGTTTTAATCGATATATTGGATAACGATTTTACTTTTTCTTGGAATTTGATGTTATAGAACATCATTCCTTACTTAATTCACCTACTCATCTATAAGATTCATTCGGATCGCTCAAAATCCTTACGAATCTTACACTTCCTTAAGAAATTTATAAACTAAATTCCTAATTCTTAATTCTTCGTTTTCTCATGAATTCAACCATATGAAATCATTATTAACTTAATCTACTACTGATTTTCATTAAGTTATGTTTTTGAACATAAAAACTTAAAGAAAATTTAGAAGAAACTAGGGTTCTTGACACTGCTCTTCTTTAATCTCCTTCCGCTTTTGACAAAGCGTGCATTCAAGCTAGCTTTTCCTCATTCTGCTTCTCTTCCTCTCCCATCCAAACTCTCTCTCTCTCTCCCTATCACTCAAGTGTTGGTTGAGTTTTCAAAACCAAACAAATGAGTTTAAGCTTTCTATTTATAGAAAATCAAGGTTAGGGGCACTTTGGTCATTTCCCCTCCACCTCCTTACTATTCCAAACTTATCAACCAAGTTTACTTGATCACCACCCTTACTTGATGACCAAGTGGCCGCCCCTTATGCCCATGGGTCATCCCCATGGGTTTCCCCATGGGTTTTACCCAGTCGGTGTCGGTTCGATTCGCGGTTAATTTTCTTGGATCAGGCTTAATTAAATCTAGCACTGGGCCTTACATTAATTCTTACTGGGCTTTCTTTGGGCTTGATTACACATTCCATTGGGTTTGATATAATCTAAGTCCAAATGTATTCTACATAGTCCATGAAATCAAAGTCCATTAAAACTATTCGTATACTACGCATTCCATTCTCGTATTTTCGTATTCTCTTCGGATATTGTTCGTGACGATATTCAGATTATACGTCAGATTAATCTTCGTCAGACTATACTCAGATAATAACTAGTATTATACTCAGATTTCTCACGCATAATAACTCTAATTATTATACGAAATCATAAAATTCTCTAACTCACTTTTCCTAACCCTTAGGTTTTAAGTCCGCATGTTTAAAACTTCGCTTTTGCCATAACTCGAAATATTATTGAATATTCCATTACGCCTTAGGATTCTATCATTACGCTTTCTAAAATTCAAAATAAATCTCCGAAAGCGTAAACGGATGAATAGTGCCTATTTCGTCTTTTTCCCCAAAAAATATTTTTTTCCCGGAAATATTTTATTTTCGTCTTGAAAATTCTTACCCGTTCAGTCTAGCTCCTAGCCAAAATCCTCCCGATTAATAATCATTCTAGGTTATAGAACAATTAATAAACTCATAGCACAGAATAGTATTAATAAAAATTCATTTTATTAATAACTAATTATTTAAACTTAAATTCTGGACAATCCGATTTTCCTGGTTGTCACATAAAACAACGGTAAAAATCGTCAATATAGAATCTATAATGACGATTTTTATGTGAAAATATTATTTTCTATTATGAATTTATCAGTTCCCTATAAATATTGTATATGTATATTCTTTCGCAAAAGAAAAAAATATTATATTACTGACAAAGAGAAGAAAATTTTTCATGTAATCTTATTCTCTGTCTTTTAGTAGATTATAATTGAGAATTGAAATATGTAAAACCTAGGTGGGGTTTAACTGATGTAATCAAAATTTATTGCATGAAATTGCTACTACTGTTATAAATAGAAATATAGAGCAAACAGAAAGATCATAATAGAATAAAACAAATTAAGAAAGTGAAATTTATCTAGGCACACTTAGAAGGGGGTTGAATAAGTGTGGGAGCAATCTATGACCAATTTTTAAACTTTAAACTAAACTATTAATTTCATGCTACTATAATGGTTGAAATCAGCTTACTAAATAAATATAGCCTATTTAGAAAATATCCTGCTGAATTTATAACTTAAATAAAATACTTAGTGTTGAAGAATTATCTTAATATAATGCAAGTATTCAAATTTCAATTATTAAGATAATTAAAATGGCTTATGTGATTTTAAAGTAAAACAAATAATAAAATCAACACCAAGATTTTTTACGTGGTTCATCTATTACCCTCTATAATAATAGCCTAGTCCACGTCCAATACCAACTAGCATTGGAGACTCACTTTATTTATTTCTTTATAAATAATCATAGATTACAAAACAGATTCTTACAAAAATTAATTACAATTAATTTCTCTTGAGCTCTCTTGCTCATTGTGCACCTATGCACTCTTCAAGCACGTTTGCTTTCTTGAACCTGTTTGTAAGCCTTTTCCCTAATCCACTAGGATTAACACCTTTAGACTACACTTAGTCTAAACAGAAAATTCAATTACAAATATAGAGGTCTATGATCAATGCAAGAATAATCAATTTAACAATTAAAGGCTCAACTATATGCAATGATTAATTAGCACAAAAAGATAAACAATTAAAATCTTACCAAAAATATCAGCTATAAAAGATGTCAGAAATATAAATACTTAGTTGATCAAACGTTGCACCAGTTAACAATATGTTGCTTGATAATATCAGTGTAGTGCAAAAAAATATTTTCGTGAGTTGTGTTATTTCCATTCATGAAAATATTGTTTTTATAGCCAACAATATATTACCGTTATATAATAGTCCGTTGTAAATTACGTTGCTTAGATAAAGAACAGATAAGTAGAGTTAGTTTCATATTTTCACCTATTCTATTAATTCCACAAAATCGGCTAAAATATTTGTAATAAATCACAACGTTAAAGAACAACCTTTTAAGTTGTTGGAATAATTTGAAATACTCTTTGAAGATAACCCACAAAAAGACTTTTGACTTAGTCTTTTTCTATCCATTAAAGTGACGTGAACAACCATGCACCTTACCAAATATCAAGGTATATTAAAGTTTCAATAAACTTATACACACAATCCCTTCAAAACCGCATACTCTATCACAAAGTCATGTAGCTGCCGTCCTTTAAACTTTTTAGGAAATCATGATTACATGCATATCCACGTGTAGCAGTAATTTTAAAATGTCCAAGAAATATCAATTAGCTTCTAGGCATATGGACTAATGCATGAGATACATAAGTGATATACACATGTGATATATATCAAATCACTTTTTGTATTTGATTAATCTGATCTCATTTTATTTTTAGAAAACTCTTTTTCGTAAGATTTTAAAAACATTTTTCATTTAAGACATATAACAAAAATATAAATAATATGTCCTAGAGTCTTTAAATGAAAAATCAATTATTATGCAATTGACCTTACATTTATCTTCCTAGAGAGAAAATTCTTCGTCCAACTGAAAAACCCGCCAATGATCTTTTATCAACAAATACCTAAAACATCTTTAAACAATTTAGTATATAATCATTTCATCATCAAAACTTAAGGATGAAATATGACAAAGTCAACATAAAGATAAAAAAGAAAATGTGTTTACTGGATGGATAGAGAAAGATATATAAAAAGATTTCTGGTCTCCTTATGCTATTAATAATAGTGAATAGTTTAAATACTTTATTAAGTTGGGGGCTTTAACTTTTGTCTATCTTTTAATTATATTAGCGGCATTTGCCAATATTAATAGCAGATACCGAATTATTTTAAAAATCTAATTTGTTTATGTTTTCTATGGACACTCAGAGATTAATTTGCCCAAACAGTGTATTTGTTTCATGTTAACGTCGAGATGCGTCTTAATAACCAAAAGTATATCTAATTTTATACAGAAACAAAATCACACGAGAAAATTTGACGGTTTAAACCACCGGGAGATAGCTTCGGTGTGAGAATAAGTACAGATTGAACAAAATTTAACAATAAAAGTATTTAGTGCTAGAAAATAATAATGAATTATGTGTATCTTTGATCTAAAGTATAGCCTTATATTTACAATGATCACACCTCTTCTACATGCCCTTCCTTGTATAGGAATAAGATTACTCATTAGGACAGATTTTTTAATAGGATTGAAGTGAATCTCCTTAAAAGAATGAAGTCAGATTATATCCTGACAGTTTCCTTAGTAGTCAGGGATCAAATGTAAGTAAGAATCTTGGATTTCTTAAAGTTTTTAATTGCCCAAACAGGTATCTATGTAAGGAGACTTCCTCTACGTGGATAATGGTGGCCCACCGAATCCCTCGGGCTCAAATATTCATGCATCAACATTCTATAATATTTTGATTTCTTTTGTCCGTACAAGTTTAGTTATATTATTATTTTATCTTTTTAATTTAAAGTTGTTATATCTTCATTTTTAATATTTTGTCTTCCAAATTTTATAAAAAAACATCTTTATTCTTGTGCTAATTACACACTTAACGCGTACGTGAACAAATGATAGGAAGAATGTAGGTAAACTATAGGCCTTATAAATGCATATGAAGTTGTTAAAAACGGATTTGGCTCCCCTTCAATTTAATTTAATACGTCAAAACTTTACAATTTTAATAGGTAAAAAATTCTAATTCGTTTTTATGATAAAACTTCTTCACTGTTCAATTTTTTTGTAAAATCTATCTCATTATTGTGAAATATTTATGACTGTAGTTGGATCATTACTAACAAATACGTAAAGATAAAAGTGTGAGGTATTGAATGAAATTGAAGGAAAATATAATAGAGGAAGCCATTCTTGTTATTCTATCATTTCAAAAAACTTTTCAAAACATTTTGTACCTAAACAATGAAGAATCAGTATCTACTAATAATATCATGCGAGGTTTATACTTCAATTTGTTCCTACACGTGGCAACCCAAGCAACAAACGTGAGATAATTTTTATGCTTAATTCTAGCTTTATATCATTATTACATTAAATTAATAATTATTAATCCTTTCAGTCTTGGACCACATACTTTACACCCAAAGTGCATAATTAACTTTTATGATTCGTTTTTATTTTATGCAAAAAAAAAGAATTAAGTGTGACAAGTAGTTAGTTTTGATGTAACCCTGTTGATTCGGAGAACATTTTACGGCCAGCATGTATTGAATATCTGCCCTTGCAAGTGAAGTGTTAATCTTTTGACCACCTCACTAACTTGTAAGGTTCTCTTAAAAAAGACAATGATTAGGAACAAAGAATATTACGATTCAAAAGAACCAAATTATTTATAAAAGTATTCTCATAATAAAAGTTAACTTTTCTGCATTATACTTTTTTAGAATTTGCATTTATGTTATTACCTATTTAATTTAATGAGGACGATGCTATATATAGTGTATATTTATAAAAACAAGTAAGCTTTGTAAAATTCTTATGAGATATATTTCTAAGTAAAATAACTTAATTAGAGATATAATTTATTGGGTAGATCCATAATCTTAGAATATAGCCATATAACTTTGTAATAGCTGAAGGCGATCAAGAAAACAAGTATTTCGTTGAGTGAAAGCTTAGTTCATTTTGAGATCATAGAATAAATAAAACAAGCATTCAGAAAGAACTTTGAGATAGTTGAGTGAAGAGTTAGATCATAGAATCATATCGTAGAGCCACTAAATATAGAGCCACTAAATATCGTTGAGTAAGGACACTCAACAATCTGAAGACCAACTCTACTATTCAAGTCACCGAAATTTGTAGTGCAGGAGTCTAACAACATAGTGGCATATTTATGAAAAAAAGTCATATAACCCTTAATTAACTCATACAATTCAAAGTTAATATTCAAATGAGTTAGTGTGACGATCCGAGAAATTGAATAACCTTCTAATTAGATTTTCGATGTGAATATCTAATTAAATAAAATTTTATGGATAGTATTATGTGATTTAAGGTTGTATTATGACTTAAATTATGTTCATGTAAGAAAATATGTGTTGTGGAGTCGTAAAAGGAAAATAATTTTTTTTTTTAGAAAAGACGTAAAAATACTATTCACGCTAAAAACGCTATTTCATTTTTTCGACTTTTCAAATTACGACATAGCGTTTATTAAGAAAATGAGGACGTAAACCCTAATCAAAAGTACGAAAAAGTTAAAATTTACGTTTTGACTAATCGGATGAGCCAAGGGTTGAGATTAGAGTTTGAAAGGCTTTGCTAGGGTTGAGCCAAGGGTGAGCCTAGGGTTGAGCCTAGGGTTTGTATGGCTTGGCTAGGGTTGAGCCATGACTTGTGTTTTAAAGCCTGAGTATTGGAGGGTTAAATAACTATTATACCCCAACTCTTGCCAATCCTATAAATAGAGGTAACTTTCTCTTCATTTCTCACCCAATTCACTATAACCAAAAGGGAAAACTCTAGTAAATTGGAGATAGTGAGAGGAGGAGCTAGGATTGGTGGAGCAAGAACGAAGAGAAACTACCAAGTTAGCGCTCTAGCAAGAAGAAGAACAACCAAGAAGAAGGTAAGCCTAAAAACCTAACTACCTAACTCTCATCCATCTCTTTAAGCTTTTTAATTAGCTAGTTAGTTGTGGTTGTTATGGTTTGATTGACGATCATGAAGGATCCGGGAGGAATACGGTAGTTGTGATGCTTTACATACACCTAAACTACCGGTAATATGCATGAAAAGTTGAATAAAAATAAATCGTAAGCCTTTGTGTAATGGATGAACAAATCTATGTAGATAATTGTTAATTGGACTAGCTTAAATTGTTGTCCGTAAGGGATTGTTGAATTCCAAAAATAAGGAAACATACGCTTATGAGTTACAGAGATGTTTCAATTGGAACAGAGTAAAAATATGCTATAACGAAGTTATGATGAAAATTTTAGTAAAAGACGTCAAATGATGAAAATCCTAGCTTGGTACGGCTTTTGGGCTAAGTTTGCGAGTAATTAACATTTTCGAAAAATATTAATTTTCTCGGGGTTTTGTGGAACGTGGTAAAAGTGAGTCATATGCTCAAGAACGAGCTCAATTTGACTTCGGATAACTAAGTTACGAAGAATGAAAAATCGATGTTAGAAATGGCATATAGTAAAAACTAGCCCATAAATGATTTTTGAGCCAATGGTTTGGCTTATTAATCAATCTAGAAATTTTTTCCATTTAGGGGGTTTTGTAGAGGATGTTATGAGCAAGAAAGTGGCTCAAAAATAAAATCATTCCGATATCGGATGAGCGAGGTATGAAGATTTGAAATAGGTGCATCGGAATCGACAAAGCTAGAAAATTGAGCATAATGGCTTAGGGGCCATGCGCAACAACGCATATTAGCTGCGCTGCAGTGCACGAGGTGAAGTAGATGGGTGAGCTTTGATGTGTTGTAGCGCATGGGAAAAAGCGCTGCAGCGTATGGGCAAGGCAGAGTTAGAATTTGTCGTGCGTTCGAGCGTGCTAGGCGTGTTGGTTGCGAACGCCATAATGCCGTGCAATGTTGGACGTTATATTATATTGTTCTAAGATATTAAAGGTTAACATTATAAGATGAGAAATGATGGTTGTAAAACATCATAGAGGGTCGATATATGAATAATGTTTTTCCCGAATGTCACGATGCCGAATGACGTTATTAAAGTTTGGTCGCGTGAATTTTATAAAACGCGAAATCATATGAAATGAAATGAAGTTAATAAGGTCATGGAGGTACTTTCAAATGTAAGTCTAAATTATGATTTAGGCTATGCGGGAAGTAAACTAATGTTTGTTGACTTGCAAAAGTCGAGTAGTCGTGCAACGTTATGTTACGTTGTTCCGAGCTATATAAAGTGAGCGTCATGGAAATTAATAAAATGATGATTTAAAATGTGTCGGGTTATAAAAACACGAGCATTGAGGGACTTCAGAATTAAACTCTAATCTATGAATGAAGCTAAGATAAGAGAAGAAGACCAAAGGGTGCTAACTTCTGAACGTCGTGTCATTGTGCGATGTTCTTGGAGTTAGGTTACATTGTTTCGAGTTGTAAAACATTGCAGTATATGAAATATGTTAACGCAAACCAATTATGTGACTAATTAGTATATTTGATGTTAATTATATAAATAGGTCATTTTAAGAGTGATTGGATAACATTCCGGTAAATCGCGTAGAAGACAAGTTTTCTAATTGAAAGTAGTATGCACACAAGCCATTCATATTTGATGATAATGCATATACTTTATAACAATCATATTCATTTATTAATAAAAGATTTGTTTAATTTAAAAGGGTTTAATTTATTTACATTGTGTTGTTTTATAAAATGTGATAAATCCATAGTTTTGAGCAATGCTTTTAGAATTATGATGGTGATCATGCTAATGAGATCTAAATTCTTAGATAACTCACAAACTAAAATTGTTCCAAATCGTTGGATTACTAAAAAGGGGATTAGTGAATCTGGATAGATGGGTACATACGTTTCTTGCTCATTGGATGAGAATGATTGATCTCATGATCATTTGTGTGGAGACACTAAAGCAAGTATGTAGGTGCTTATTGGAGAATAAGTTCACTAAACGTGGCTCGCTAAGAAATACCTAATAGAGTTTTACTTGCCTGTCAATAGGAATTCCTGTAGTGATAGTAGTACAAGTGATCCTTAGACTTGAGATCATCATAATATCTTGTGTATGATGAGTTATACTTTGACATGTCCCTTAAGACCCTTAGGGTATATCAAAGGGTATGCTTATGTGTAATAATTTGTACATGGAGATAAAGAATGATAAACAAAGAATCTACCGCTTCTAGTAAAAGAAGAGAATGTCCTAAGTGATTCGATAAATTATAACCCAGTAGTCCTTGGCCAAGGCGGAATGAAATTAGAAAGGAGTTTCTAATTTACATTATTTGGAGTTGTGCATTTAAGAATTGAAATACATATAATTAAATAAAATAAGACTTGACAGTAATTTCATGTCTTATATTTAATTTAGACATTGTATGGTGGAAGGATTGAATTGTACGGTAACTATTTACTCACAGGTTCTTTTATGATTAATGTTGGAATCTATATTATCTGGAAAGTCGTTGATCACTAAGGAGACTTATATTTATTGTAGAATAAATGTTATTTATTTAAATAAATTAATAGATTAATTTATTTATTTAAATAAGATTAGAATTGTTCTTATTGATTTATTCACAACCAGTTTAATATGGAGAACCTAAGGGGTCACACCATAAAAAGAAAGAATATTTATTTAAGAAGTAAATGACATAATCGTAATAATAAGTTAAGTGTATTTAATTTAATCTATGATGATAGAATAAATTAAATAGCTTAATATTTATTATTTAATATTTTGAAAATATTAAATATAAATTAATAAGAGGAGTCTTATTATTATTATTATTATTACTATTATTATTTAATTTCTAAAGGAGTTTGAGAATTAATTAATAAAAGGTACTCTCATGTATTCTTAATAAAATTAGGAGGCTAAATAATTAAAAGAGTTTAATTAATTATTCCTAATAAAATTAGGAGGCTAATTAATTAAAGGAGTTTAATTAATTAAAATAAAACTTAACTCCTTAATAGTTAAAAAGGGTTCCTTACATCTATAAATAAGAGGAGTCTTATTATGGAAAAGGTTACACACTTCATTTCAAGAGTTGGGAGAGTACAAATAATTCTATAGAGATAGAATCTAGAGTTTTGCCAGACACCTATCTTCTTGAATATTTGTTCTTCCTTGGTGGATCACATCTATAGGCCAAACACTTGGGTGGCTAACGTTGATCAAACAAAAGAATCAAACATGGTGGATTCAAGTTGAACATGAAAAGGAATTGGAGGTGAACTCGTACATGAGGAATCTTGTGACGCCCCCAAAATTAGGTATACGTCACCCATCTTGGGTCGCCACTTACATGGTACATAAATTCAAATACAACTTACAAACATAAGCGCTGTATAATACTTACATAAACCGTGAGTTTGAATACAAATATTGTCTACTAGATATTATACAAACTCAAAAGGAGTCCTCATTACAACTATTATCACACTATTTCACGTAATAGTGAGGACTACTAATGCTATCCTCTGGACCATTACTTCGCTCCTGACTTCGTCCCACTATGTTCTCATTTCACGAAGAGAACGGTGAAAGAAAGGTGAGCTCAACTAGCCCAAGAAGAAATATTATGACTAAGATAATGCGTAATAAATTATCATTAGCCTTTAACAATGTTAAGCGATAAAATACAATAGACAACCAGTTTAATCAGCGGTGAATATGCAATCCATTAAAAGAGTCAAGTAGAAAATAAAGTCTACTATCTTTTAGGTTTTAAAAGGTTTTTCATCATCATTATAGTGAGACTCGACTTAATAAATATTCCACATCATCGAATCACCCCGGTTATAATCATACCAAAAACTATCCATCAACGCATTACAGTGCCAATCGAGGACTTTTATCACATCATTTATAACAAGCCATGATTATACCGAATGATCCCTGGTCATAATCATACTAAGTTCATCTATACACGTAAGCCATAATATAACATGAGGATGATGACAATGACATAATAATTTAATAAAATAAGTTCAAGAATTATTTTATCCAGAATTAATAACGTCCAAATTGTCAACAAGATATCTTGCTTTGTAGAGTAAAATTCAAGAATGATCGTAAGAATATTTCCATGAAAAGATCTTTGGATGAAACGAAATGTCAAGAATATTCTACTAATTTCATGGAGTATAGAAGTCAAAGTTTTAACCAACCGGGTATAATAAAGAATGGAATAACAAAGGAAATCACCATGCATGCGGTGCTTCAGATGACAAAGTTATTCCAATAGAATAATAATAACGGAACCAGTCGTGAAATTCACAATCGATGGATGATCCAACGTAATAATAAATGCTTTGAATAATAAACAATGGAACCAGTCCTAGATAAAACACACGCATGTGATATTCCAAATGTAATAATAAATGCGGAATAATAAACAATGGAACCAGTCCTGTGTAAAACACACAGATAGGATATTCCAACATAATAATAAAGAATGGAATAATGAAGAAGATCACCAAGTATAGGGGATTCACAGATATCAAAGTTATTCCAATGTAATAAATAAAGAATGGAATAACAGAGGGATTTCACCAAGTATAGGGTATGCCGCGTATACAGGTTATTCCAACAGAATAATAAAGAATGGAATAATAGAAGTTCTCTTCATGAATAAGAAAGAATAACACCTCTTACGATTACAACAAATAATATTCCTTACCGTAAAAAGACACCGGATATCAAAGTAGTGAAGTACCGTATACTCTTCTTCTTTCTCTCTATAGATTTTCTCTATAGCTTTTCTCTATAATTTCTCTCTAGAGTTTCAAAGAATTCTAAGAAAATAATGAAGGAATGAGCTTCTATTTATAGGAAAATAGAAGGCATAGTAATTAATCCATGAACGGTCCAGATTGAATTACTTTAATCTTTCGGTCCATATTTAAAGCAAAATTTTTAAATAAAATATCATATATTCTATTTATATAAAAACATTTTACTATGGAAACACTATGCAACACTATGCAAAATACTATGCAAAACACTATGCAACACTATGCATAATAAAATATAATATATTCTATTTATAGAATAACTTTAATAAAAGTATTCATTTTATATAAAAGATGTTTCGCTTTTATTACGTTAATAATACGAATAAAACAAAACGTCATTATCGCTATAATAATTCATATTATTAATCGACAATAATGGAATCAAACCGAGTGACTTCTCACATAAGCATCAATAATCAATACCGTGTGCTACTATGCAACCACACGTATTCGTTGTTTTTTTACTACTTGAGTAGTTCAACAAAGATCAACCAGTAAAACTTCCGCCGTTATTTCAATAAAATATTTATGTCATTTTCTCAATCCGACAATAATTACATTGTGGGTCCACCAATGATTGAGTAGTTGTCACGACGAATATTCCCCGCTAAACCGAATATTCCCCACCAATCGAATATAATATAACCACTTGCATACTTTGCAAAATTTATAAATACTACCCACAACTATAATATTATCTCAAATTCACACCATAACATTAAAAATTATTTCGACAAAAATTTAAATCTTTATTAATAAAATGGGGTCTCACAATCTCCTTCCTTATGGAATTTCGCCCTCTAAATTAGGCGTACGACTGTATGATAAGAGGTGAGGATACCTTGAATACCTTTATCGTTGAAAACAATAAATTCATCTTTGCAATCCTACCAAAGATATTCATTAACAATTCATCTTTGCACTACAGCCAAAGATATACAATCAGAAAATCAATAATGTTTGAAACTCGACTTAATAGTATCACGACCACGAATTATCCATGCACTATTGGCCGTGGATATTCGTGTTTTTAATTACTACCATGATTATACCGAATAATCCTTGGTCATAATCATACCAAGTCTATCAAAGCACTACTACGAAAGATGACTTTTACCACATCCATGAATTAATATTTCATTCACGAGACTCAAACTCAATAATTAATCCATATCATCGAATCATCCCCGCACTACGGGCCAAGGATATTCATTAGTATCACGACCACGAATTATCCATGCACTACTACCAAAGATAATCGTGTATTCATTAAGTATCACGACCACAAATTTTCCATGCACTACTATTAAAGATAATCGTGTATTCATTAGTATCACATCCACAAATTATCCATGCACTACTACCAAAGATAATCGTGTATTCATTAGTATCACGACCACAAATTATCCATGCACTACTACCAAAGATAATAGTGTATTCATTAGTATCACGACCACAAATTATCCATGCACTACTACCAAAGATAATCGTGTATTCATTAGTATCACGACCACAAATTATCCATGCATTACTACCAAAGATAATCGTGTTTTCAATTACGGTTATGATTATACCCAAACAATCCACAATCATAATCATACCAAGTCCATCTATGCACTACAGAATACGTATGACTTTCAACATAATATAAACATGAGGATAATGATATAAAGAATCAATCAATGAGATAAAGGATAAATATTAAACATTTATAATATAATTTATCTAGGATTCAAGAATATCCCCATGTTATCAATCACTTAATAATCTCATAATCTAATATCATTAATATTATAACAATATTTTAATCACTTCTTAAATTTATAAACAATTTATCTCAATTGTTTATGATTTACCATATAATGCATTTAATCATTCAAAATGCCATACTCATAAGATATCATCACCAATTATCAAATCCTCATAAAAAAAAAATATGCATATACTCTATATAGGATTCTCTAGCCATAAAATCTTATTTTCAACTTTGTTACTTCACATAACATATTTAACTCATATGTTCGTAACTAAACTATTTTTATGAAAAATACCAAATCAGTCCCAAAAATATTTCTTTTCTGGGACTTAGCATAATATAGTCCCATAATGAAATTATATTTTTCTCGGAATTTTTAAAATTTATTTACTATTTTTCAAAAATCAATTTCTAATTAATTCCTTAAGAAATTTGCTACCTCAATTTTAACTCCAAAAATTTCCAAATCTTGGCAGGACCTTACACATGTTAATGTGAGCCTCCAGTTTAAATTTCATGGTCATCTGAGTTATAGAACTCCGGTTATAGCGTTTTTTGGGAAAAACCTAAATATTGAAATAGTCATAACTTGCTCATTTTAAGTCGAATGAGCTCATTTTTGGACATGAGGTACTTTATACCATATACCTTCATGTCCCAATAGGCCAGAATTTTTCTCATAATTTAAGTGGCCGAAACAGCCCTCTAAAATCATGGCAAAGCTTTTTTCGTTTTTGCAGCTTTGCACTCCTTTGCTAAAATCAGTCGACACAAAAATCTACAACACCTTTTCCAGTAATTCCACTTGGATTAGTTAGGTAACTCATAGATCTAACTCTAGGACTTGACCACACTCATAAATTCAAAATATAATAGAAGATATGGTCAATTGAATTTTATGTTACGTCTTTCACCAAAATCTGATTTTCAACTCTTTGTGATTTCTAAGAAACTTTCATGTTTTCACATAATAACCAACATAACTCATCATAACACTGACTAATACTTCATATACCCATGATTTTCATTAGTCCAATGCTTTTATTATGACTTTCATCATAATCCTCGTAAACAGATCTTTTTAGTTGAAGAAATATTTGAGGGTTTAAGAAATGGGTTTTTGTACTGGGGTCAATACAAAATTCGATTTCATGTTCTAGGGTAGGCTAGAAAGCCTTCAAGAATACGCCAAGAAATTTATTAATGATAGAAATATCATTCAAAATCACTTTCGTCCAAGACTTGGATAGTCGTCACATTAATACCAATGTGACTTCTATCCCTTAACACGATAGCACCTCACAATGATACCTATCAACTTGCCATCTTCATCACGACGTCGCGCCTCTGTAAAGTCCGGCTTCTGCATTCCATACAAGGAAGTCAACAACGAAAGGATCGGGGCTCTTTACTTATGGCTTGATATAATAGTGATTAACTTTAGGGTTTGGTTACTTTGAATTAGTATATAACAAAGTTGGTTAGAAATATGAAAGCTAACAACCTTACAAAAAGAATAATGAGTAGTTAATCAATCGTTTTCAAAAATTACCTCAAAGGCAAGTATTTTCAAAGAGATAAGATCGTGAAAGTGTTTATTTGAAACAACAAGATTAATAAATGTTGGAGGTAACGGTTTTTCTCCCAACGAAGTTTCAATAGATAAATCAAAGTCTAATTTTCCTTGAGTCAAATTTAAACATTGAACACAACTAGTTAGAATAAAAGAGTGGGTAGAACTTGTATTGAATAAAGTATAGACTTCGTAATAATTTATAATTAATTTACCCATAATAACTTCGTTCGGGTTTCTCGACAAACGCCTCGCTTAAATTACCGAAGTTTGACTTTACTATAGGTACATTCCACCCTTAAGTGCTTCTTCACATTCCCGATCCATGATTTGAATCATTATTCTCCGATCCATATCGAATTCGGGTTGACCGCTATGCATGTGGTAATTCAATTCGATGTTGGGTTCTCCCAATTCTTGTCCAAAAAGCAAAGTCCATTTCATCTATTTTGGCTTTATTGGATCGTACGTCTTTTTCTACACTATCAACGCGTTGTGCGCTTTTTACCCATGCATCGCCTATTCTCCTTCGTTCGGTTGTTTCTTCTTTCAAATTGATCTTTGATTTTTAAATTCTCGATTCTAACTTTAATATCTTACACCCCGCCAAAGCGTGATTTTGTTCGAGCATCACATATCGGGTAACCCAATTTTGAATTGTTGTATCCCTTTGTTCCATGATCGCTTGCCGTTCTTCAACTCGTTCTTCTAGCTCACGAACACGATTTTGTAATTCTAAGTTTTGATCATAAACTTCTTCTAACCAATTCTCCTCATGTTCCTCTTCTTCCTCTTCTTCCTCTTCTTCCTCACTCTCAGCTGCTACCTCTGCAACTAGCTCGGGTGCAACAATTAGTTCTTCATTCACTACGTGGATATCTCTAATTTGTTCCTCATCTGACACTGCATTAACTTGATTAGTGATTAAAGGTGTCACAACGGTCACATTCACTCCATTGTGAATATTTTCAGCTGCCATTTCCAAACACTGCCACAACACAAGGGTTAATTAATATATCAAATATTATCCCTATACTCTGACCGACCAATTAAATAACAAATAAACTTAGGTAGATCATACTAGCGAAGGAATTCTCCGTCTCTCCCCTCCTAGTTCTTATCTCGCATCTTAGCCAGGGATCATATCCCTAAGCTCTGATACCAACTGTGACGCCCCCAAAATTAGGTATACGTCACCCATCTTGGGTCGCCACTTACATGGTACACAAATTCAAATACAACTTATAAAACATAACGTAGGTATACAATACGACATAAACCGTGAGTTTGAATACAAATATTGTCTACTAGATATTATACAAACTCAAAAGGAGTCCTCATTACAACTATTATCACACTATTTCACGTAATAGTGAGGACTACTAATGCTATCCTCTCGGACCATTACTTACGTTCCCCGACTGTCTCAAATATGTTCTCATTTCAAGAGAACGTTGAAAGAAAGGGTGAGCTCAACTAGCCCAAGAAGAAATATTATGACTAAGATAATGCGAATAAATTATCATTAGCCTTTAATAGTGTTAAACCGATAAAATACAATAGACAACCGCTTTAATCGCGGTGAATATCGCAATCCATTAAAAGAGTCAAGTAGAAAATAAAGTCTACTATCTTTTAGGTTTTAAAAGGTTTTTCATCATCATTATAGCCGAGACTCACACAATAAATATTCCACATCATCGAATCACCCCGGTCATAATCATACCAAAAAACTATCCATCAACGCATTACATGTGCCACCGAGGACTTTTATCACATCATTTATAACAAGCCATGATTATACCGAATGATCCCTGGTTATAATCATACTAAGTTCATCTATACACGTAAGCCATAATATAACATGAGGATGATGACAATGACATAATAATTCAATAAAACAAGTTCAAGAATTATTTTATCCAGGAATTAGTAACGTCCAAATTGTCAACAAGATACTGTTTTGTAGAGTAAAATTCAAGAATGATCAGAAGAATATTTTCATGAAACGATAATGGATGAAACGCAAATATCAAGAATATTCTACTAATTTCATGGAGTATAGAAGTCAAAGTTTTAACCAACTGGGTATAATAAAGAATGGAATAACAAAGGAAATCACCATGCATGCGGTACTTTGCATAGAGCAGTTATTCCAATGTAATAATAATAATCTTAACCGTGTCGTGAAATTCACACTTGCCGACAAGATGATCCAACGTATAATAAATGTTTGAATAATAAACAATGGAACTGTGTCCGTAAAACACACGAGATGTGATATTCCAATGTAATAATAAATGCGAATAATAAACATTGGAACCAGTCCTCCTGTAAAACACACGTATAGGATATTCCAACATAATAATAAAGAATGGAATAATGAAGAAGATCACCAAGTATAGGGGATTCAGCAGATACAAAGTTATTCCAATGTAATAAATAAAGAATGGAATAACAGAGGGATTTCACCAAGTATAGGGTATGCCACAGATATCAAAGTTATTCCAATGTAATAATAAAGAATGGAATAATGTGTTCTCTTCATGAATAAGAAAGAATAACACCCCTTACGGCACAACAAATAATATCCCTTACCGTAAAAGACACTTGGATATCAAAGTAGTGAAGTATCGTAATACTCTTCTTCTTTCTCTCTATAGATTTTCTCTATAGCTTCTCTCTATAATTTCTCTCTCTGAGTTTCAAAGGAATTAAAGAAAATAATGAAGGAATGAGCTTCTATTTATAGGAAAATAGAATGCATAGTAATTAATCCATGAACGGTCCAGATTGATTTACTTTAATCGACGGTCCATATTTAAAGCAAAATCTTTTAAATAAAATATCATATATTCTATTTATATAAAAACATTTTACTATGCAAACACTATGCAACACTATGCAAAACACTATGCAACACTATGCATAATAAAATATAATATATTCTATTTATAGAATAACTTTAATAAAGTATTCATTTTATATAAAAAGATGTTTCGCTTTATTACGTTAATAATACTGAATAAAACAAAACGTCATTATCGCTATAATAATTCATATTATTAATCGGCAATAATGGAATCAAACCGAGTGACTTCTCACATAAGCATCAATAATCAATACCGTGTGCTACTATGCAACCACGCCAGACATCGTACTTTTACTACCGAGGTAGTTCAACAGAGATCAACGGTAAAACTTCCGCCAAGTTATTTCAATAAAATATTTATGTCGTTTTCTCAATCCGAATAATAATTACATTGTGGGGTCCACCAATGATTGAGTAGTTGTGCGAATATTCCTCGCTAAACCGAATATTCCCAGACAATCGAATATAATATAACCACTTGCATACTTTGCAAAATTTATAAATACTACCCACAACTATAATATTATCTCAAATTCACACCATAACATTAAAAAATTATTTCGACAAAATTTAAATCTTTATTGATAAAATCTGGGGTCTCACAAATCTATTTTCTACAAGGGTATTAATCTAATCTCCTTCTCCTTTCTATTGATTGATAATTATGCACGAATTATGATCATGGTGATGAATTTGTATGAATTTTAAATTCCTATTTTATCGCGCTTTCACACCTTTTATGTGATTTGATTGCATGATCGTGCTTTATATAAACCTAACAGTGGTATCAAAGCCTAACTTTGTGCTAATTATTGATCTTGATGATTCCATATGTGTATGGGTATTCAATTGGAACAAATTTTCTGAGCAACATTTCTTCCTGATATATAATCATGATGCTAGTAAGAATCACTTGTAGTAACTGTGAAAAGTTTTATAGGCTAGCATTGCAATTGCTATGACATGTATGCCGATGTATTTCGGTGCAAATTGCTACTTGACACACGATTCTAAATTTTTTATTTTTAATATTTATTTTAATTAAGATAAAATGTTTATTTTAAATTGGAATATGATTAAAATAAAAGTTTATATTAACTTGGAATTGGATTTCACGTTCGTTTGAGTAAAAAAGTTTATTCAAAAAGTTATATATTAACTTGGAATTGGATTCCACGTTCGTTTGAATAAAAGAGTTTATTTAAAAAGTTATATATTAACTTGAAATTGGATTCCGCGTTAGTTTGAATAAAAGAGTTTATTCACATATGGAATATAATTCTACGTTTCCTAAAATTAAAGATGTTTAATTTTGATAAGGAATAAAATTCAACATATTTTATTTTTCAAAGAATTTTAAGTTAAAATATATGAGTTTATTTTGTACTTGAAATTTGATTCCTTATTAATTAAAATAAAGGAGTTTATTTTGATTTGGAATTTGATTAAAAATTAAAGGAGATTATTTTTATTCAAAATTGGATAAAATAAAATAAAAAAAATTATTATGATTTAAATTTTGATTAAAATAAAGAAGTTTATTTTTATTTCAAAATTTGATTTTTAATAAATTTGAAATATCCAATTAAATTGATATCGATCCATATATGGAATGGATTTATTATTCATGAGATGAATGCAATTTATTTATGTATATGGTGATATGTATGATAATAAATGAGATTGATTATGGACTATTGACCAATGTAATTGGATTTTATTTTAGTTGGATGCATGAATGTATGAGTTTTATTAAATGGGGTGTGTGTACCTCGTCTTCTCTAATTTTTCTTGATGTAAAATTCTATCTCCTTCCTATGTACTTTCCCTTGACTGTTGATCAATGTTTTTATTTATTATAAATAGTTTTGTAATAGGAATAGTTAGAATTAATTTTGAAGAATTGGAGATCAAGGCGTAAGGAGCGCTTGAAGACCCGTTTGTAATGGAGCCCGGGTTTAAATGTAATAGTTATATTTAAATTTAATTCTTGCACCATAGGTTTGACCTTTTGGTTCACTTGGTGGCTCTAATGAACCAAACTAGAATAAAGTCTAAAATCAATCCGGGTAGAATATAATATTCTATATGTGCATGCTTATACTATATATATATATATATATATATATATATATATATGCATGCGCGCTAAATAAAATAAGTCAAATTAATACCAAACCCCTCAAATAAATTATATTAAGTTGTAACGTTCAAAGATATTTGGAATATCTAACGTCGCCTTCTAGCATGGTAAAACAATAGAGCATTGAATATTTAATATGAGTTTGTTGTGCACACACAAGGCACGTATTAAATATTTAAGATGTGATGCCCCCAAATTCGAGTATCTTCCAACCCGACAGATAGTGCTACACGGTGCTACAGTTCACACATTCATTCAATTGAAACATTTCAAAAAAAGTGAATATGTCTTCTATATATATTACAAATTAATATTTCCCTTCCCAGGTTCTTTGTAACCATTACATATGTTCTTCGTCATAGTATCAAATAAATACATATTCATACTATGCTATTATAAAGACAACTTCTTTGTTTGCCTTAGTCTTTCCTTTATTCTTACTGGATCCTTCAATTCATTCAGTCTTAGCTGCATTCATATGGTTCAAGCAAGGGTGAGCATAACTAGCTCAGCAAGTATAACAATTTCATTTGAGTAATATGTTTGAATCATATGAATATATATCTTCTATAACTGAATCAATAGTTATGAAGTACTATAGATAATTTAAAATAACACTTCTCTTTTCTTTAAAATGGTTAACACTGATTTACATCCGTTAAACCTTGATTTTGGTCCAAGACCTTGAACATTTCATTATTTCTTTAAAAAGGACAACATGACACCAAGTTCGTAAGTCCGACATTTCTTACGAGCACGTCTAGGTGATCAGCCTATAGTACTCTATGTTGTACAACATAACTTCATTAACCGTATCTACGTTTAAGTTTTGGTAACCTCATGTGCCTGTCGATTGAAGACAAAACATTTATTTATTCATACTCAGTCTTTCTTTGAAATCCATACCAAAACAATTGGCATAAGATAGCAACATTGATAATATTTTGATAGATTATAATGAAATCCACAAAACACATTAAGTCTAGCCGAAGGATTTGGCTTCGACTTCTTTGTACATCAATCCATGCGTAAGATACATGAATTATAAAGTTTGTCCAAAATGAACATAGACAAGGGTTTAGAACACTTGCCTTCAGCGTCTTCTACAGTTAATTCACTTCTTTTTTGGGTCTTTATAGATTCTACATTACATAATTACATAGCTTATCATATTAGGTCATAAACAATCATCAAGTATTATCATTAACCTATCTTCCCCTTCTTCTCGGTCTAATCATTCATTTGATTAACTAACATTCATTAGTTCAGCTAACGTTCATTACGGTTTATCGAATTACTTTGCGTTTACATTCGAGTAACCTTTCGTTAACTTTTAATCATTAATGTAACGACCCAGAAAATGGAGCAATTTATAAAATAATTTTATTTGATTAAATAAAAAATACAATTATATTATATGTTATTATTATGTGTTAGCAAGATGGATGATGTTCTATAACCTAATCCTATCGGAACGTCGCAGTATTTTGGCTACTTGATAGAATTAAAGTGTTTGAATTTTCAAGACGAAAATAAAAGTTTTCCGAGAAATTTTCGTAAAAACACTATTCATTAATTTCTGCTTGGGAATTATTTTTGAACTTCCGAGAAATGCGTAATGATAAAATTCTAAGACGAGATGGAATATCCAATAATATTTCAGTTATGGCAAACGAAGTTTCCGCTTGCGGACTTAAAACCTAACGGTTAGGGAAAGTGATTTCCGAGAAGAAATTGAAATACGTATAATGAATTAAAGCGATGATCGTATAATACGTAGGTATTATTCGAGGTAATGAACACGAGTATAATACGAGGTATTATATGAGTATGTATGAATGATTGTATATCATATATGAATAAGTATATGAGTTGGAATACGAGATTAATACATAGATTATACGTTATAAGGCTTTAAGCCAAATGTAATGGACTTGTAGGATTGTGTAGGAAATTGTAATATCCAATTAGAATTATGATAAAGCCCAAGTGTAGGAATGGATAAGTCCAATATGAAATAATGAACAAGCCCAAGTGTTTGTTAAATGCAAGCCCAAAGCATAAGTTAAGTTAATTAAGCTAAAAGCCCAAAGTAAGAACCGGATTCGTGGATCGATCCAATGGGTAAAGATAAACCATGGGTGATCCAAAGTGATGAGCAAGTAAACTTAATGGTTAAGCAAAGGATAAGTCAAGTGGAGGCTAAGTAAAGTGCTTATGCTTGGAGGTTAAGTAAAATGCTTATATGTGATGAGCAGGCAAAGGATAAGTTAAGTAGTGAGTAAGTATACTTAATGGCTAAGTAAAGGATAAGTTATTTGATGAGTAAGTTAAGTAATGGCCAAGTAAAATGTGGTGATCAAGTAAACTTGATGGCTAAGCTAGGAATAGTAAGGAGGTGGAATGGCTTATTGACCATTAAGCCCTCATTTAGGATTTTCTATAAATAAGAGATGTCTTATTTCATTTCTTACATGTTAGATTTTCCACCAATAACTTATAGCTTATTGGTTAGAGAGAAAAAGCTACAAAAGCTAAAAAAAGTTATCCTTTGTTAATTCAAGAAGCAAGAAGGAAGAACAAAGCTTAATCAAGTGATCTTCACGGGTAAGATCCTAAACCATGAATCTCTTTCTCTTCAATTGTTAGAGAAGTGAGTAGTGGTAGAACATGTATGCTAAAAAGAAGTAGGAATGATTAATCAAAGGACTTAAGTCTTAATAAGCTGTGAATAAACACTTTTGTTCATATGTAAGTTATGAACTAAGGAAGAACTTGTAAGACTTGTAACATGTTTACATGAATGAAGTTTATATGTTAAGAAGATGTAAGGATGATTGTTAGAAGACTTAAACTATCATAAGTAATGAGAAATGAAATTATAAGTAGTTTATACTTTTATAAGTTATAAACTCATGAAGCACAAGTAATAACTCATTATGTAAATAAGTTGATGTAATATATATGTTAAGATGTCAATATGATGGAAAGAATGCATTTGAAATAATGAACAAATCACAAGTAATGAAGTTATGCCAGAATTTATACGATTGGACGATAATCGTGGAATTCGTAAAATTCTCAGATTGGAAGTCAATTTTTTTTTTTAGCTCAAAAATATTGGTTTTCGATGGGAACAAGTCTTATTTGGCATTATAGAGTTGCAGACTTGAAAATGACCGAATTCCGACTTAGAACAAAGAAACTAGCGTTGAACATTCACGAACGTTTATCGTTTTCGTTAAAAATGAACTCATAGGTGAATTTTGAGTTAACAAAGTCTAAAATGGAAAATTCTTATATAAAAATGTAGAGTATGTAATTTGTGAGCTAATGGCTTTTGAACGAGCCAATTCGGACTTATAACGAAGACGTTATGAGTCTGGGAAATTTGTTTATGTAATAAAACTGTCAAAACTATTTGGTACTGAGGTTTGGCGCCGCAGTGCCAGAAAAAGCACACAAAGTGGCGCTGTAGCGCCAAGGATGCCCAGAACACACTGAAGAGTCGTGCCGCAGTGTTGTTTCAGGAAGAGCATTTTTCGTGACTTCTCAAGAAGCGAGTAACCCAAACAAAGTTATCACGGGTTAGTTAATCATAAACTCTTGCGAAGTCTATGCCTTGTTAGATACCGGTTCAACCCATTCATTTATTTCTTCTACTTGCGCTCAACGTTTAAATTTAACTCCAGAGAAATTATACTTCAACTTATTTGTTGGAACTCTGTTAGGAGAAACCTTAATTACATGTGCTATCTAAGTCTTGGATGAGATTCACAGTTTTAAATGATATTTCTATCGTTAATAAATTTCCTGATGTATTCTCGAAGAACTTCCTAGTTTACCCCAGAGCGTGAAATCAAATTTTGTATTGACCCCAGTATAAAACCTATTTCTAAAACCCTCAAATATTTTCTTCACCCAAAATGAACTTAACATGCGCCAAAGACGTTGGCTCGAGCTATTGAAGGTTACGACTATACCATTCAATATCATCGTGGAAGAGCGAACGTGGTAGCTGACGCGTTGGGTAGAAGATCATATGAGTTTACGAGTGCGATGTTGTTAACATAAAGACCCATTTTGTATAACTTTTAAATGATAGAGATAGAGTTAAAGACTCTAGGGACCCATGTGATGATGTCAAATAATACAAGTAGAATTGACGTTAACCGATAAAGTTAAAACTGCTCAAGCTATACATTCGTAGCTGATGAATGTGAAGAAGAAGGTTCAAGAGGGCGTTATTCTAGAAGCAAGAATCGACGAAGAGAGTAAATCTCAACCCTCGATTTAATTGGGCCATTTGAAATCCTCGATCGAGTAGGAACTGTGGCCTATAGACTCGCTTTATCGCCAAGTATGTCGTGTGTTCATAACATTTTTCATGTATCGATGTTACGTAATTATGTGGACGACCCGAACCACATTATTGAATTAGAAATAGACGAGATAGCAGAAGATTTAACGTATGAGGAGATACTTGTTAAAATGTTGGATAAGAATGAATATATTCTACGCTCAAAGGTTATACCTCAAGAGTTAGAATCTAAATAAGACATCCTCATCTATTCGACATACCAGGTACGTACGTAAATTTCGAGGGCCAAATTTCATAAGGAGGGGAGATTGTAAGACCCCAAATTTTATGAAATGAAATTATTCAATTTTCTTATAATTATTATTTTATTTAATAATGGTTAAATTGATAAAGGTTAAAGTTAAGGGTGACATTCAAAAATTTTGCAAAGTAAGCAAGTTGATATGAAATATTCGTTGTGTCGGGGAATATTCGATTGGTTGGGGAATATTCGTTTTAACAGGGAATATTCGTACGAAGACACAATCATTGGTGGATCCCACAACGGAGGTATTGTCTTAGTTAGAAAGTGACTAAAATATTTTTAAAAATAACGGCTAAAGTTTTACCATTAAACTGTTGAATTACCCGATAGTAAAAGTATAGTAATACGCGTGGTTGTATAGTAGCACACAATATTGATTATTGATGCTTACGTGAGAAGTCACTCAGTTATACTCAATTATTGCTATAGTAATTGCTGCATAATATCTCTCATATTATTGATTCAATTTTTGTCACAGTATCATCTGCATAATATTTATTAATATTAAATCAGTAATTGAGATGACACAAATATTCATATTATTATTTGCAATATTGACGATGTCTAGAAAGTTCTGTCGAGGAGAGGTTTGGTCACCTAATTGCGCGCCAATAGGGAGAAATCCTTTTCGGAAAGCCCCCTCTTTCCTGGGTATGATCTATTTGTTAAATATTGTGAGTTATAATATTAATGATGAATAAGTTCGTGTTGATTAAAGATGAAATTGATATTTCCATTGTGTTGGGATTATTAGTGTTAATGGAAATCGACATTTATTTCGATAATAATTGATTTCTGGAGGTTATATTAACCAATCGAGTAATTAATTGGATAAATGAGCAATTAATTGTTATTAATTCATATGCTTATAACAATTTATTCACGTGTGTGTACTATTGATTCACATGCATGTACTATTAGGGGAGGTGGTGCAAGATTGATAATACTTGCATGACTAAATTAAAAATAGAGGTATAGATGAAGGTACTATACTGTAATTATTTTTTTTCACATGTATAGAACTATTGAGTCACATGATTGTACTATTGATTCACATGATATACTATTAAGGGAGGTGGTGCAAGTTTGATAATACTTGCAGGACTAAATTAAAATGAAGAAAAAAGATGAAGGTATTATCTTTGTAATATTTTGAGCCCCAAAATGTGCAATTATCGAAACTATATTTTCTATAAATAGAAGCTCATTCTTCCTTCATTCTCACCAATTCACTAAGACTCACGAGGAGCAATTATAGAGAGAGAAGCTATAGAGAGAAGTTATAGAGAGAAAGAAGAAGAGAAGTCCGCTACTTCACTATTCCAAAGATCCAATCTTCTTTTAAGGTAAGGGTATTATTTATTTCATATTCTAAAGAGATATTATTTTTCGTATTCGTATGAATATTATTTTTCGTTCAATATTCGTAAGGAATATCATCTTCGTTCAATATTCGTAGGAATATTATTTTCGTTCAACAGTCGTAAGGGATATTATATTTTTTCAGTATTCGTAAAAATAATATTTTCTTCCATACTCTGTAGTATATGAGTAATATTATTTTGTTTCATATTCCTAATTCTACACTCATTCTGTTAAAGTATTGCTTCTATACTTTATGAAATTAGTAGAATATCCTTGATATTTGAGCTTCATCCAGTATCTTTTCATGGAAATATTATTATGAGCTTTCTTGATAATTATGAGCTTTTCATACCGGAATACTATTCGTGAGTTACTATTTATGGGTTACTATTCACCCAGTTACTATTCACTTAAATATTATTCACTCGGGTATTCGAGGCACTTTTTATGCCGGAGTACTATTCACGAGTTACTATTCATGAGATACTATTCACCCGGTTACTATTCACTCAAATATTATTCACTCGGGTATTTGGGGCACTTTTCATACTGGGGTACTATCCACGAGGTACTATTCATAGGGTACTATTCACGGGGTACTATTCACCTAAAAAATATATTTCTTTTCTGTCCAAATTATTTTTGATACATGAATATTATTCTTGAATTTTACTCCACAAAGCAAAGATGTCATGTTGACAATTTAGATATTTTAAACTCGGATAAATTTAAAGTCTTTAAAATTTATCCTTGATTTCGTTTAATTAATGCTTATATCATTGTCATCATCCTCATGCTTATATTGTGATGAAAGTCATCTTTGGCTTACGTGCATAGATGGACTGTTGATTGGTATGATTATGACCAGGGATCATTCGATATAATCGTGACCCGTAATGTTACAAATGATGTGGTAAAAGTCCTCATTGGCCTGTAATGCATTTATGGACAGTTGTTGGTATGATTATGACCAGGGATTATTCGGTATAATCATGACCATTGATGATTACATGAATATCCTTGGCTCGTAGTGCAGGGATGATTCGATGATGTGGTTTATTTATTAAGCTGAGTCTCAGCGATAAAGTTGATGAAAATCTTTTTAAATCATAGAAGATAGTAGATATCATGCTCTACTTGACTCTGCTAATGGATTGCTTGTTCTGTTGCAGTTAATCTAGATGTTTATTATATTTTATCAGTTTAACACTGTTGAAGACTAAGGATAATTTATTTTGCATTATCTTAGTCATAATATTTCTTACTGGGCTAGTTGATCTCACCCTTTTCTTTCATTGCTCTCTTTAGGAAATAAGAATATAGTTGGGACTGGTCAGGGAATGGAGTGTTGGTCCGAGATGGTTGTTTTAGCAGTCCTCACTATTCTGTGAAATAGTGTGATAATAATTGTAATGAGGACTCCATTGAGAGTGAATATTGTCTAGAAGGCAATATTCTTGTTTAAACTCTCAGCTATGTTTTATCGTATATTACCCGACAGTTGTATAATTAAGTTTGTATTTGATTTCTGTACCGTGTATTTGGCAACTCAAGATGGGTGATGTATACCTGTTTTGGGGGCGTCACACCGTCGATGGTGGTTTTAATAGATAACCAATCTGGACCATTGATGGTGGTTTTAATAGTTAATCAATCTGAACCATTGATGGTGGTTGTAATAGTAAATAAATCTAGACCATTGATGGTGATTTTAATAGTAAATCAATCTGAACCATTGATGGTGGTTTTAATAGTAAATCAATCTGGACCGTCAGTTGTGGTTTTAATAGTAAATTAATCTGAACCAGTGGTGGTGGTTTTAAAAGTAAATCAATCTGGATCATCGGTGGTGGTTTTAAAAGTAAATCAATCTGGACCGTTAGTTGTGGTTTTAATTGTAATCAATATGAACCGTCCGTTCTAATAGTAAATCAATCTGGACTGTTCATAAATCAGTTACTATTTAGTCTATTATCCTATAAATAGAAGTTTAATTCTTCTTTCATTCTCACCAATTCATAGAGATTCACAAGAGACACTATAGAGAGAGAAACTATAAAGAGCAAGAAGAAGAATATTCTGCTACTTTACTATTGCAGTATCGAGTCTTCTACTAAGGTAAGGGGTACTATTTCTTTCGTATTCATAACGAATACTATTTTTTGTATTCATATTTTAATATGTTAGAATAACCTATCTACGCGGATTACGTACCGTATGACAGGTGAAAATCCATTTGCAGTTTTGTATGTTATTTCTTTTCATATTCTTAAATCTAAACTTACTATGGTAAGTAATGCTTCTATAATCCTTAAAATTAGTGGAATATTCTTGAGTTTTGCGCTTCATCTTGTATCATTTTATTGAAATATTGATCTAAAATTTCTTATTAAATATCAATATTTTCACCCGGGATACTATTCACGGGTTACTATTCACCCGATTACTATTCACTAGAATATTATTCACTCAGGTATTCGGGACACTTTTCATGCCGGGGTACTATTCACGAGTTACTATTCACGGGTTACTATTCACCCAGTTACTATTCACTCAAATATTGTTCACTCGGGTATTCAGGGCACTTTTCATGCTGGGGTACTATTCACAAGTTACTATTCACCCGATTACTATTCACTCAAATATTTCACTCAGGTATTCGGGGCACTTTTCATGTCGGGGTACTATTCATGGGGTACTATTCCCGAAGTACTATTCACATAGTTCTATTCACGGGGTATTATTCACCGAAAAATTTATTTCGTTTGTCCAAATTATTTTTGATACATGGATATTATTCTTGAATTTTACACCACAAAGCAGTATCATGTTGACAATTTGGACATTATTGAATTCTGGATAAATTAAGTTATAAATCTTTAAAAATTTATCCTTTGCTTTCTTTTAATTAAATTCTTATATCATTGTCATCATCCTCATGCTTATATTATGATGAAAGTCATCTTTGGCTTACGTGCATAGATGGACTGTTGATTGGTATGATTATGACTAGGGATAATTCGGTATGATCATGACCATTGATGATTACACTAATATTCTTAGCTCGTAGTGCAATAATATTTTGTCGACGTGATACTAATGAATATCCTTGGCCAGTAGTGCAGGGATGATTCAATGATGTGATTTATTTATTAAGTTTAGTCCCAACGATAAAGTTAATGATAAACTTTTTAATTCATAGAAGATAGTAGATATCATGCTATACGTAACTCTTCTAATTAATTGCTTGTTCCGCTGCAGTTAAACTTGTTGTCTATTATATTCTATCAGTTTAACATTGTTGAAGGCTAATGATAACTTATTCTGCATTATCTTAGTCATAATATTTCTTACTAGGCTAGTTGAGCTCACCCTTTTACTTCCATTGTTCTATTCAGGAAATGAGAATGTAGCCGGAACTAGTCGGGGAAAGGAGTGATGGTCCGAGATGGTGTTATAGTAGTCCTCACTATTCTATAAAATAGTGTGATAATAAATGTAATGAGGACTCCATTTGAGTTTGGATATTGTCTAGAAGACAATATTCGTGTAAAACTCTCAAACTTCATGTTGTATAATTAAGTTTGTATTTGTATTCAGTACCATGTATTTGGTGACCCAAGATGGGTGATGTATACCTATTTTGGGGGCGTCACATCTGGGTTGTTATAACTTGGATCCATAACATCTAGATACACGAAATAGCATTTTTGAAACTGATCATGAACCCTAGTTTTGTTGTCTAACAGCCTAATGTCAAGGGTCGTAGATCTATGTGTGTCTGATATTTAGTGTGTTTTATGTTATAGATCTATTCTTTGTTGTAAGAGCTTTGATCTGAAACTTTAATCAAGCCCAGATCATGTATAGATTGCAAGTTATGAGCGGTCAAAGTGCGTTGACCGAGCACGAAGTCTGATTTCTGGGCAACCCAGATTTCCCAGAAACTCTGACAACCATTTTCTAGGCTTCGGATCTTGCTACTGTTAAAGGTTAATGACCATGTTAGTGTTTAATCTTTGTAATATGACATGAGGACTACACATTCAAGCCTTTAGATCTCCCAGATCCGTAACAAAATCATAGATAATCATAGTCAAAGTAGGTTGACCAAACTGCCTTATGAAGGTTTTTAGAAAACCCAGAATCTTCAACTGCTGATTTTTCTAACAAGGTTTGACCAGCCTTGATTGTTCATTTGTGTTGTTGTTAGACAGATCCGTTGATATGTTATTGTACCCTACCATATGTACTATAAATGTGAACCTTTAGATCACACAAATCAAACTTAGAGCTCAAGATATAAGGATCTAAATATAGCACCATACACTGTTCTTCATTTTCTAGAAAACCCAGAAATGAAGAACAGCTTTGTCAGACTTTTTGAAGGCTTAGATCTCTCTGTGATGTTGTTGTTTGGCCATGATCTGAGTTACTGTATGTAGTATTACATAAATAATATAATCTTGATACCATTACAAGCCTAGAAACCAAGTGGAACATTAAATTAATTGTGGTCAAACTTGGACCCTGGTAACTGCCTATGCATTTCTAGGTTTGGCTTAAGAACATGAAGAACACCTATAGCGACGGTTCTATCGCTTTAGGCTCCCTTTAGTGACATTTAATTTTGGAAAATTAATTATTTAATTTAATAAATAGAAAAAATAGTTTTTAATTATGAAAAATACAAATTAAATTCCTAAAAATTATTTTAAAGTCCAAAAATGGGTTTTTAATTATTTTGAATATATTTCATTAATATTTAATATTTTTGGAATATTAAGGGTATTTAATTTATTTAATTATAATAATAAATAAATTACTTAAAAATGATTTTAATACATAAAAAATTATTTTAAATTATATTATGGTATAAGAAAATATTTTAAGTTGTTTTCAATAACTTTTAATATTATGTGATGAATTTCATTAATTAATTAATATTAATGGTCATTAATCTATTTAATAAATGTATTAAATAAATTATTGAAAGATTGAATTAATGATTTAAAAATTATATAAAAATGATTGAAGTGTTGTAAAAATATTTGAAGTTATAAAATATAACTTTTGATATTTTGTCATAAAATATTAATATTTTAATATTAATAGCAATTATAGGATAATGAATTTAACTGCTTAAAATCATTTAAACATGATTTTAAAGTATTAAAATACTTTAATATATTATAAATATATTATAATATTATGTTATGATTTTCATTAATATTTAATATTAAACAAATATTAATGATAAAAGAATATTGTGGTATTTATATTATATAAATATGATATTAATGATTGAAAATCATGATAAATGTTAATAATTATCTAAAAATTATTACGAGCTTATGAAAATTATTTTGACTGATAATTAATTATCTATGATATTTGTGAACCAGTTTAGATAGAGTATTAGTAATATTAGGCTCGATAATTGTCCAACTAGGACGTTAGGATATCAGTATTGTACCAGATTCAATTCAAACTGAAATAGTTTGACTTGATACTAAGTCTTATGTGCTGTATAGACTTATAGGGTTATATGTTATGTGTTTAGGATATTTTATTAATATAATAGGATTATACTGTGATGATATTATTCTAACTTGGAGAATCAATATTATTAATATTAGGTCTTCAGTCAAAGCTAAATAGGTTGTTTAATGGTAATCAACGATACATGCAAGTTTTTCTTAACTCGACCTCGAGTTGTTTCATTCAATTATACTTGTGGTTAATCATTGCTGATTGCTGTAACGACCCCAAAATTTATACAATTTAATTCTCGACTTCGGTCGTTAATAATACATTCACCCTCTAATTTTTCATCATTAAACGATAATACAACCATTGAAATTTGCAGAATAATTAAAATTTTCTATTAAAAACTATCCTTGTTCCCAAAACCTTCAACCTTTACATCTAAATATCTCAGAATCATTTTTAATACTACAACAGTTTACATCAGAAAACGTTATTATAGTTCAACATTTATACATTGTTCGGAACCTTAAACATTGTTCAAATAATAATAACTCAACCAAAGTATATAATTCTTCAAGTATCACATCTGATTCATATCTTTCAAGTAAGACATAACTTTACCTTGAATCTTGAACCTGCAAAAGTGGTTATTTGCAAGGTTGAGCTTGACAACCCAGTAAAATCTAACAGTTTTCATGCATCACGTAGCACATAATAACATGCTCAACATATATCTCATAAACATCGGAATAACATAACATACATGCTACAATTCATATAACAATTATAAAGATTGAGTTCCTTATTCAATTAGCATGCTTTAGTCAAACAACGTAGTTATAAATTGACTTTAAGATTTCATACATTCAACATATATATAACACATCATGCTCTTTGCAATAAAGATTTAAAATAATCAAATTCACATAGCAAATAGGAACTGAAAGACTTGCCTTGATCGTTGTTTACCAATAACAGTATAACAGCTTACAGTTATTTGTACTTCACGTGCCCTACATAATTATATAATCATTCACATTAACTATTAGTCACATAAAAATGCATAGTAGTTGTAATGTAAACTTTTCTCTACGTCTCATAACCCTTCATATTAATCAATATACAATGTTCAATTTGATTGTGTTAACTTTAGACTTATAACTCACTATATTTCTTCTTAGTCAAACTCAAAGTTCATTCAAGTGCTTAAGTCTTGCTAGGACTACTTATTGGTTTTATATTAAATCCATTCCATATCTTATAATATTCATTTCAATTAAATTGAAACACTTTTTAAGTTAATTAAAACTTGGCACAACGTTTCGATGTTCATTTGTCACACGCCCGATTCGTCTCTCATGTGTGTACTTAGTATGCTTATACAACTTATCTAATACATCATTTATTAATGTTAAGCATCATGATATTTACTAATATTCATGTTTTATAACTTAGGACAATATCTTTTATCGTCAGGAGCACTACATTTGCATATGTGCATTCCCGACGCCCTCCGATTGCCTCCTAATACATATCAGTCCCACAAATGACCATTTTGATCCCTGTTCTCGACCTCAAATTGAAAAACTTAAAGAACAAAAGTTGTAGGTCTATTCGTCCTCGTTTCGGATCATCTTGAATCACCTCAATCGGAGTTCATATGAAAACATTATGGCCATTTTACTACAGGAGGTCAAAGCTGTCCGACCCAGACCACTTTTCCAGCGCTGGGGCACGAATTCTAGCGTCGAGGCACGAATTCCAGCGCTGGGGTACGAACTTCAGCGCTGGGGCACGATGTTCTGGGCTATTTTTGGTGCTGAGGTGCGAAATTTGGCGCTTGGGCGCGAAATTTGGCGCTGGGGCCCCGAATTACAAAACACCCAAAACCAGAAACAAAATTAAACTGCTGTGTCTTAATTTCTAACACCAATTAACATGTGTAATCCATGTAAAATACACATAAATATTAACAATCATCCATATACCAATTACCAACAATTGAACAACGATTTTAGCAAACTTAATTCTTTGAAACATGTTTTAAAACAAAACTCCATTACTAACAGTTGATAAACACAATGAACAATGTAAATCCGTATAACAACCAATTTAATTATTTAAACTACGATTTTTCTGAAATTCCTATCCAATTGACATACATGGCGTTAAATTTCACAATTAGCATACACTAATTTTGTTATCTTACAAACTTAACAATCACCGTTCATGCATATATATATATATACACATATACTATAAAATAATTTCCTTTCTAGTATACATAATTTAGCATACAACTCATATATACATATATATACATGCTAGTTATAATATTTATAACAACAAAAACACGTAATATCATAACCAATTCTAGAACATGGTTTACAGATAATTTTGGTAAAAACTTATCCTAATGTGAACTTTAAGAACATATAGACATACAATTCACAGAAACTATATAATGTAAAACATATATGATAAGGTTTCTAAAACATACCTTTAATTTGTTCAGACGACACTTGTAAATCACTGAGAATAGCTTGAAGAATTCAAAGACTTGTCTTTCTCTTACTTCACTCTTTTAGACTCTCTCTTTTCTTACTTAGGCTTAGGTGTAAACTAAAAATCCAACTGATAAATTATGCGTACTCTAAAAATAAGCCAACGTCAAAGAAACGTATATGGTCATTATAAACCTAATAATTACTATCAGTTATCAAACGTATAACGTATAACTTATAAATATATAAATTATTTATTTAGTTTATTTTATAAATAATTTAAATTTCAAAAATCCAAAAGCCATAGGGCTTTGTTTGGCAAAACCCTTTAAATTTTAAAGACTTAATATCTTAAGCCTTGTTTGGCAAAACTAAATTAAACTCCTTTAATTTATTTTAATAACTCCTTTAATTTATAGTTATTTATCACACTTTATTTAATTAAGTTTTCATACTTAATTTAATTAATCCTAATAACAATTTATTGAATAAATCATTTAATCATTATAAACTCTCTAACTTAATTATTAAATTAAATTAGAATATTATCTCATAACAATTAATTTCCTTAGCTCCTTAATTATTTACTTAACAAATAATTAACCAATCAAGTCAAATCAAATTAAATATTTATTCAACAATAACCACATCCATTAAATATTTATATAATTCAATAAATATTTATAATTACAATTAAAATTCTAAGTTGTTACATTAATCACATCATAATAAGAATTATAATTATTAAATTCTTATTTTAATAACTTATGAAAAATTTGGGTTGTCACAATTGCCATGTCTCAGAATTATTGATTCGTACTATGTGCATATTGCATGTATTCATCAGGTATGAAAGGCTGATCATCTTCATTACCATCTGGTTCAGATATATTTGTTTATGTTCAATATTCGTTCAGCTATGAAAGTTTGTTAATGCTAGTTCACAATTATATTGTTAAAAGTTAGCCAACTATTATTCAAATTCTTTCAATCATGATATATCCTCAAATAAACTTTTACTTGCTGGGCAAACTTATTGCTCACCCTTGCTATATCATGATAAACATTACAGATTAAGGCGAATACTTCGGATACAAGAAAAGGTCAAAGATAAGTACAACTTGGGAATTATGTGTACAGTTAGATTTGTAACGGTAATGTATGATAATAACTTTGTATGTTAGATATGATATTGATTTAGGTATTACGTGAAGGTTTTCGACCTTGGGGTTAATGTGTAAAGTTTAATGTATAAATAATTTATGTTTATATCTTTCGCAATAATTATAGAAATAGTATACCAGATCCTTGGTGATTAGGACTGGGATTTAAGGCTATTACATAAAAGATGGAAGTTAATCCTAAATAAATTAAATGTGATTTGTGCTTATACTATTGTGTATTATGTACTAATCAACATGTTATGTGTTATTGTAGATGTCGATCGATAGCTTGATGTATTGAGATATACACGTGGTGAGTGAAGAGCCTGTAAATAGAGTAGAGCCTGTACCTATACCAGTGGCGGAGGTACCATTAGAGTTGGAGCCAGAGGAATACTTTTCTGAGGAGAACTACTCCGAGGGAGAAATGGATATATCATCATACCTTAATATGATGATGGATGTGGAGAAGTAAATGGAGGTAACATCGATTAATACGACGGTATCTGTACAAGAGTCAACACCTCCAGATGCAATGCGAGCATTGTATCTGGCAGTGCTTGACTGGAATGTGCAACCGAGTACAGTTGTGCAGAATCAGAATGAAGAGATTAGTTATCTCTATGAAGCAAAGGAGTTTGCAGAAGTAGATTTTGAGTCAGAGCACGATGAAAAGGTGCTTATGACAAATAAGGCTAGGGACTATAAGAAAGAGGCCAATGAGCTTTGTAAGAAATTAATTGAAAGAGACCAAAAGATAGCACGGATGTCTTACATCCATGAGAGTGCTCATAAGGATTTCAAGCTGAAAATTTCTTGTTATTCCATTAAGTCGGGACAAACTCGACATACTATTAGTCGGGATAATGTGTTGATTCTTGCGAATGAGAAACATGAGGACGCTGTTATACATTATTAGAAGTCTAGAGTTATAAATATGTGAGTAGTGACGTAAAACCCTCTTTTGTAAAAAAGGGTAGTCTTTTTGTAAATCCAAACATTTGTGAAGTTCAATTGTGGGATAGAAATGTAATAGCTTTTGGCTATGGAGACAAATTGTAAATAGTTTCAGACTATGAAGAAGCATATGAATATAATGATGTTTTCATTTAATATGCTTTGTATGGTATGAGTTGTTGTTTGACGAGTAATAACTAAGTAAGTAAATAGATAATAGTGAAATTTTATTTAATTAATTAGAAAATGCCGCCACAGAGAAGACAACGTAATTAGGAGACAAAATCACATAACGATAACCAAGGGGGTCGAAATGACCCTATGCAAGAGTTTGTTAATTTATTAACGGCTGCATTTAACCAAACCGGGGGTAGAGTACCCGCGGGACCTAGGGTAGCCAGAACGACTACCTTTAAAGAATTTAAAAGTGTAGGTCCACCGGAGTTCAAAGGAGCGACAGACTCAATTGAGTCCCAGACATGGGTAAAGGAAATAGAGAAAGCGTTTGTTATTACAAACGTAGCTAAGGCGCAAAAGACTTCTTTTGCGACTTACATGATGAAAGGAGAAGCCAACTTTTAGTGGGAGGCTCGCTAGGGTGGGGTTAGAACTTATGTGTTAACGTGGGAACAGTTCAAGAAGGTTTTCTTCGAGAACTATTTCCCTACAAGTATGCAAGGGAGAATGGAGATTAAGTTCTTAGAACTTAAGCAAGGGGACATAACAGTTCCCCAATACGCGGCCAAATTCAATAAATTGACAAGATTTGCTTCACATCAAGTGGACACTGAGGAGAGGAAGGCTCGTAGGTTTGAGCAGGGCCGGAAACCCTGGCTCTATAGTAGGATTTCTATGTTCCAGAGTGCTTCCTATGGGACTATTCTAGAGAAAACGATTATAGCAGAGGGTGGTAGTGAGGCGTTGACCCAATACCACAAAGAGAGAAAGAATAAGAGTAAGGGAGAGGGAAGAACCAAGTTAGAGAGTGCCAATGGTAGTGGCAGTATGCCAAAAAGAAAGAATTTTAAATCCGAGAATACTGGAGCATGACAAGGGGATCCTAAACATAGGATGGAAGTATGTAAGACATGTGGAAAGACTCATCTAAGAGTCTGTCTGAAAGGGAAATCAGTTTATTATAACTGTGGACAGGAGGGTCATATATCACCCAATTGTCCTAATCCGAAGAAAAACCATGGCTATTTTGTATCTGGTTCGTTGGACCACATGGCAAGAAATTGCCCAAAGAAGGGGTTGGAGGAAAGTAAAGGTGCTAGTAGTGGTAAGTTAGCCATTACTGGACCACCATCGTTGGGTAGACCTATGGCCCGTACTTTTTATATGACGGTCCAAGGTGCGGTTTTATCAGCGGATGTAGTAATAGGTATTATTACATTCAATACAATGAATGCTTATGTGCTGTTTGATTGGAGTGCTACTTGTTCTTTTATAGCACGTGAAGTTGCTAAATGATTATGTTCATTCCCGAAAGGATTATAAGTACCTTTAAACCTTAAGGTAGAGAATGAGGAAATAACTCTTGTGAATATATTCATGGGAATTGTTTCATGGATAATGAAGGTAATAAAGTATCGATAGATAAGTACCGATAAGGTTGAGAGAATTTGAAATAATTCTCGGTATGAATGGGTTAATTAACCATAGAACTTTAATAAATTGTTTTAGGAAAAGTATGAATCTTTGGATTTCTAAGGAATCCAAGGTAGTATTTTATGGTAATAAATCACTGGGACGTTCTTGTTGTCTAACCATGACGCAAGTTAGGAGGATGTAAAGGAAGAGGATGAGTCGTTACGTTTGTGTATCGACTATCGTAAGTGGAGTAAGTTAATAATTAAGAGTAAATACCCATTGTCAGGATCGATGATCTATTTGATCAATTGAAACGGGCAAAGTATTTTCTAAGATAGATTTGTGTACGGGGTATCGTTGGTTGACAATAAGGAATAAGAATGTACCTAAGACGACATTCAAAACTCATTATGATTATTATGAGTTTTTGGTAATGTCGTTTGGGTTGACTAATGTACTGATGTTAGACTTTCTGTAAGGGGCACCGAGCAAGTCGGTGGTAAGCTGATAGGTACTCTTGTTAGGTGCTAGGGTTGAAAGTACCATTAGTGTCACAGAGTGTTCAAATAATATTTGGACGAGTGTGTTGTAATGATCATTGGTGATATTCTAGTCTATTTTGAGACGTCAGAAGATCACACTGAACATTTGAAGATAGTGTGGGAAACACTACGGAGGGAGAAGTTGGATACGGAATTCACTAAGTGTGAATTTTAGCTTAAAAGATATACATACATGTTATGGACAAGTACATTGGAAATGAGAAGTGAGAAAAAGAATTTTCAGGAACTAAAATGGAAGGTTAAACGAGGTTGCATGCTCATGTAGCATGGCAAGGTCATTGTGTATATATCACGCCAGTTAGAGGATTATGAGAAGGTTTTATCCTACTTATGATCTATAATTGGCAGCTGTAGTTTTGAATTAAAAATCTGAAAATAGTATTTATACGGGGAGAAGTGTGAGATATACACGAACTATGAAAGTCTGGAATATATCTCCACACAGAAGGAGTCGATTATGAAGTAGAGAAGGTGATGAAAATGGGTAAAGGATCATGACTGTGATATCTTATATCATATAGGGAAGGGTGGGGAAAATCTATTGATGTTAACGACTCAGAATGAGTTAATAAAGGAGACGGCGAGAATGGAGTTAGAAGTTAATTTACGGAATGAAGAGGTAGAAATGTTATTCACAATGTAGACTCAATCCACGAAAATGGAACGAGTAAAGGAAGTACAACTAGGTAACAAGGAGTGCAAGCGAATGAGAAAGAGGATGGAGAAGAAAGAGAAGATCAAGTATCATCTTATTTTGAGGGAGGAATTTGAATTCCAAATAATTCTAAAAGTTAAAAGAAAAATAGTGAGTAAAGCTATAGTTCGAGGTGCTCGATACATGCAGGTAGTACTGAGATGTATTAAGACCTTCGACGGAACTTTGATGGGCCAAATGTGAAAGAGAGATAGCGTGATGTGTTAGTAAGTGCTTAACTTCCAACTCAGATTATTGATAAGAAGGGACAAGTCATGTGAAATAAGATATTACCTTCGTTGAAGGTGAAATGAAGGAACCACAATGCCGAAGAAGCAACGTGGGAACTCGAGATTAAAATGAAGAAAATTTTTCCTCGTGTGTTTATGTTGTAGTGAGATTCTGGGGACAGAATCCTTATAAGGGGGGAATAATGTAACGCCCAAGAAAATTGGATTTTTATGAGAATTAAATTTTTATTTGATTATGTGGATTAAATAAATTTAATTGATTATTTATGTGAGTAAGCTATGTGAAGTTCGTTATATGACCTAGAATGTGCAAATGTGGTTAGGATTTTGGCCACGTGATAGAATTAAAGTGTTTGAATTTCCAAGATGAAAATAAAATTTTTCTGAGAAATTTTCGTAAAAACACTATTCACTGATTTCTGCTAGGGAATTATTTTTGAATTTCTAAGAAACGCGTAATGATAGAATTCTAAGACGAGATGGAATATCCAATAATATTTCAGTTATGGCAAACACAATTTTTCGCCTGCGGACTTAAAACTTAATGGTTAGGGAAAGTGATTTCTGAAAAGGAATTAAAATGCGTATAATGAATTAAAGCGATGATCTTATAATACGTAGGTATTGTACGAGGTAATGAATACGAGTATAATACGAGGTATTATACGAGTATGTATGAATGATGGAATGTCATATATGAATAATTATATGAGTTAGAATACGAGAATAATAAGTAGATAATATGTTATAAGGCTTTAAGCCAAATGTATTAAATTTGTAGGAAGGTGTAAGAAATTGTAATGTCCAATTGGAATTATGAATGGTTAAGCCTAATGGTAGAAATGGTTAACTCCAATGTGAATTAATGAACAAGCCCAAGTGTTTGTTAAATGTAAGCCCAAAGCATAAGTTAAGTTAAGTAAGGGTTAAGTAAACTTGAAAGCTAAGCAAAGTGCTTAAATGTGATGAACAAGTTAACTTAGTGCTTAAGTAATGAATAGTAAGGAGGTGGAATGGCTTATTGACCATTAAGCCCTCATTTAGGATTTCCTATAAATAGAAGATATCCTAGCTCATTTGTTGGTTGATTAATTTAATCCAACATCTTAAGTGCTTATTGGTTAGAGAGAAAAAGCTACAAAAGCTAGAAAAGCTAGATTTTATAATTCAAGAAGCAAGAAGAAGATTAAAGCTTAATCAAGTGATCTTCAAGGGTAAGAACCTAAACCATGATTCTCTTTTTCTTTAATTGATAGAGAAGTGAGTAGTGGTAAAACATGTATGCTAAGAATAAGTAAGAATGGTTAATCAAAGGACATAAGCTTTAAAAAGCCGTGAATAAGCAATTCGTTCATATATAAGTTATGAACTAAGGAAGAATTGTAAGAACTTGTAATATGTTTACAATAATGAAATTTGTATGATTAGAAGATGAGAGGATGATGGTTAGAAGACTTAAACCATGATAAGTCATGTGAAGTAAAATCATAAGTAGTTTATACTTTTATAAGTTATAAACTCATGAAGAATAAGTAATAACTTATCATGTAAATAAGTTAATAAAATATATATTTTAAGATATTATTATAATGGATAGAATCCATTTGAAACGATGAATAAATCATAAGTAACGAAGTTATGGTGGAATTCACGAGTTCAGATGATAATCATCGAAATCGTGAAATTCTCGAAATGGAATTCAAATTTTGACGTTGAGCTCAGAAATGTTAGTTTTCGATGGAGTATAGTCTCATTTGGTATTATAGAGTTACGGACTCGAAAATGATCGAATTCCGACTTAGAACGAAGAAACGAGCGTTGAACGTTCACAAACGTTTATCGTTTTCATTAAAATGAACTAATAGGTGAATTTTTAGTTAACGGATTCAAAAATGGAAAATTCTTGCATGAACACGTAGAGTGTATAATTTGTGAGCTAATGGCTTTTGAACGAGCCAATTCGAACTTATAACGAAGAAGTTATGTATCCGAGAAATTCGTTTATGTAATAAAATAATCAAAAGCTATGCGGTATTGAGGTCCAAACCACATCGCCGCATTAAAGCACACCTGAGTGGCGCCAAATAGCTGTTTTGTGTATATGAAGCCGCACTTAGCACGCTAACACTAATTGAAGCATATAGAGGGATGTTTTTGAATATAAATTAAAGGAGAAGTGAAAGTAGGGTTAATTAAATCCATAATTAACTTAATGTAACATCATTAGGAATGTTATAAACCTTAGGTATAATACTAAAGGTTGAAGATAAGTCAATTGAATGTGAACGTGAACAGTATGCAATAAATGTACTTAACCAATGACGATCAAGTTTTGATTAATAACGTGAGAACGAGTAAGAAAGGATGATTAACTCGAAACGAGTTGTATTAATGAAATAATTTCAGTTAAGTCATAGAAGAGAAAGAAGTTGGTAAGAACAATGTAATACGGCAAGCTGGAACCAATAATAACAAATCTAATACATGATTGAATTGAGAAGAAGGGTAAGATTCATTAGGAACCATGTGTGTTTATTCATGACCTAATGTGGTATATTATGTGGTTATGTGTTGTAGAGACCGTAAAGACTCAAAGGGAAAGTAATTATACTATAACAGACGCGGAAGGCAAGTTTTCTTAACGCTTGTCTAACCTTCGTGTTAGTCAAGTTTTCAGTGATTCATGTTATGAAATGCATGAATTGTTTTAAAGAAAGGGTCGATGCCAGTTTTAACTCGGCTAGACTAATCTTGAAAGATTGATTGATTTATTTATAAGTCTTTTAATATAGAATTGATAACGCTATCCTATGCTAATTTTTTGGTACGGATTAAAGGTAAGCCCGAGTATGAATAAACAAATGTATTTTATATCGATTATTCGATGGGCACACGAGGTTGCCAAAACTTAAACGTACAGACGTTTAAAGAATGTAGTGTTGATCAACATAGAGTACTATAGGCCGATCACCTAGAAGTGCTCATAAGAAATGTCGGACTTACGGTCTTAGTACCGGATTGTCCTTTTCATGAATAAAAGCTAAAGAGAATGTTCATGGTCTATGGACCTACTTAGAATTTCCAAACTACTGTATATACTTCGGAATTGTATTATGATATGAGAAGTGCTATTCAATGTTTCATATTACTGCTACAGGAAAGTTTTCTTATCGCTTATCTAACCTTCGTGTTAGCCAGGTTTTCAGTGATTCATGTTATGAGATGCATGAATGGTCTTAAGGAAAGGGTCGATGCCAGTTTTAACTCGACTAGACTAATCTTGAAAGATTGATTGATTTATTTACAAGTCTTTCAATATAGAAGTAATAATGCTATCCTACGCCAATTATTTGGTACGGATTCAAGGTAAGCCTGAGTATGAATAAACAAATATATTTTACATCAATTATTCAATGGGCACGTGAGGTTGCCAAAACTTAAATGTAAATACATTTAACTAATGAATGTTGATCAACATAGAGTACTATAGGCTGATCACCTAGAAGTGCTCGTAAGAAATGTCGGACTTACGGTCTTAGTACCGGGTTATCCTTTTCATGAATAAAAGCTAAAGAGAATGTTCATGGTCTATGGACCTACTCAGAATTTCCAAGCTACTTTATGTACTTCGGAATTATTTTATGAGATGAGAAGTGTTATTCATTTTTTTATAGTACTTCATAACTATTGTTCAGTTAATGAAGAATAATCATATGATTCTTGAAGTGGTATTTATATAATATATTGTTAGACTTGCTAATCTAGTTATGTGACAGCCCCAAAATAGGTATACATCACCCATATTGAGTCGCCAAATACATGGTATAAAATTTTAAATACAACTTAATTTATACAACAGTCGTGTAAAATATGAAAAAACATAATCTAAGAGTTTTAATAAGAATATTATCATCTAGATAATATCCACACTCAATGGAGTCCTCATTACATTTATTGTCACACTATTTAATAGAATAGTGAGGACTCTAATGCTATCATCTGGACCGTCACTCCGTTCCCCGACTAGTCTCGGCTACGTTCTCATTTCCTGAAGAGAACAATGAAAGCAAAAGGGTGAGCTCAACTAGCCCAGTAAGAAATATCATGACTAAGATAATGCAGAATAAATTATCGTTAGCCTGCAACAGTGTTAAACTGATACAATATAACAAACATCAAGTTTAACTGCAGCGGAACAAGCAATCCATTAAAAGAGTCAAGTAGAGAAAAAATATACTATCTTCTATGATTTAAAAGGTTTTTTTTATCACTTTTATCACTGAGACTCAGTTTAATAAATAATCCACATCATCGAATCACCCCTGCACTACGGCCAATGATATTCTTTAGTATCACGACCACAAATTCTCCATGCACTATGGGCCAAGGATATTCGTGTATTCATTAATGGTCATGATCATGCCAACAACTGTCCATCAATGCACTACGGGCCAATGTGGACTTTTACCACATCATTTGTAACATTACGGTTATGATTATACCGAATGATCCCTGGTCATAATCATACCAAGTCCATCTATGCACTACAAGCCACATATGACTTTTAACAGAATATAAACATGAGGATGATGACAATGATATAGGAATTTAATTAAACAAGTTCAAGAATAAATTTTTAAAGATTTATAATCTAATTTATCCAGAAATCAATAATGTCCAAATTGTCAACATGATACTTCTTTGTAGAGTAAAATTCAAGAATGCTCAGAAGAATATTTTCATGAAAAGATACTGGATGAAGAGCAAATATGAGGGATATTCCACTAATTTCATGGAGTATAAAAGCCAAAACTTTAACCAACTGAGTATAATAAAGAATGGAATAACAAAAGAATTCAACAGGTATGCGATAGACTGCACAGACAGGTCATTCCAACAGAATAATAAATAATGGAGCCAGCTTATGCGTAAATGCACAGACAGGATATTCGAATAGAATAATAAATAATGGAACCAGGTCATGCGTAAACGCACAGACGAGATATTCCAACAGAATAATAAAGAATGGAATAACAGAAGAATTCACCATACATGCGATAGACTACACAGACAGGTTATTCTAAAAAAATAATAAATAATGTAACTAGGACATGCGTAAACGCACAGACAGGATGTTCCAACATAATAATAAAGAATGGAATAACAGAAGAATTTCACCATGTATGCGGTACTTCACATAGACAGGTTATTCTAACATAAAAATAAAGAATGGAATAACAGAAGAATTTCACCATGTATACGGTAGTCCACATATACAGGTTATTCCAATAGAATAATAAGGGATGGAATAACAATAGCTCTCTTCAAGAACACGAAAGAAATAATACCCCTTACCTTAGAAAGAAACTGGATACTAGAGTAGTGAGGTAGCAGACTTCTCTTCTTCTTTCTCTTTATAATTTTTCTCTATAATAAATGCTCTATAGCTTGAGTGAATTGGTGAAGAATGATGAAGAAATGAGCTTCTATTTATAGGAAAATATAATTTCGATAATTGCACATTTTGGGGCTCAGAATATTACAGTATAATACCTTCCTCTTTTATTTTATTTTTAATTTAGTCCTGCAAGTATTATCAAACTTGCACCACCTCCCCTAATAGTAAATAATGTGAATCAATAGTAAATCATGTGACTCAATAGTTTTAGACATGTGAAAATATGAATTACAGTATAGTACCTCCATCTATACCTCCATTTTAAACTTAGTCATGCAAGTATTATCAATCTTGCACCAACTCCCCTAATAGTAACAAGAATGTGAATCAATAGTACACACATGTGAACAAATAGTTATAATCATGTGAATTAATAGCAATTAATTCCTCATTTATCCGGTTAATTACCCGATTGGTCAATATAACTTCTAGACATCAATTATTATCGAAATAAATGTCGATTTCCACTAGCACTAATAATCCCAACACAATGGAACTATTTTTATCAACAATATATTTTTTAAAATTTTGAAGTTTGACTTTTTCCAAAAAAGTCAACTGTTGACTTTTTGACCAAAAAGTCATTCCCGGAAAATTTTGTGTTTATAGTCTATTTTTACTAATTTCATCATTTCGGACTCAAATATCACATCCGCGTCTCCAAATTCAACTCCGAACTCAAATTTTATTTTTAATAACATTTATTCATTATTGTTATAACTCGTAATATTTAACAACCAGGTCGTTCCCAAGAAAGAGGGGGCTTTCCGATAAGGATTTCTCCTTATTGGCGTGCAATTAGATGACCTAACCTCTCCTTGACAGAACTTCTAGACATTGTAAATATTGCAATTTAATAATATGAAGAACTTTGTTGTCTTAATTATTGATTTAATAATATATCATATTATGCAGATGATACTTTGACAATAATCGAATCAATAATATGAGAAATATGATGCAGCAATTACTGTAGTAATAATTGAGTATAACTGAGTGACTTCTCACGTAAGCATTAATAATCAATATCGTGTACTACTATGCAACCACGCGTATTACTGTACTTTTACTACCGAGTAGTTCAACAGTTTTAATGGTAACACATTCACCGTTTATAAAATGATAATTCTGTCATTTTCTAACTACGACAATACTTCCGTTTTGGGGTCCACTAATGATTGTGCCATCGTACGGATATTCCCCGACTATAAGAATATTCCCCGACCAAACAAATATTTTATAACAACTTGCATACTTTGAAAAATTTATAAATACTACCCACAACTATAACATTATATCAAATCCACACAATAATATTTAAAAAATATTTCTAGAAATTTAAATCTTTATTCATAAAATTTGGGGTCTCACAATCTCCCTCCTTAAGAAATTTCGCCCTTGAAATTTACGTACGAACTTGGTATGCCGAAGAAATGAGGATACCTTGACTTTATTTCAGATTCTAACTCTTGAGGTATAACCTTTGAGTGTTGAATACAATCCTTCTTATCCAAGATTTTAACGCGTATCTCCTCATACGTTAAATCTTCTACTATCTCGTCTAGTTCTAATTTAATAATGTGGTTCGGGTCATCCACATATTTACATAACATCGATACATGAAAAATGTTATGAACAAGCGACATACTTGGCGGTAAAACGAGTCTATAGGCCACAGTTTCTACTCGATCAAGTATTTCAAATGGGCCAATTAAATCGAGGGTTAAGATTTTCTCTCTTCATCGACTCTTGCTTCTAGAATAACGCCCTCTTGAACCTTCTTCTTCACATTCATCAGCTCTGAGCATGTAGCTTGCACGGCTTTAACTTTATCGATTAAAGTCGATTCTACTCGTATATTTGATATCACAATGTGGGTCCTTAGAGTCTTTAACTCTATCTTCATCATTTGTAAGTTATACAAAATGGGTTTTTGTGTTAACAACATCGCACTCGTAAACGCATACGATCTTCTACTCAACGCGTCAGCTACCACGTTCTCTCTTCCACAATGATATTGAATGGTATGATCATAATCTTCAATAGCTCAAGCCAACGTCTTTGGCGCATTGTACTGGGGTCAATACAAAATTCGATTTCACGCTCTAGGGGTAGGCTAAGAAGTCTTCAAGAATACGTTAAGAAATTTATTAACAATAGAAATATTATTTAAAAATTATGACTCTCATCCAGGACTGGGATAGTACGTCACATTGATACCTATTAACTTGCCATCGTTATTCACGGCGTCGCCTACAGAAAGTCTGGCTTCGGTGTATTCTAAGACTTGGAAGTCACCAGCGAAAGGCTCGGGGCTTTTTACTTATGGCTTGATATGATAATGATTGACTTTAGTGGTTTGGTTGCTTGAATTCGCATAACAGATTTGTTAGGAATATGAAAGCTAACAACCTTACGAAAATAATCAATTTTGGCATGATGAGTAGTTAACCAATCGATTCCTAAAATTACATCAAACGCAAGTATTTTCAAAGTGATAAGATCGACAAGTAACGTGAAAATGTCAATTTGAATCAAACAAGATTTATAAACAGTGGATGTAAAGAAGGTTTCTACTAATGAAATTTCAACCAATAAGTCAAAGTTTAATTTCTCCTGAGTTAAATTTAAACGTTGAGCGTAAGCAAGAGAGATAAAAGAATGGGTATAACCGGTATCTAATAAGGTATAGACTTCGCAAGAATATATAATTAACTAACCCGTGCTAACTTCGTTTGGGTTACTCGCTTTTTGAGGAGTCACGAAAAACACTCTTCCTGAAACCACCGACTTTGTTTTGTCCGTATCCGTCTTTGGTGCCACCGTCCCACCTGGACTTGTCTTCGGTGAATGACAAAATTAGGTTAGGTGACCTTTTCTTCCACAATTGTAGCACGCTTTGGACGGCATCGCGCAGTTTGGACTGATGTGTCCCTCCCCTCCGCATTTGAAGCATATGATAGGTGGTCGTTCTCCTTCCTTAACAATGGGTGATGGTGCTGACGTCTTTCCATCATTGTTGAATCTCCTCTTCTTGAAATGTCCATTCTTATTGTTTTGGCCATGATTACCACCAAAGTGGTGGCATGTTGATTCCCTCCACGCTTATTGTCACCGCTTCGATGACTTCTATCACTGATATTATCATTTTGCCGGCTGCTCTCCGTTGGTTGGGTTAACTCATTATCGCGCTCTAATAACTGAGTCCTATTAACAACAACTGAATACAAACACAGTTTATGAGAGATAAGATATTGATGTATCTCAGGTCTTCAAGCCAACATCTTTGGCGCATTATACGTTTGTTTTGGTTGAAGAAATATTTAAGGGTCGAAGAAATGGGTTTTGTATTGGGGTCAATACAAAATTCGATTTCACGCTCTAGGGGTAGGCTAAGAAATCTTCAAGAATACGCCAAGAAATTTATTAACAATAGAAATATCATTTAAAAATTGTGACTCTCATCCAAGACTGGGATAGTACGTCACATTGATACCTATCAACTTGCCATCGTCATTCACGGATCGCCTACAGAAAGTCTGGCTTCGGTGTATTCCAAGACTTGGAAGTCACCAGCGAAAGGCTCGGGGCTTTTTACTTATGGCTTGATATGACAATGATTGACTTTAGTGGTTTGGTTGCTTGAATTCGCATAACAGGTTGGTTAGGAATATGAAAGCTAACAACCTTACGAAAATAATCAATTTTGGCATGATGAGTAGTTAACCAATCGATTCCTAAAATTACATCAAGCGCAAGTATTTTCAAAGAGATAAGATCGACAAGTAACGTGAAAATGTCGATTTAAATCAAACAAGATTTATAAACAGTGGATGTAAAGAAGGTTTCTACTAATGAAATTTCAACCAATAAGTCAAAGTTTAATTTCTCCTGAGTTAAATTTAAACGTTGAGCGCAAGCAAGAGAGATAAAAGAATGGGTATAACCGGTATCTAATAAGGTATAGACTTCGCAATAATTTATAATTAACTAACCCGTGCTAACTTTGTTTGGGTTACTCGCTTTTTGAGGAGTCACGAAAAACATTCTTCCTGAAACCACCGACTTTGTTTTGTCCGTATCCGCCTTTGGTGCCACCGTCCCAGCTGGACTTGTCTTCGGTGAACGACAAAATTAGGTTAAGTGACCTTTTCTTCCACAATTGTAGCACGCTTTGGACGGCATCGCGCAGTTTGGATTGACGTGTCCCTCCCCTCCGCATTTGAAGCATATGATAGGTGGTCGTTCTCCTTCCTTAACAATGGGTGATGGTGCTGACGTCTTTCCATCATTGTTGAATCTCCTCTTCTTAAAATGTCCATTCTTATTGTTTTGGCTATGATTACAACCAAAGTGGTGGCATGTTGATTCCTCCACGCTTATTATCACCGCTTCGATGACTGCTATCACTGATATTATCATTTTGTCGGCTGCTCTCTGTTGGTTGGGTTGACTCATTATCGCGCTCCAATAACTGAGCCCTATTAACAACATCTGAATACAAACACAGTTTATGAGAGATAAGATATTGACGTATCTCGGGTCTTCAAGCCAACATCTTTGGCGCATTATACGTTTGTTTTGGTTAAAGAAATATTTAAGGGTTGAAGAAATGGGTTTTGTACTGGGGTCAACACAAAATTCGATTTCACGCTCTAGGGGTAGGCTAAGAAGTCTTCAAGAATACGTCAAGAAATTTATTAACAATAGAAATATCATTTAAAAATTGTGACTCTCATCTAAGACTGGGATAGTACGTCACATTGATACTTATCAACTTACCATCGTCATTCACGAATCGCCTACAGAAAGTCTGGCTTCGGTGTATTCCAAGACTTGGAAGTCACCAGCGAAAGCCTCGGGGCTTTTTACTTATGGCTTGATATGACAATTATTGACTTTAGTGGTTTGGTTGCTTGAATTCGCATAACAGGTTGGTTAGGAATATGAAAGCTAACAACCTTACGAAAATAATCAATTTTGGCATGATGAGTAGTTAACCAATCGATTCCTAAAATCACATCAAGGGAAAGTATTTTCAAAGAGATAAGATCGATAAGTAACGTGGAAATGTCGATTTGAATCAAACAAGATTTATAAACAGTGGATATAATGAAGGTTTCTACTAACGAAATTTCAACCAATAAGTCAAAGTCTAATTTCTCCTAAGTTTAATTTAAACGTTGAGCGCAAGCAAGAGAGATAAAAGAATGGGTATAACCGGTATCTAATAAGGTATAGACTTCACAAGAATTTATAATTAACTAACCCGTGCTAACTTTGTTTGGTTTACTCGCTTTTTGAGGAGTCACAAAAAACGCTCTTCTTGAAACCACCGACTTTGTTTTGTCCATATCCGCCTTTGGTACCACCGTTCCAGCTGGACTTGTCTTCGGTGAACGTCAAAATCAGGCTAGGTGACCTTCTCTTCGACAATTATAACACACTTTGGACAACATCGTGCAGTTTGGACTGATGTGTCCCTCCCCTCCGCATTTGAAGCATATGATAGGTGGTCGTTCTCCTTCTTTAACAACGGGTGATGGTGCTGACGTCTTTCCATCATTGTTGAATCTCCTCTTCTTGAAATATCCATTCTTATTGTTTTGGCCATGATTACCACCGAAGTGGTTACTATTTCTGGCATGTTGATTCCCTCCACGCTTATTGTCACCACTTCGATGACTGCTATCACTAATATTATCATTTTACCGGCTGCTCTCCTTTGGTTGGGTTGACTCATTATTGTGCTCTAATAACTGAGCCCTATTAACAACATCTGAATACAAACACAGTTTTTGAGAGATAATATATTGACGTATCTTGGGTTTCAAACCTCTTAGAAACATTCACATCATTCTCTCCTCATTATCAACCAAATGCGATGCAAACCGGGACAACTCGGCAAACTTGGCTTCGTACTGCGACACGGTTATGTTGTTTTACTTCAGCTTGATGAACTCTACCTCTATCATGTGACGAATACTTTCGGGAAAGTACTTATCGTTGAACAATTCTTGAAACTTCTCCCAAGTCATCTTCAGTGCGGTAGGTTGAGTACGCTTTACAAATTCCCACCAGTAATCTGCCTCTACTCGCAACATGAAGGTGGCAAAGGGAACCTTTTGCTCCTCGGAGCATCCCAAGACATCAAATATCTTATAGATCTGCTTTATCCACGTCTCCGCCTTAAGTGGTTTTGGCTCTCCAAAAAACTCCAGTGGTCTCAGTTCCTTGAACTGCTTAGCGGTGACCGTCCGAGAGTTGCCAGTGTTTCCACCTGCATTTTGGACAAGAGCCGCTCTTACCCGATGTTGCATGAATTGCATAAAGCCTCTGAACATTCCATCGTTCATCATTTGCTTAGTGTTGTTGTTTGCATAAGGATTGTCGCCTTCCTGATGCACATTATCCTGATTATTGATCTGTGGAGACTCAACGGTCTCCTGTGCTCCATTGTTATTCTCAACATTCTCGGATGTCATTTTTAAATACTGACATGCACAAACAAAGGGTTAATTAACATATCACATATTATCCGTATACTCTGACCGACCAATTAAATACCAAATAACTTAGGTAGGTTATATTAGTGAAAGAATTCCCCGTCTCTCCCTTCTTAGTTCTTATCTCACATCTCAGCCAGGGATCATATCCCTAAGCTTTGATACCAACTGTGACGCCCCCAAAATAGGTATACATCACCCATCTTGAGTCACCAAATGCATGGTACAAAATTTAAATACAACTTAATTATACAACAGTTGTGTAAAATACGACAAAACATAATCTAAGAGTTTTAATAAGAATATTGTCATCTAGACAATATCCACACTCAATGGAGTCCTCATTACATTTATTGTCACACTATTTAACAGAATAATGAGGACTACTAATGCTATCATCTGGACCGTCACTCCGTTCCCCGACTAGTCCCGGCTATGTTCTCATTTCCTGAAGAGAACAATGAAAGCAAAAGGGTGAGCTCAACTAGCCCTGTAAGAAATATTATGACTAAGATAATGTAGAATAAATTATCGTTATCCTACAACAGTGTTAAACTGATACAATATAACAAACATCAAGTTTAACTACAGTGGAACAAGCAATCCATTAGAAGAGTCAGGTAGAGAATAAAATCTACTATCTTCTATGATTTAAAAGGTTTTTCATCACTTTTATCGCTGAGACTCAGCATAATAAATAATCCACACAATCGAATCTCCCCTGCACTACGACCAAGGATATTCTTTAGTATCATGACCACAAATTCTCCATGCACTACGGGCCAAGGATATTCGTGTATTCATTAATGGTCATGATCATGCCAACAACTGTCCATCAATGCACTACGGGCCAATGAGGACTTTTACCACATCATTTGTAACATTACGGTCATGATTATACCTAATGATCCCTGGTCATAATCATACCAAGTCCATCTATGCACTACAGGCCACAGATGACTTTCAACAAAATATAAACATGAAGATGATGACAATGACATAGGAATTCAATAAAACAAGTTCAAGAATAAATTTTTAAAGATTTATAATCTAATTTATCCAGAAATCAATAATGTCCAAATTGTCAACATGATACTTCTTTGTAGAGTAAAATTCAAGAACGCTTAGAAGAATATTTTCATGAAAAGATACTGGATGAAGCGCAAATATGAAGGATATTCCACTAATTTCATGGAGTATAAAAGCCAAAACTTTAACCAACTGAGTATAATAAAGAATGGAATAACAAAAGAATTTACCATGCATACGATAGACCGCACAGACATGTTATTCAAACAGAATAATAAATAATGGAACCAGGTCATGCGTAAACGTACAGACATGATATTCCAACAGAATAATAAATAATGGAACCAGGTCATGCGTAAATGCATAGATAAGATATTCCAACAGAATAATAAAGAATGGAATAACAGAAGAATTTCACCATGTTTGCGGTACTTCACATAGATATGTTATTCCAACATAAAAATAAAGAATGGAATAATAGAAGAATTTCACCATGTATACGGTAGTCCACGTATACAGGTTATTCCAACAGAATAATAAGGGATGGAATAACAATAGATCTCTTCAAGAACACGAAAGAAATAATACCCCTTACCTTAGAACGAAACTGGATACTGGATTAGTGAGATAGCAAACTTCTCTTCTTCTTTCTCTTTATAATTTCTCTCTATAATAAATGCTCTATAGCTTGAGTGAATTGGTGAAGAATGATGAAGAAATGAGCTTCTATTTATAGGAAAATATAATTTCGATAATTGCACATTTTGGGGCTCAGAATATTATAGTATAATACCTTCCTCTTTTCTTTTATTTTTAATTTAGTCCTGCAAGTATTATCAAACTTGCACCACCTCCCCTAATAGTAAATAATTTGAATCAATAGTAAATCATGTGACTCAATAGTTCTAAACATGTGAAAATATGAATTACAGTATAGTACCTCCATCTATACCTCCATTTTTAACTTAGTCATGCAAGTATTATCAATCTTGTACTAACTCCCCTAATAGTAACAAGAATGTAAAACAATAGTATACACATGTAAACAAATAGTTATAATCATGTGAAATAATAGCAATTAATTGCTCATTTATCCGGTTAATTACCCGATTAGTCAATATAACTTCCAGAGATCAATTATTATCGAAATAAATGTCAATTTCCACTAACACTAATAATCCCAACACAATGGAACTATTTTTATCAACAATATAATTTTTGAAATTTTGAAGTTTGACTTTTTCCAAAAAAGTCAACTGTTGACTTTTTGACCAAAAAGTCATTCCCGAAAAATTTTGTGTTTATAGTCTATTTTTACTAATTTCATCGTTCCGGAATCATATATCACGTCCGCGTCTCCAAATTCAACTCCGAACTCAAATTTGATTTTAATTAACATTTATTCATTATTGTTATAACTCGCAATATTTAACAACCAGGTCGTTCCCAGGAAAGAGGGGGCTTTCCGATAAGGATTTCTCCTTATTATTGGCGCAATTAATTAGATGACCAAACCTCTCCTTGATGTAACTTCTAGACATTGTAAATATTGCAATTTAATAATATGAATAACTTTGTCGTCTCAATTATTGATTTAATAATATATCATATTATGCGGATGATCTTTGTGACAATAATCGAATCAATAATATGAGAGATATGATGCAACAATTATCTTGTAGCAATAATTGAGTATAAGCGAGTGACTTCTCACATAAACATCAATAATCAATACCGTATGCTACTATGCAACCACGCCAGACATCTTGTTTCTTTTACTACCGAGTAGTTCAATAGTTTTAACGGTAACACGTTAAATGCTGTTTATAAAATGATAATTCTGTCATTTTCTAACTATGACAATACTTCTGTTGTGGGGTCCACCAATGATTGTGCCGTCGTACGAATATTCCCCGATAAAAAGAATATTCCCTGACCAAACGAATATTTTATAACAACTTGCATACTTTGAAAAATTTATAAATACTACCCACAACTATAACATTATATCAAATCCACACAATAATATTTAAAAAATATTTTGAGAAATTTAAATCTTTATTCATAAAATTTGGGGTCTCACAAGTTATGCTCACTTCTTGCTTGAATCATATGATTACAGCTAAGGTCGAGCGAACCGAGGGTTCCAGTAGGGATAAAGGCAAGGCGAAGATGGACGACTAGTTTATTTTGTAATAGAGTAGTATGTTGTATGAATTATATTATGATGAACAAAGAATGTAACGGTTTCAGAACCTGGGAACGAGATTTATTATTATCAATGTAATAATAATGTCGTTGATACACTCATTTTGATGTTGTTTTAGTAGAATGAATGTACAGTTATGAGTACCGTGTAGCACCATTTGTCGGGTTGTAAGATACCCGAATTTGGGGGCGTCACAGGTTGGTATCAAAGCATTAGGTTATAAAACTTAAGGGGGGGGGGGGGGAGAACCTTAGGCTAATAACCTCATTAGGGAAGGAAAAGTTCGAAGGAAGTAAACTCGAGTTTTACTTAAGTCGAATGAGTTAATAAGGTATTGAGTAAACTCAATACCAAAAGATTCAAAAGATGAAAATTAATCCTAAATAAATTAAATGTGATTTATGCTTATACTATTGTGTATTATGTACTAATCAACATGTTATGTGTTATTATAGATGTCGACCGATAGCTTGATGTATAGAGATATACATGTGGTGAGCGAAGATATGATGAACAGAGTAGAGCCTGTACCTATGCCAGTGGCGGAGGTACCATAAGTGATTCTAGGAGAATCGGAGCCAGAGGAGTACTTTTCTGAGGAGAACTACTCCGAGGGAGAAATGGATGCAACATCATACCTTAATATGATGATGGATGTGGAGGAAGAAATGGAGGTAACATCGGTTAATACGGTGGTACCTATACAAGAGTCAACATCTCCAAATGCAATAAGAGCATTGTATCTGGCAGTGCTTGATAGGAATGCGCAATTGAGTACAGTTTTGAAGAATCAGAATGAAGAGATTAGTTATCTCCATGAAGAAAAGGAGTCTACAGAAGCAAATTTTGAGTCAGAGCACGATGAAAAGGTGCTTATGACAAATAAGGCCAGGGACTATAAGGAAGAGGCCGATGAGCTTCATAAGAAATTGGTTGAAAGAGACTAGAAGATAGCACGAATGTCTTACATCCATGAGAGTGCTCATAAGGATTTCAATCTAAATATTTCTTATTATTCTATTAAGTCGGGAAAAACTTGACATATTATTAGTCGGGATATTGTGTCGATTCTTGCAAATGAGAAACACGAGGACGCTGTTATGCATTATTAGAAGTTTAGAGTTACAAATATGTGTGTAGTGACGTAAAACCCTCTTTTGTATAAAAGGGTAGTCTTTTTGTAAATCCCAACTTTTGTGAAGTTCAATTGTGGGATAGTAATGTAATAGCTTTTGGCTATGGAAGCAAATTATAAATAGTGTCAAACTATGAAGAAGCATATGAATATAATAAGGTTTTTATTTAATATGCTTTGTTATGGTATGAGTTGTTGTTTGACGAATAATAACTAAGTAAGTAAATAAATCATAATGAAATTTTATTTATTTAATCAAAACAATGCCGCCACGGAGAAGACAACGTAATCAGGAGGCTGAGTCACATAATGATAACCAAGGGGGTCAAAACAACCCTATGCAAGAGTTTGTTAATTTATTAACTAACATTTAACAAATCTATGGTAGAGTACCATGGGGACCTAGGGTAGCCAGAACGACTACCTTTAAAGAATTTAAAAGCATAGGTCCGCCGGAGTTAAAAGGAACGACGGACCCAATAGAGGCCCAGACATGGGTAAAAGAAATAGAGAAGGCGTTTGTTATTATAAACGTAGCTGAGGCGCAAAAGATTTCTTTTGCGACTTACATGATGAAAGGGGAAGGCAACTTTTGGTGGGAGGCTTGCCAAGGTGGGGATAAAACTTATGCGGTAACGTGGGAACAGTTTAAGAAGGTTTTCTTGGAGAACTATTTCCCTACAAGCATGCAGGGGAGGATGGAGATTAAGTTCTTAGAACTTAAGCAGGGGACATGACAGTTCCCCAGTACACGACCAAATTCAATGAATTGGCAAGATTTGTTCCACATCAAGTGGACACTGAGGAGAGGAAGACTCGTAGGTTTGAGCAGGTCTTGAAACCCTAGCTCTATAGTAGAATTTCTGTGTTCTAGAGTGCTTCCTATGGGACCATTCTGGAAAAAGTGATTATAGCAGAAGGTGGTAGTGAGGCGTTGATCCAATAGCACAAAGAGAAAAAGAATAAAAGCAAGGGAGAGGGAGGGACCAAGACAGAGAGTGCCAGTGGTAGTGGCAGTATGCCAAAAAGAATGAATTTTAACTCCGGGAATACTGGAGTGGGACAAGGGGATCCTAAGTGTAGGATCGAAGCATGTAAGACGTGTGGAAAGACTCATCTAGGAGTCTATTTGAAAGGGAAATCGGTTTGTTATAACTGTGGACAGGATGGTCATATATCACCCAATTGTCCTAATTCTAAGAAAAACCATGGCTATTTTTATGTGGGTTGTTGGACCAAATGGCAAGAAATTGCCCAAAGAAGGGGTCGAAGGAAAGTAAGGGTGTTAGTAGTGGTAAGTTAGCCATTACTGGACCACCATCGTCGGGTAGACCTATGGCCCGTACTTTTAATATGACGGTCCAAGATGCGATTGCATCAGCGAATGTAGTAAGATTTATCATTACAGTCAATACAATGAATGCTTATGTGTTGTTTGATTGGAGTGCTACTTGTTCTTTCATAGCAGGTGAATTTGTTAAGTGATCAAGTTCATTCCCGAAAGGATTATAAATACCTTTAAAACGTTAAGGTAGAGAATGAGGAAATAACTCTCGTTGAATATATTTATGGGAATTGTTTCATGGATAATGAAGGTAATAAAGTATCGGTAGATAAGTATTTATAAGGTTGAAAGAATTTGAAGTAATTCTCGGTATGAATGGGTTAATTAACCATAGAACTTTAATAAATTATTAGAATAAAAGTATGAATCTTCGATTTTCTAAGAAAACCCAAGGTATTATTTTACGGTAATAAATCACCGGAACGTTCTTGTTGTCTAACCATAATGCAAGCTAAGAGGATGTGGAGGAAGAGGTGTATAGAATAAATGTGCCATGTTGTGGACTCTCAGAATGTAGGAACACTGATGTTATTAGTAAACAAGAAGGATGAGTATTTACATTGCGTATCGACTATCGTAAGAGGAGTAAGTTAGCTATTAAGAATAAATACTCATTGCCCAGGATCAATGATCTATTTGATCAGTTGAAGGGGCAAAGTATTTTTCTAAGATAGATTTGAAGATAGTGTGGGAAACACTACGGAGGGAGAAGTTGGATACGAATTCACTAAGTGTGAAAAATAATGTTCAAGAACTAAAAAGGAAGGTTAAATGAGGCGTCTATATTATCTTTACAAGATGTTATGGAGAAAGTTGTAATTTATAGAAATGCTTCGCATAAAGGACGAGGTTGCGTGCTCATATAGCATGACAAAGTCATTGCGTATGCATCACGCTAGTTAAGGGATTATGAGAAGGTTTATCCTACTTATAATCTATAATTGGCAGCTATAATTTTTGAATTAAAAATCTAAAGATAGTATTTATACGGGAAGAAGTGTGAGATATACACAGACAATGAGAGTCTGGAATATATCTCCACACAAAAGGAGTTGAATATGAGGTAGAGAAGGTGGTTAGAATTGATAAAGATTACGATTGTGATATCTTATATCATACAGGGAAGATAAATGTAGTAATCGATGCGTTAAGTAGGAAGGGTAGGGAAAATCTATCGATGTTAACAACTCAGAATGAGTTAATAATGGAGATGGCGAGAATGGAGTTAGAAGTTAAATTACGGAATGAAGTGGTAGAAATGTTATTCACAATGTAGACTCAATCCAAAAAAATGGAACTAGTTAAGGAAGTACAACTAAGTAATGAAGAATGCAAGAGAATGAAAAATAGGATGAAGGGTGAAGAGAAGACTAAGCATAATCTTGTTTTGAAAGAGGAATTTAAGTTCCAAATAATTTTAAAGTTAAAAGAAAAATAGTAAGTGAAGCCGTAGTTTGAGGTGCTCGATACGTCCAGGTAGTGCTGAGATATATTAAGACCTTCGACGGAACTTTGGTTAGCAAATATGAAAGGAAAGATAACGTAATGTGTTAGTAAATGTTTAACTTCCAATTCAGATTATTGATAGAAAGGAACAAGACATGTGAAATAAGATAATACCATCGGTGAAGGTGAAATGGAGGAACCACAATGCTGAAGAAGCAACGTGGGAACTCAAGATTAAAATGAAGAAAATTTTTCCTCATTTATTTAGGTATTGTAGTGAGATTCTGGGGATAGAATCCTTATAAGGGGGAGAGAGTGTAACGACCCAGAAAATGGAGCAATTTGTAAAATAATTTTATTTGATTAAATAATAAATAAAATTATATTATATGTTATTATTATGTGTTAGCAAGATGGATGACGTTCTATAACCTAATCCTATCGGAACGTCGTAGTATTTTGGCTACGTGATAGAATTAAAGTGTTTGAATTTCCAAGATGAAAATAAAAGTTTTCCGTGAAATTTTCGTAAAAACACTATTAATTGATTTCTGCTCGGGAATTATTTTTGAACTTCCAAGAAATGCGTAATGATAGAATTCTAAGACGAGATGGATTATCCAATAATATTTTAGTTATGGAAAACGAAGTTTTCGCTTGTAAACTTAAAACCTAACGATTAGGGAAAGTGATTTCCGAGAAGAAATTAAAATACATATAATGAATTAAAGCGGTGATCATATAATACGTAGGTATTATACGAGGTAATGAATACGAGTATAATACGAGGTATTATACGAGTATGTATGAATGATTGTATATCATATATGAATACGTATACGAGTTGGAATACGAGATTAATACGTAGATTATATGTTATAAGGCTTTATGCCAAATGTAATGGACTTGTAGGATTGTGTAGGAAATTGTAATATCCAATTGGAATTATAATAAAGCCTAAGTGTAGGAATGGATAAGTTCAATATGAAATAATGAACAAGCCCAAGTGTTTGTTAAATGCAAGCCCAAAGCATAAGTTAAGTTAATTAAGCTAAAAGCCCAAAGTAAGACCTGAATCCATGGATTGATCCAATGGGTAAAGATAAACCACGGGTGATCCGAAGTGATGAGTAAGTAAACTTAATGGTAAAGCAAAGGATAAGTCAAGTGGAGGCCAAGTAAAGTGCTAATGCTTGGAGGTTAAGTAAAGTGCTTATATGTGATGAGCAAGCAAAGGATAAGTTAAGTAGTGAGAAAGTATACTTAATGGCTAAGTAAATGATAAGTTATTTGATGAGTAAGTTAAGTAATGGCCAAGTAAATGTGGTGATCAAGTAAACTTAATGGCTAATCTAGGAATAGTAAGGATGTGGAATGACTTTTTGACCATTAAGCCCGCATTTAGGATTTCATATAAATAAGAGATGTCTTAGTTCATTTATTACTTGTTAGATTTTCCACCAATAACTTATAACTTATTGGTTAGAGAGAAAAAGCTACAAAAGCTAGAAAAAGTTAGCCTTTGTTAATTCAAGAAGCAAGAAGGAAGAATGAAGCTTAATCAAGTGATCTTCAAGGGTAAGATCCTAAACCATGAATCTCTTTCTCTTCAATTGGTAGAGAAGTGATTAGTGGTAGAACATGTATGCTAAGAAGAAGTAGGAATGATTAATCAAATGACTTAAGTCTTAATAAACCGTGAATAAGCACTTCGTTCATATGTAAGTTATGAACTAAGGAAGAACTTGTAAGACTTGTAGCATGTTTACATGAATGAAGTTTATATGTTAAGAAGATGTAAGGATGATGGTTAGAAGACTTAAACTATCATAAGTCATGAGAAATGAAATTATAAGTAGTTTATACTTTTATAAGTTATAAACTCATGAAGCACAAGTATTAACTCATCATGTAAATAAGTTGATGTAATATGTATGTTAAGATGTCAATATGATGGATAAAATCCATTTGAAATAATGAACAAATCATAAGTAACGAAGTTATACCAGAATTTATACGATTGGACGATAATCGTTGAATTCGTGAAATTCTTGGATTGGAATTCAAATTTTGATTTTTAGCTCAGAAACGTTGGTGTTCAATGGGAACAAGTCTTATTTGGCATTATAGAGTTGCGAACTCGAAAATGACCAAATTCTGACTTAGAACGAAGAAATGTGCGTTAAACGTTCACGAACGTTTATCATTTTTGTTAAAAATGAACTCATAATTGAATTTCAAGTTAACGAAGTCGAAAATGGAAAATTCTTGTATGAACATGTAGAGTATGTAATTTATGAGCTAATGGCTTTTGAACGAGCCAATTCGGACTTATAACGAAGAAGTTTTGAGTCCGAGAAATTCGTTTATGTAATAAAACTGTCTGGTACCGAGGTCTAGCGCCGCAGCGCTAGACAAAGCACACAAAGTGGCGCTACAGTGCCAAGGATGCCCAGAACACACTGAAGAGTGGCGCCGCAGCGCCAAGGCTGAGATTTAGGTATTGGAAACTCGCGCCGTAGCGCAAGTTATAGAGCTAAAGTTGGCACCACAGCGCCAACATTAGGTGAAGCCCAGAGAAGAAAGGTTATGAATGTAAAGGGAAAACAAGTTAATGATAATGAATCATATCAATGCAAATTCTAATGTAACATCATTAAAGGATGTTATAAACCTTATGTATAATACTAAAGGTTGGAGGTAAGTCAATTAAACGTGAACGTGAACGATATGCAATAAGTGTACTTAACCAATGATGAATGAGTTTCGATTAATAACGTAAGAATGTTAGTAAACTATAAGGAGGATTAATAAGTCAAATAAAGAAGTTGGTAAGAACGATGTACAACGTAACGGAAAGTCGGAACCAATAATAACAAATCTAATACATGATTAGATTGAGAAGAAGGGTAAGATTATTATCGACCAAATATTGATCCCTTACGGTATACCCAACTTCAGTATAGGATGTCTTACCAAAATAATTTGGTTTGACACAACAGTTTATGCTTAATAAAAAATATCATATGAATAAATAATTCATTTCTTAGTTATGCTGAAGCTATAGCAATAACCTTACAATAAGAGGTAATTCAAATGTAGGTGTAGTATATCATATCAATAACATATCAAGACAAAAATCTTATTTAACGAATAAACAGGGTCTAAGAAATTTGCGTAAGTAGGTAGGGTTTAAGGAAACTTGCCTTAGCATAGATCAGTCAAGTTATGCTATTCGATTCGTTTAATAAACACCTACGATGGTCGTTCATATAAATCTAACACGTTAGTATTGATAACAATACTTAAATAAAACATTTACATAAGTTCGAGTTAGATTTGATAGAGTTTCGGTGTTTAATGTCTTTACCGAATATTAAATAAGTTGATATATCAACTAAATTTTATTTATAAGCTTTATTATTTATTTAGATAATTTATATATTCATTATAATAATTTCTGAAGCTTATAATAATTTTTAAGTATTTATTTATCCTTTAAATGATTTTTAAATCATTTATTTCTATTGTTTAAATAATTAATATTTACTTAGAGTTTTACAAAAGCTTTGTTTATTATTTTTAAATAATTTATATCCATTTATTATGATTTTATACCATTAATATTATTTTTTAATAATTATTTAGAATTTATAAGTAATTATTCTAATTACTTTATTATTAAATTAATTATTAATAATATCCAAATAAAATAAAATATTTACAAAATTTATGTAAAAATATCAGAAATTAATTATAATTGTGACGCCTCCAAATCCGGGTTACCCGACCCTCAAGTTTGGTGTTCACGATCCACAATATAATAACATCTAACTACCCATTCATATAGAAATAGTAATACATACCACATTAACATATGTTGTTAATACATTAATCTCAGGTCCGCTAACCTTAACATTACAAACATACCCCTTAAATATACAAAAAGGGTTTACAAACAACATAATAAATATGCTAATCATAACTAATTTATCACGATGCCTTTTCCTTTATTCTTCTTTAGAGCACCTTCTGCCACTTCGTCCCTAGCTAAAAATTTTATTAAGCAAGGGTGAACAACATGTTTGCCCCGCAAGTTAAGACATACGATAAATGTATATGAATAAATAATAGGTCTCCTCGCATTCTACGCATCAATAATCTAATAATGAAAGAGTACAACGCTTTCAAGGTTTTCTATGATATTCAAATGAATAATCAAGAATTAATTCTACGAAATAGCAAAGTGGAATGTTTTTTAGATTTATGCGGAGCGATCCATTGGATCTTGAACTTCTCTTCTCGAGTAACTATCAAAGATTTGACTTTGATATACCCAGGAGTATCAGATAACCATAAAGATTATATCATACCCCTCTGCAAGTACTTAAAGTCAGCCAACTCCTTGTACCCTATATTATGCATAATACTTAATCGCGCACAAAGGCCGAATATACGACCAATAAAATGTTCCCTTTTTATAAAAGGTTGTTCTTCTCAGTCTCAGAATTAAGATTTGATTTAACAACGAAACACTATGATTTCAATTTCTATTAACTTCTCGATCTAGCCGAAATAATGGGCATCGATCTGTCAATAACAATTGAATTCTCTTCTCGAATCTATCAAGTTCTAACAAATGTTCGTCTAGCCAGAATAATTAGCTAAGACATTTCTCAACATAATTTGACAATAAACAGGAATTATCTGTACTATCATTATTAGCTTATACGGATATGAATATCCAACAACAGTTATTCTACGAATGTATATTTTCTGAATTAGTAATTCAATTTGAATTATTAAACATGCACTAACTGCGAATAATCAACAATAAATTCTTGGACGTGGTACAATTAAAAATAATTAACCACTATAATATTTAAAAAGTATTAACTCAAGATTGAGTTAGGAAACTTGCCTTCTCCGCTGATTACAGCTACACAAAATACTTATCTACGTTTGAAAGACCTATAATCACAATACCGGTCTAACAATTAGCACAATAATTCACAATATGCATCACTGTATTCTGTTGTTTAAAATCTAATTACGCACAACACACAAGTATACGTGGTCAACAAGTAATAAAGTGAAAGTAGAGTATCGTTCCCACAGAGAATTAATTAACAAGAATTACCAAGTACTTACCTATAACCAATTTAATCTTATTTAAAAAAATGATTTAATATTTTAATTTAAAATAATTAATTAAACTATTACTAACTATCCCTAGAATGAAACAAGATAATGAAGACTCGAAATTACAAATTCACTTATTGTTTCATTTAAGTCGACACACTTCCTGTTAAGCCAACTTATCTATTCTGGATTGTTAATCAAGAACACGAAAGTAAAATATGGCCATCTCTCAACGCCCCATACAAATATGAAATCAAATCCACAGATGATAGAATCAAATCGAACACCCTAATTAACAAACCCACTATATCTCTATGTGAATTACCATTAAAAAGGGTTTAAGTACAAGTTCTTATTAGACTACATATGGCGTAAAGGCATATCTCTATCCTAAACACGAATCATGAATTCCATCTATGCAGAAATCACAAACATATGCTATCATGATCAAATCTAAATCTATACTTCATCTCTCGAGTTCATATAGATTATCATGGTAATTGTTAGCTAGACAATTAAGCAATTAAGTCCAAATCATAATGGACAATCCAAATATAGCTAATAAAACTAACAAAGAAGCATATCAACGTAAACTACACAATAAGATCCATAGTAATCTCAAAACAGAGTTTAATTCATAACGAAACTAGAATCCATCATCCACAATTGATTAAGCATTAAAAGATACAAATAGATAAGAAAATAAATTAGAATTGAGATAAACAAATCTGTATTCTCTTGCTTCCAATCTGTTTCTCCAATGATGATCAATAGCTTCACTCTTCAGTTCTAATCTAATCTAGTATTCCTAATCTACTATAATCTAATCCAATAGAATTCTTCTTCTCTTCTAATCTAAATCTCCCCTCTAATCCTTGTGATTCTCCTCCTTCTATAAGCCTTTTTATCTGTCTTTAAGTCCTCTTGGAAGTCGTTAAGTCAATCGGATCGAAACAATCCTTCTCCAACTCAAATTCGGGCAAAAAATGGCTTTTCTGCGCATACCCCTGCCCTGGCGGGGGTTTATACACTAAAAGGGGCCGCCACGGCGGGGGTCCATTCTATTTTCCAGCTGCTATGCCTGCCCCGATGGGGGTTTTGTTAAGGAAAAGCCCGCCCCAGCGGGGGTCCATTTCCTGCCACAATGTCCTTTTGTAAGACAGCCATAACTTTTGATCCAAGAGGAGTTACGAGGCCTGCCACCTATCAAATCGAAGATATCGACGAGACCTACAACTTTCATTCTTTGAGATTTGACAGATGCGGATTGGATAAAGGTTGAAATTGGTCTGGAATTGACTACTATGCAAATGACCACCCAAAACTGTGAAGTTCAACGTCCGTTGGTACAAAGATCATAACTCTTGCATCCGAAATCTAATTGGAATGATTCAAGATGTTCCAAAAAGCTAAGAAGAAGCTCTACAATATAATCTAAGTTCAAAGCCAAGAACATGAAATAAAAATGAAAGCCCAAATGATGTCCGAATTGCTTTTCTTTACGATTTCATACCAATTCTTTGCAATCACAGCTCCCATGCATATAATCTACAAAACGAACACAAAATGCATGAAAAGTAACTATGAAACATGAGATTAAGCAACTAATTCAAGCAAAAGATACCGGATAAGTAGGTATGAAACCTACTTATCAAATACCCCCAAACTTAAACCTTTGCTTGTCCTCAAGCAAAAACACAAAACAACAATGCTATGAAATGCAACTAATCTACATGCCTACGAATCCAGCAGTAATGAAAGAAATAATTCTATTCAATTGGTCTTAGAAAAATCAAGTAAACACGATAATACATCATATCAAAACTCATTAGTAACTTCCCAATCAATCATCAAATCTTAGACTGTTATCACTAATATAGTGTGTGTGTGCTCCACAACAATGTTAACTGATATAAAATCAAATTTAACACATAACAATTCTCTTCGAAGGCATCATATAGTGTAAACTCAAGAAATCCAAAAACAAGCTAGATCAAACTAAAATCAAATAATTACCAATATCGGGGGTCAACATAGGATACTTATGTATTATTTTTCATCTACGGGGGATTTTTTCTCTTATTTCCTATTTTATTCATTTTTTTATTTTTATTTTATTTTATATACATATAGTTATGCAATGTCTTATTCCTTTAGGCTTTTCAATGCTACCTTAACGAGCTTTCGACCAACGACTCCCAGACCATTAAGACCTTAGGGCACTAGGTGTAAAGACAATCCCCTTGGGCTTACTTACTCAAGTAACAAAGGCCACAAAACTAGACAAGCACGCCACGGTGTTTATTCATACTTTTTTTTTCTTTTTATAGCTTATATACCCCAAATATTCCCCCAAACTTAGGTTCTTGTCTAACCTTAGACATAACTACTTATTCTTGTCATTCTTTTATTCAAACTAGCATTATCCTTTAGAGTCCCATTATGTATCAATTTAAACTCAATCAATCAACAAGTTGTTTTTACCCTGCTATCCTTATTATACTAGTTTAAACCATTTTTTTAATCAATCAATCAACCATTTTTTTTATAACATAACAAAATGCGATAATAACAGAATTAAAAACAATGCAATAAAAAAAAATATGCAATAACCAAAATAACCTAAGCTACTATGTATGCACTTAAGCTATCATGCAACTATGTCAAAACCTATATGTGACATCATAATTCATAATTACCATGCAAAACTGGAATGCAAAGACAAATTTAAACCTAACTACTACATATGCATGCAACAAAGAATTTAAATCCCCCAAACTTAAGTAATACAATGCCGTCATTGGATGAATAATCATAATTAAGTGCGGGAGGACTTCCCTGCAATTGCCTAAGTCTGGGGAGGTGGTGGTTGATCTTCTTATTCTGAATCACTTGGTGGAAACCTCAGCATTGGCATAGACTGCTGATATGGAAATTGTGCAGCTGGATTGAAACTCTGAAGTGTCGTGTTGAGTGAAGAAAATGACGTGTTCATAGCATCAAAGATATGGTCTTGCCTCAATGCGAGTCTCCGCATCTCTCGACGTGCTGCCTTGTTGTGCGCATCTATTTGACGTTGAAATTCAAGGAACTAAGGACTAGATAGTGCCTCGATCTGCGGTACCTGCTCAGTTCCTTGATCTCCCATAGCCTCATCCTCATCCTCCAAGGTGTCTGCAGCATCAACTTTGTCCTTCAAAGCCAATGGAAAAATAAAACCCAGCATCAACTGAATACCGTGCTATCATTTTGGAGTCTAGAAATGCAAGCGACATCTGTGTGGGCTCATCGTCAGACCATCTCACACCTGCTTGGTGACACAACCCACATATGAGTGATAGGTGTGGCAAGCCATCCAAAAAGTTTCCACGTAAGCACCAGCGGATGGAGAAACAAATAATGGCCCCGACGTCAATGATGAAGTCTTGCACAATCGCGTATAGCAGTAACGCCTTCTCTTTGGTCACGTTTGAGGTGTGTTGAGATGGATACAGTTTAGCACATAAGAATGCGTACCAAATTTTTCTATACTGACTGAGATCTTTTCTATGGAACACTGTGCCTCCCTTCCAACCTTTGATCCATGTTGTTCCCGGTTTAGTTATTTCCTTAAGTATTGCTTCATAATCCAGATCAAAATCTCATAGTTGGGCATATTGTCATTGTCGAGGCACCCTCAGTTAATAATAGGTGTTTATGGCATTAGAACTGAACGGGGCCAGCAACCCCACACATAAGCGTTAAATGGGGCTTTATCCTTGGCGTTTGCATAAAACTCCTTGACTATGTTGACCACAGCGGGTTTCAACTCTTCAGTGAATTTATTCCAAACCTTCTGATAGATTTGTTGCATCATCTCCCCATCAACGGGATCCAGTGCCAACCCCCGCTCCAGTGGAAGGGCTTTTGTCAGCATATAATCATACCGGTCGGCGACGACGACACTCATAAATTTTTGGCGATCAAAGGTCCGTGTCGGTTATGCGGGTCTTGAACTCTCTCCCCTTTGGCATTTCGATGTTGGTTGCGAAGCCATTTGCTCTCTATTGCTTGTATCATAGTAGCTTTCCCCCCCCAAACTTGGTTCACACACTTTGTCGAACACTTGGTGTGTATAGATGATTTTCCCCCAAACTTGTCAATTTTTATGTGGCAAATTGGGTGAAAAAGGTTGAAGAATGTGTAGTATTGTGTTTGACTCTGAAATGCTCTCTATTAGCCTCTATGGATGCCTTAATTCGCAGATGTGTGAGGTGTAATTGAAGAGTTGTGATGAATTTGGGATGAGATGGAGTCAATATATAGAGGTGGTGTGATGGGGTGGTGTAGTGGATTGAAGAGGTGGGGAGAATTAGTGGAGTATTGGAAATGTTGGGGTAGAAGTGTGTGTAATGGGTGGTTGGAGTTATTGAAGAAGTAGTGGAGAAGTGGTGGAATTGGAAAGAGGAAGAAGAATGCGTGTGTAACTGCTGAGTAGTTTGTTGGTTTCCAGGACCCAGCCCAAATGGGGTATTATATAAATAATATCATTTCAAATGCATACACACTATCTTAAATCGATTGGGGACCTCTCGCTTCAAATAGGGGGTAAACAAAAAATAGCCCACCCCCGTGTATGTATAGCTTCTGTCTAAATCCCGGAGAGACCCCCGCTCCGGTAGGGGGTGTAGTTCATTTTGAGCTCGCCCCGGCGGGCATGCCTTCTGCTAAATTCCCCTTTTTCTCAATTTTTGCTTCATGGTAAGCCACTCAATGTTCCTTTTCCCATCCTGCAAGATATGAAACATAAGAATTAGTGGATTATTGATAAAATAGAGCATTATGGAGAGAATAACAAGACTTTTGTTAGATAATACCTACCTAATAACTTAATAAAAACTATATCCTAACAATTATGAATGAAAATACAGAAATTAAACGTAAGATTGGGTTGCCTCCCAATTAGCGCTTGATTTTAAGTCGTTCAGCCTGACTACTTCATGTTCATGGTGCGTCGGCAAATGTAATGACGATGACATCGATGTTGGACTTGCCACCCCAATAGTGCTTTAATCGTTGACCGTTGACTTTGAAAGTTTCTAACGAATTTCAACTGAAAAGTTCAACGGCGCCATGAGAGAACACCTTTTTTATTGTGAATGGTCCTGGCCATCTCGACTTGAGCTTTCCTGGGAACAATCTCAGCCGTGAGTTAAACAAAAGGACTGATTTCCCCGACGTGAATGTTCTATGCATAATTTTCTAGTCGTTCCATCTCTTAACCTTTTCCTTGTATAACTTGGAGTTCTCATAGGCTTGAAGGCAAAATTCGTCGAGCTCATTCATTTGAAGTAATCTTTTTTCCCCTACAGCTGCTTGATCGAAATTGAGTTTCTGAATTGCCCAATAAGCCTTATGTTGTAGCTTGACTGGTAAATGACAAGCCTTTCCGTACAGTAGTTGATATGGTGACATCCTGAGCAGTGTCTTATACGCATTCCAGTATGCCCATAATTCATCATCCAACTGGAGCGACCAATCCTTACGATTCAGATTCATCACTTTCTCTAATATTTTCTTGACTTCCCTGTTTGACACCTCAGCCTTCCCACTGGTTTGGGGGTGATAAGCCGTCTCTACCTTATGGTTGACCCCATACCTTGCCAATATAGCTGTGAATGATTTGTTGCAAAAGTGACTACCTTCGTCACTTATAATTGCTCTTGGCGTGCCAAACCTCGTGAAAATGTTTTTTTGAAGAAATTTAAGGACCACCTTAGCGTCTTTGGATGGTAGTGCTGTAACTTTTACCCACTTTGATACGTAATCCACTGCGAGTAGAATATACTGATTGTTGAGAGACAAAGGGAATGGCCCCATGAAATCGATGCCCCATACATCAAAAATTTCAACTTCGAGAATCGTTTATAGAGGCATCTCATTCCTTTTCAAAATGTTGCCCACCCTTTGACATCTATCACATGTTTTAACAAAATGGTGGGCGTCCTTGAATAGTGTAGGCCAATAAAACCCAGATTGTAGCACCTTGCTGCTGTCCTCTCACTACCATAATGTCAGCCATACGCGGATGAGAGGCACTCATGCAGAATGTTCTTCACTTTACTGTAGGGCACGCACCTTCTAATCAATTTATCGGCGCACTGCTTGAATAAATAAGGTTCGTCCCACATGTATCATTTTACGTCATGAAGAAACTTCTTTTTCTATTTGTCTTGTGAGATCAGGTGGAAGAACATTGCTCACTAAATAATTCGCATAATCCGCGTACCAAGGAAATTCTGCATTTATCCCAAATAATTGCTCATCCGGGAATGATTCGTTAATTTCACACTTGTGTTCTTTCAATTTCCCTTGGTTTTCCAGCCTAGATAAGTGATCGGCTACTTGATTCTCCATCCCCTTTCTATCCTCTATTTCTAAATCAAACTCTTGAAGAAGGAGAATCCATCGGATAAGGCGTGGCTTAGCATCTTTTTTCGCAATTAGGTACCGAATAGCCGAATGGTCTGTGTAGACTATCACCTTAGTCCTGATCAAGTATGCTCGGAACTTGTCAAACGCATACACCACTACAAGCAATTCCTTTTCCATAGTTATATAGTTCATTTTAGTCTTTGTGAGCATTTTTCTTGCATAATATATGGCGTGAAACACCTTCTCTTGGCATTGACCGAAAACAGCCCCAACCGCATAGTCGCTTGCATCATACATCAACTCAAAAGGCATATTCCAATCCGGTGCGATGATCACGGGGGCTGTAGTCAACTTCTTCTTCAACAACTCAAAAGCTGACTTATAATTTTTGTCAAAATAGAAAATAGAATCCTTATCTAAAAGACTACATAAAGGTTTTGCAATTTTAGAGAAGTCCTTTATGAATCTCCTATAGAACCTAGCATGTCGCAGAAAACTTCTAATTCCATTAACAGAGCTCGGTAGAGGCAGTTTCTCGATTATTTCCAACTTCGCTTTGTCAACCTCCAATCCTTGAGCCGATACCTTATGGCCCAAAATTATGCCCTCCTCAATCATGAAGTGGCATTTTTCCTAGTTAATTATGAGGTTCGTATCCTTGCATCTCTGTAACACCATTACCAAATTCCCTAGGCAAGTATCAAAGTCGTCCCCATAGACAGAAAAGTCATCCTTGAAGACTTCAACATTTTTCTCTACCATGTCTGAGAAAATGACCATCATACACCATTGAAAGGTTGCAGGTGCATTACATAACCCGAATGACATTCTCCTGAATGCGAATGTACCGTAAGGGCACGTAAATGTAGTCTTCTCTTGATCCTCAAGAGCGATGACGATCTGTTTATAGCCTGAGTATCCATCCAATAAATAGTAGTACTCATGTCCCACCAATCTGTCTAACATTTGATTGATAAAGAGCAGCGGAGAATAATCTTTTCGAGTTTCCTTATTCAACTTCCTATAATCCATGCAAACCCTCCAACCAGTCACTGTTCTTGTCGGTATTAACTCGTTATCCTCAATCTGTACCACAGTCAATCCTCCTTTTTTTGGCACACACTGAACCGGACTAACCCACTTACTGTCAAAAATCGGGTAAATGATATCGGCATCCAACAATTTTAGAATTTCCTTCTTCACAAATTCCTTCATAATGGGGTTAAGTCGACGTTGTTGCTCCACCGTCGGTTTTACATCATCTTCCATCAGAATCTTGTGCATGCAAAATGAAGGGTTGATTCCCTTTATATCAGCTATCGTCCACCCTATCGCTGATTTATGTTCCCTAAGCACCCTCAACAACTTTTCTTCCTGCAAATTGTTAAGTGTAGCAGAAATAATAACAGGTAAAGAATTTGATTTGCCTAAGTACGCATACCTGAGGTGTTTAGGGAGTGGCTTAAGTTCCAAAGTTGGTGGCTCCTCCAATGACAGTTTCAATTTTTCTGTGGATGTTTCCTCCGTGTGCAAAGGTTCAAATGGTGCTCTGAATCGGCTAACTCGTGGTAACGAAAATAACATCTGTAAGTAGTCCACAAATTCTGGGTCATCAAACTCTTCATCCCCCAATAATGTTGTTTCTAATGGATCGTTGACCAAACTCTTGCCCATATCTTCACTGATAATTTGCTCAATTATATCCATCCGAAAACATTCTTCCTCATCCATAGGGAATTTCATGGCCTTGAACATGTTAAATTTAATTTCTTGATCTTGGACCCTCATAGTAAGTTCTCCTTTTTGTACGTCTATGAGTGTCCTACTCGTGGCCAAGAAACATCTCCCTAGGATGATAGGCATGTTCTTGTCCTCCTTAAAATCCAAAATAATAAAGTCCGCGGGGAATATAAACTTATCCACTTTAACTAATATGTCCTCTACTATGCCTCTCGGATATGTGACTAACCTATCCGCCAACTGCAATGAAATATTCGTAGGCTTTGGCGCGGGCAAACCCAATTCTGTGTATACTGACAATGGCATAAGGTTCACACTCGCCCCCAAATCACATAAACACTTATTAAAAGACACGTTCCCGATCGTGCATGGAATAGTGAAACTCTCCGGGTCCTTTAGCTTTGGTGGCAACTTCTGCTGTAACACCGCACTACACTCCTCTGTTAGTGCAACTGTTTCAAAGTCTTCCCATCTCTTTTTCCTTGACAAAATCCCTTTCATGAACTTCGCATAACTCGGCATCTGCTCTAGGGCTTCTACGAATGGGATGTTAATCTGAAGTTTCTTAAACACTTCCAAAAACTTTGCGAACTGCTTATCTAATTTCTATTTTTGGACCCTCTGCTGAAATGGTGGTGGAGGATATACAACTGGTTTATCGTCTAACTTTGTTTTCTCACTTTTCTTATCCTCACCCTTGTTTCCTTCAACCACTTTACTGTCATCAACTTTTTCATCTGATATCACTGAATTTTGCCAACGAGATGTTTTCCACTCCTCAAACGTAATTGCCTGACACTGTTCGTGGTTCCCCTTCGGATTAATCTCTGTATCACTCGATAGGGTCCCTTGTGGCCTGTTATTTAATGCTAAGGCAATTTACCCCATATGATTTTCCAAGTTCTTAATGGCCATTGCTTGATTTTTCATTGCTGCCTCATTGCTAGTTATGTACTTCGACAACAACTCCTCTAAATATGATTTTCTTTCCTGATGTTGAGCCGGTTGTTGGTGATTCTGAAAACCTGGGGTATATGACGGTCATAGAGCTTGATGTTGCTGATTATTGCTCCACGAGAAATTTGGGTGATTCCTATTCCCCTGGTTATAAGTGTTTTGGTACATATTCTACGGACCCTGTTAGAAGCTACTCACGAATCGCATTTAACGCCGGATTGATTGCAAGACCGATCGTAGGATGGTCACCCAAGCACAATTCATATATAACTGCAATCCGCTGTACCTGAGCCCGTGTCATGGCATCCAACTTCTTAGACAGCGCAAAAATTTGTGCTTGTATTGCTGTCTCCCCATCTACTTCTAACACCCCAGCTGCCTTTGCTTGTGTCATTCTTGCTATGGTCCACTGGTAGTTGTTAGCTGCCATGGTTTCAATCAAATTATAGGCTTCCTCATAACTCTTAGCCATGAACGCTCCACCCGACGCTGCATCAATACTAGTTCTTAGATTTCCATGTACTCCGTTATAAAAAGTATTCATTTGCAGCCACTTGGGCAATCCATGATGTGGGCACTTTCTAAGCAATTCCTTGTATCTCTCCCATGCCTCATATAGCGACTCCCCAAGTTGCTGCTCAAACATTGTTATCTCATTCCTCATTTTTGTAGTTTTCGTCGGTGGGAAAAATTTTGCAAGGAATTTTTGAGCTAAGTCTTCCCACGTGGTTATCGAACCCGGTGGTAGAGAGTGTAACCAACTCTTTGCTTTGTCCCGTAAAGTGAATGGGAACAAGCAAAGTCTCACCGCATCATCCGACACCCCATTATACCTGAAGGTGTCACAAATCTCCAGAAAGCTAACTAGATGTTCATTCGGATCGTCATTTGCCAATCCCCCAAACTGAACTGAATTCTGGATCATCTAAATTGTCCCAAGCTTTATTTCGAATGTATTTATAGCAATTGCGAGCCTGGTGATGCTCGGCTGCAGTTTAGTCACCTTGGGTGTGGCGAAGTCCCTTAACGCTTTCTGATCTTCAGCTGCCATTGCCTCTTCTTTCTCAGAATTTTCAAAGTCTTGCCTCATTTCCTTGATCCATTTACTTAACCTCTGGAACCGTTTCTCAATGTCGTCCTCAAAAGGCAGCAAGTCTGGATTTTGGGACAGAGTTTGCATAAACCACTTCAAAACCTGAAATAAAAGGAACAAAACAAAAATAAAAATGTTTAAGTAAAACTGGATTAACTAAACTGATATTATAAAAATATTAAGATCTATACTAAATTATCCCCAGCAACGGTGCTAAAAACTTATTGGGTGAAATCTAATTACGCACAACACGCATGTATATGTGGTCAACAAGTAATAAAGTGAAAATAGAGTATCGTTCCCACAGAGAATTAATTAACAAGAATTACCAAATACTAACCTATAACCAATTTAATCTTATTTAAACAAATGATTTAATATTTTAATTTAAAATAATTAATTAAACTATTACTAACTATCCCTAGAATGAAACAAGATAATGAAGACTCGAAATTATAAATTCACTTATTGTTTCATTTAAGTCAACACACTTCCTGTTAAGCCAAGTTATCTATACTGGATTGTTAATCAAGAACACGATAATAAAATATGGCCATCTCTCAACGCACCATACTCATATTAAATCAAATCCACAGATGATAGAATCAAATTGAACACCCTAATTAAGTAACCCACTATATCTCTATGTGAATTACCATTGAAAAGGGTTTAAGTACAAGTTCTTATTAGACTACATATGGCGTAAAGGCATATCTCTATCCTAAATACGAATCATGAATTCCATTTATGCAGAAATCACAAACATATGCTATCATGATCAGATCTAAATCTATACTTCATCTCTCGAGTTCATATAGATTATCACGATAATTGTTAGCTAGGCAATTAAGCAATTGAGTCCAAATCATAATAGACAATCCAAATATAGCTAATAAAACTAAGAAAGAAGCATATCAAAGTAAACTACACAATAAGATCCATAGTAATCTCAAAACAGAGTTTAATTCATAACGGAACTAGAATCCATCATCCATAATTGATTAAGCATAAAAAGATACAAATAGATAAGAAAAGAAATTAGAATTGAGATAAAAAAAATCTGTATTCTCTTGCTTCCAATCTGTTTCTCCAATGATGATCAATAGCTTCAATCTTCAGTTCTAATCTAATCTAGTGTTCCTAATCTACTATAATCTAATCTAATAGAATTCTTCTTCTCTTCTAATCTAAATCTCCCCTCTAATCCTGGTGTTTCTCCTCATTTTATAAGCCTTTTTATCTGCCTTTAAGTCCTCTTGGAAGTCCTTGAGTCAATCGGATCGAAACAATCCTTCCTCAACTCAAATTCGGGCAAAAAATGGCTTTTCTGCGCATACCCCCACCCCGACAGGGGTTTATACACTAAAAAGGCCCACCCCGATGGGGGTGCATTCAGTTTTCTAGCTGCTATGCCCGCCCTGGCGGGGGTCCATTTCCTACCACAACGTCCTCTAGTAAAACGACCATAACCTTTTATCTAGGAGCATTTACGGGGCCTGCCACCTATCAAATCGAAGCTATCGACGAGCTCTACAACCTTTATTCTTTGAGATTTGACAGATTCAGATTGGATGAAGGTTAAAATTGGACTGGAAGTGACTGCTATGCAAATGACCACCCAAACAGTGAAGTTCAACGTCCGTTGGTACAAAGATCATAACTCTTGCATCCAAACTACGATTGGAATGATTCAAGATGTTTTGAAAAGCTAAGAAGAAGCTCTACAATATAATCCAAGTTCCAAGCCAAGAACATGAAATAAACATGAAAGCCCAAACGGTGTCCGGATTGCTTTTCTTTGCGATTTCATACCAATTCTTTGCAATCACAGCTCCCACGCATATAATCTACAAAACGAACAAAAAATGCATGAAAAGTAACTAAGAAACATGAGATTAAGCAACTAATTCAAGTAAAAGATATTGGATAAGTAGGTATAAAACCTACTTATCATATTCTACAGTCAAACTTCTCCTAAGCACATTACCACATAGCCACATCAGTGTTTATAACCTATATAAACACTTATCAAGTCTAACTAGTTCGGTCTGATTGGACTTTGGTCTATTCTCGGTGTTCTGGTCACCCTATCTGATAATTAATACAGCTATTGTCAATAAAATTCGATTTCAAAGCTTCAGTATTACGTTAGATAAGTCATATATCATTTATAATTTTTTTCGGAAGCTTTTAATAATTTATCAAACAATTATTATAATATATAATAATTTTTCAAACACTGAAATCATTTTTAAATGATTTAATCATCAAATAATCTTATCATCATTAATATTTAATAATATAAAAATATTAATAACATAATTGTCAAAATATTAAAGTTATTATCAATAACTTAAAATATTTTTAAATCATCAATATTCTACGTAAATGATTTTTAAAAAATTAAATTCATTTTAAATCATCACCATTAATATTTAAATATTAATGAAATTATCATCCAAATATTAAAAGTCATTAATTATAACTTTAAATATTTTTAAATTATTTTCTCATTTTTAAATGATTTTTAATCAATAAAATTATTTTTCTATCATTTATTTAATATAATATTTAAATAAATCTAATATCATTAATATTAATTTATTAATGAGAATTCTCCAAAATATTGAAAATTATATTTTATAAATCAAAATATTTTCTAACACTTTATTCTCATTTAAAATCATTTTAATTTATTTATTTAATTTAATTTAATAATTAAATAAATCTAATATCGTTAATATTAAATTATTAATGAAAATTCTCTAAAAATATTTAAAGTTATATTTTATAACTCAAAATATTTTTAAATTCATTATTCTTATTTAAATTGATTTTTATATAATTAAAATAATTTTTCTCTAATTTATTTAATATACTAATTAAATAAATTAAATATCATTAATATTAAAATAATTATAAATATTAATGAAAAATATCCTAATTAGTCAAAAATTATTTTTCATAATTTAAAATAACTTTTAAAATCATTTTTGGTAATTTTTATAATTTATTTTCTATTTTTATTCAATTTCTGGAAAATCAGAAATTAAAATTAATAAAACCGCCGATATAGGCTATAGCGACACAAAGCGTCGTTGTTGGTGTTCTTGAGCTCATGAACACTGACAGCTCAATGTTCAAGAGGTCTTGTTTGACCGCTTCTAATTCTCTATTTAATTTGTTTCTGGGCAAACTTAAGCATCAATATTGTAGTCATTATACAACATTACAACTAGCAACCAACATCTAGGTCATACAACAAACACACAAGGAGATCTGGGCTTGCAAATATGCTGTCAGAGCATTCCTGGGTTTTTCAGAAACCAAGGTAGTCGACCAGTCACTTTCATGCTCCATTTAATCTAGGTTCCAGTCATTCTTTATGTGTTATTATGATTCAAATCTGTAGTTCGTGTGTCAAGAAACAACACTACAACAACAGATTGAATAAACAACAACAAAATCACAAGTTACAGCTTGGTTAAAGGCTGTCAGAAACTTAGTTCATAGAGTTTCTTGAAATTCCCAGAAAGTGCATCCGTGATCAAATGGTATAGTTTGACCATTCATTACAACCATCTTATGTGGTGTTTAAGAGATCTACTAGCATGGATCTAGAGTCCACATAACCAGCTACAAATATGTTACAACAACAACATTGTCAGACTCGATTTTTAAATTTTTGGGTTGCCCAGATTTTGTCTGGTCATGCCCGGTCAACGGGTTTTGACCATTAATAACAACAAATATAGACATTTAATGGTTGTAAATCCACTTCCAGATGAAAGATAACATGACAAGCTATAGATCTAAAACTTAAAACCACACAAAACATTAACAGACAAGGATTTACAGCCCCTGACATTTTGTTGTCAGACAATCTTTAGAGCTCAAGAACAGTTTTGAAAAATCATCTTTTTAAAGCATTTTGATACTATGGATCCATGATGGATCAACATAGATCATCTTAAAACATCATATAACACCTGGTTAAACACTTAAACAAAAAATTTTACAAGCATACAAGATCAAAGGGCTAGCTAGGGTTTATACCTTTCTAATGCAAAGCTTTGATCTTAGTTCTCCTTATCTGATATTGGTATTTAAGAGAGGGGTTTTGTGACTGAAACACTTGAAGAATTCAAAGGTTTTGGTGAGAGAGAGAGAGAGAGTAGGTGAGAGCTTGAGTGAATAAAACCCTATTGTGCACACTTTCTCTTTCTTAATCTATATATGTATATTATGATATAATGCAAGATCTGATGTTGCTGTCATGTGGAGGCTGATTTGATGATATTTTGAGTTACTAAGTCAACATAGTTGGTGAACTACTAAAGGTCTTGGCCATTTTTACAAGTTACATATTTAAAAATCTAATAAGGGCATTTTGGTCATTAGCATTATAACTTTAATGGCATACTTAACATTTGTACAAACCCTTATGGTTTAACCCTAAGAATCTAACCCTTAGGTTTTATAACTTTAGTTTTCTAGGATTTTCTAATTAGGATTTTTAAATTAGAAAATTAAGATTTTAAAACTATATTTAGGGTTTCCTAATTAAATTAGGTTTTCCTTATCATATTAACGTTTAATAAATACATTAGGCTTGCCAATTAGGATTAGGGTTGCCTAATTAGGGTCTAGGAATCTCGAATTTAGAATTAGGGTTTCCCAGCATACAATTAGGGTTTCTAACTGCGCGTTAGGGTTTCTAATCCCGAGATTAGGGTTTCTAATCTCTTATTAGGGTTTATAAATTTTAAACCTTATTCGATCAATCATTTGATCAAAATCTCTATACGGTACAGACACATACTTATCAATATAATTTATTTGATGCTAAGCACAACTTTACTTTAATTTCTCAGTCAATACACAAATTGACTAATTCTCGAAACTCGTATCACAGATACACAATACAATATTAACAGTCAATATTAAATTAAAAAAAAATTATTCGCAAAAATTTGGATTATTCGAAATCCCGGGTTATCACATTCACCCCTCCTTAAAAGGATTTTGTCCTCGGAATCACCGCTTTCTTATTCTCTGCAATCTTTTAAAGTTGTAGCATCAATTCATTATTATCAACACAATATTAATTTGTGTCTTATATTCTAACCCGTGACTTGGATTCATAAAAGAAAATAATTCACAGCGATATTAAGCCAAGATTACTCGCGTAATTTAAATTTCTAAACTAAATCGTTACCTGTCACCACCTCCTGAGCAGCCACTGCATCCTGCGCCGTCATGTTGAATGTACGGGAGGTTGATCTTCCTGGTTGTGCAGGTCCTCGAATTGCCACGGTTCCACCACCAGGTCCCTTGTTGACACTTTTCTTTTCTATATTCCTCTTCGGATAGTTTTGAACCAGATGATCAGTTGATCCACAGGCATAACAACCTTGTATCTTCTTCGAATTGGGACAATTGGGTGACATGTGCCCTTCTTGGCCGCAGTTGTAACAAACTCCCTTCTTCTTTAAACAAACTCCTGCATGGTTCTTCCCACAAGTTGCACATGGTTCCCACCCTTTCCTATTCTCTTCAGTCTTGCTACCGAATTGGGTATTTTCACTCCACTTTCTCTTATTCAGATTACTACCACCACTACTTCCTCCGTCAATTGGGTGACATGTGCCCTTCTTGGCCGCATTTGTCTTCCTTCGTCATTAAATCATTTTTAACTTATTTATTTAATTTAATAATTAAATAAATCTAATATCGTTAATATTAAATTATTAATGAAAATTCTCTAAAAATATTAAAAGTTATATTTTATAACTCAAAATATTTTTAAATTCATTATTCTTATTTAAAATGATTTTTATATAATTAAAATCATTTTTCTCTAATTTATTTAAAATACTAATTAAATAAATTAAATATCATTAATATTCAAATAATTATAAATATTAATGAAAAATATCCTAAATAGTCAAAAATTATTTTTCATAATTTAAAATAATTTTTAAAACCATTTTTAGTAATTTTTATAATTTATTTTCTATTTTTATTCAATTTCCGGAAAATCAGAAATTAAAATTAATAAAACCGTCGTTATAGGCTATAGCGACACAAAGCGTCGCTGTTGGTGTTCTTGAGCTCAAGAACACTGACAACTTAATGTTCAAGAAGTCTTGTTTGACAGCTTCTAATTCTCTGTTTAATTTGTTTATGGTCAAACTTTAGCATTAATATTGTAGTCATTATACAACATTACAACTAGCAACCAACATCTAGGTCATACAACAAACACACAAGGAGATCTGGGCTTGCAAATATGCTGTCAGAGCATTCCTTGGTTTTCCAAAAACTCAGGTAGTCGACCAGTCACTTTCATGCTCCATTTAATCTAGGTTCTAGTCATTCTTGATGTGTTATTATGATTCAAATCTGTAGTTCGTGTGTCAAGGAACAAAACTACATCAACAGATCGAATAAACAACAACAAAATCACAAGTTACAGCTTGGTCAAAGGCTGTCAGAAACATAGTTCATAGAGTTTCTGAAAATTCCTAGAAAGTGCATCTGTGATCAAATGGTCTAGTTTGACCATTCATTACAACCATCTTATGTGTTTTTTAAGAGATCTACTAGCATGGATCTAGAGTCCACATAACCAGCTACAAATATGTTACAACAATGATAAATGGATTTTATATACGCGATTCAATATCCATTTCATGCTTATTTGTTGCTAAATTCTTGTGATCATGTTCCTTTTTACTTGTTTTATGTTATTTCTTGTGTAGGATGGTTGTTGAGGCATTTTACGAATATGTGGAATTAATTGGGATGATTTGAGGTCAATTAGAGCGAAATTGGAGTACATCATGAAAATCAGTCAAGTTATTTAGCAGAAGACATGACTTACAAAGGTGCCATTTTAGATTACACCCACGTGGCTGGGTCTTCATAATTGTTTAGCAGATAGGTACCCCACCGGGGCAGGCATCATTTGCCTTTATACCCTACGGTAAGTGGGTGTCTTCATTCGAGCTAGACAGAAGGGAGCTGGTCAAGCGAGCATTATTAATCTATTGAACCTTCGCCGAGTATGGGGTGTGGAAATTCTGGATATGTCCTGTTTTGATTAAACTTCTTCTTGGGCATGGTTTCTAGCAATTGCATGACAATAGAACTCTAATTGAAGGGAATTTCGGCTAGAGCTTGTGTGCTAGACGTCTACTACTCTATCATTAACAATTAAAGCAACACAAGAGAGAGTGTTACAGGGGATCTAATATGAGTTTTTGAGAGCAAACGTGGAGGAGTATTTCGGGGAGATTTTCAAGACGATTGCGGTTTTAGGCTACGTGAAGGGTGTTTTTCAATATTCTTCATCTTAGGCTATTATTTGTAATCAGAAGAATGTTTTCTATGAATTATTCAGTGTTTATTTCGTTTATTATGAACTAATTCACTTTTTAGGCTTATGATGGATCTTTGAGTGAATCGATGATTTTGTCAACTTTTATTTCCATTTCAATAATCTATCTCTAGTTTATCTATATTGATTTGAGCTTGAATCTATGAGTTACCTGATCAACAATTCTTTGTGGAATTGGATGGAATCGAGAGAGTATATTCAATTCTAGACCTAGTTGATATAGCATGTGTTCATGAATTTTGTGAATAGCTTAATCTTGATGAATGTTAAGGTAAAGATATGCTTGACATCGCATGTAATCGGATAGAGAACTTATTCTTAAACCTTCTTCAATTGTAATTCACATAGAGATATAGTGGGTTAGTTGATTAAGGTGTTTAACAGATTTCTATCTTAATTGTGGATTGACGTTAATAAGGTATTAGTGCATCGAGAGGTGGTTAATACTACGTTCGTGTTCTTGATTAATAAACTAGGGTAGTGCATTGAATTGGAGTAAGGGTGTTAAAATCAGAGTGAAGCTTAGGGTGAAATCATAAGTCTAATTCTCCATTAATTGTTTGAAATTCCATATTTGTGATTATTTGTGGTAGTTTAATTACTCTTTAATTTAGATTCTTTAATTTTAGTTATTGAGTTGATTTGTTTAATAAAATTAGGGTTAATAGGAAATTGGTAATTGTAAGTTAAGGTTATTGCTAGTTAGTCTATGTGGGAACGATACTCTACTTATCACTTTATTACTTTATGACCACGTATACTTGCGTGTTGTGCGTATATAGATTTTACCCAACAAGTTTTTGGCGCCGTTGCCGGGGAACTATTTAGTATAAATCTTAATAGTTTTATAATATCAGTTTAATTAATCCAGTTTTACTTAAACATTTTTATTTTTGTTTTGTGCTTTTTATTTCAGGTGTTAGAAACAGTTTATGCAAACTCAGTCCAAAAATTCAGACTTGGTGCCTTTTGAGGACGACATTGAGAAAATGTTTCAGAGGTAGAGTAAGTGGATCAAGGAAACGAGACAAGAATTCGAAACATCTAAGAAGGAAGAGGAAATGCCAGCCGAAGATCAGAAAGCGTTAAGGGACTTCGCCACACCCAAGGTGACTGAACTGCAGTCAAGCATCACCAGGCCTGCAATAGCTGCTAACACATTTGAAATCAAGCCTAGGACGATACAAATGATTCAGAATTCAGTTCAGTTTGGGGGATTGGCAAATGACGATCCGAACGAGCATCTAGTCAGTTTTCTTGAGATTTCCGACACCTTTAGTTACAATGGGGTGTCGGATGATGCGGTAAGACTTTGCTTGTTCCCATTCACTCTACGAGATAAGGTGAAGAGTTGGTTGCATTCTCTATTGCCTAGATCAATTACTACATGGGAGGATTTAGCTCAGAAATTCCTAGCCAAATTCTTCCCACCGACGAAGACTGCAAAGATGAGAAACGAGATAACGATGTTTGAGCAGCAACATGGGGAGTCGTTATATGAGGCATGGGAGAAATATAAAGAATTTCTCAGAAAATGCCCACATCATTGATTACCTAAGTGGCTGCAAATGAACACATTTTACAACAGACTACATGGGAATCTCAGAACTAGTATTGGCGCAGCGTCGGATGGAACATTCATGGCTAAGAGTAACGAGGAAGCGTATATTTTGATTGAAACCATGGCGGCTAACAACTACCAGTGGTCCACGGCGAGAATGACACAGGTAAAGGCAGCTGGGGTGTTAGAAGTGGATGGTGTGACAGCTATACAAGCACAGATTGCAGCACTTTCGAAGAAGTTGGATTCTATGACAGGGGCACATGCACAACAAGTACAGCAAGTGGCAATAATATGTGAGTTATGCGCGGGAGATCACCCAACAGATCAATGCGCTATAAATCCAGCATCTGTACAGTTTGTGGGCAATTATAACAGAATTTCGCAGAACACATACAATCAAGGAAATAGGAATCATCCGAATTTCTCGTGGAACAATAATCAGCAACATCAAGTTCCATGACAATCATATCCACCAGGATTTCAGAACCATCAACAACCAGCTCAACATCAAGAAAGGAAATCAGATCTAGAGGAGCTGGTGACAAAGTACATAACTAGCAATGAGGTGGCTATGAAAAATCAAGCAATGGCTATGAAATCACAAGATATGGAGATCAAAAATCTAGAGAATCAGATAGGACAAATTGCATTGGCATTAAATAATAGACCACAAGGGGCGTTACGAAGTGACACACGTAGAGAAATCGAAGGGTACCCATGAATGTTGTCGAAATGATCACATCATGGAGTGGGAAACAACTTGAGGGTACTAATGCAGAAAATTCAGCGACTCCGGATGAAAAAGTTGATGATAGCAGCAAAATTATAGGAAGCAAGGGTGAGGATAAATAGAGTGAGGAAACAAGTTTGAACAATAAGCCAATTGTTTATCAACCACCATCGTTTCAACAAAGGGTCCAAAAATAGAAATTAGACAAGCAATTCGCAAGGTTTTTGGAAGTGTTCAAGAAACTTCAGATTAACATACCATTTGCAGAAGCCCTAGAACAAATGCCGAGCTACGCAAAATTTATGAAAGGGATTTTGTCAAGGAAGAAGAAATGGGAAGATTTTGAGACAGTTACACTAACCGAGGAGTGTAGTGCGGTATTACAGTAGAAATTACCACCAAAACTCAAGGACCCGGGGAGTTTCACTATTCCATGCACAATCGGGAATATGCATTTCAACAAGCGTTTATGTGATTTGGGAGCAAGCGTAAACCTTATGCCATTGTCAATATACACAGAATTAGGTTTACCCACACCAAGACCTATAAATATCTCATTACAGTTGGCAGATAGGTCAGTCATATATTCGAGAGGCATAGTAGAGGACATCTTAGTGAAAGTGGATAAGTTTATATTCCCCGCAAACTTTATCATTCTGGACTTTGAGGAAGACAAGAACATCCCAATTATCCTAGGGAGACCATTTTTAGCCACGGGTAGGACACTCATAGATATACAAAAAGGAGAACTGACTATGAGGGTTCAAGATCAAGAAATAAAATTCAATGTGTTCAAGGCTATAAAATTCCCCATGGATGAGGAAGAATGTTTTCGATTGGATTTAATTGAGAAAATCATCAGTGATGATATGAGCAAGAGTTTGGTCAACGATCCGTTAGAAACAACTTTATTAGGAGATGAAGAGATCGACGACCCGGAATTGGTGGATTATTTACAAATTCTAGACTCATTGCCACGAGTTTCCAGATTCAGAACACCGTTTGAACAATTGAACACGGAGGAAGTAGCCGCAGAAAAACTGAAACCATCATTGGAAGAGCCACCAAAGCTGGAACTTAAGCCACTCCCTAAACACCTCAGGTATGCATATTTAGGCAATTCAAATTCTTTTACCTGTTATTATTTCAGCTGCACTTAATGAATTGCAGGAAGAAAAGTTGCTGAGGGTGCTTCGGGAAAACAAATCAGCGATTGGGTGGACAATTGCAGACATAAAGGGAATCAACCCTTCATTTTGCATGCACAAGATCTTAATGGAAGATGATGCAAAACCAACAGTGGAGCAACAACGACGACTTAACCCGATTATGAAGGAAGTTGTGAAGATGGAAATTTTGAAGTGGTTAGATGCCGGTATCATCTACCCGATTTCCGACAGTAAATGGGTTAGTCCAGTTTAGTGTGTTTCGAATAAAGGAGGAATGACGGTGGTGCAGAATGAGAACAACGAGTTAATACCAACTAGAATAGTGATAGGTTGGAGGGTTTGCATGGATTACAGAAAATTGAACAAGGCAACCCGAAAAGACCATTTCCCAACGCCTTTATCGATCAAATGTTGATGATCAAGCGGGACACCAATATTACTGTTTGTTGGATGGGTACTCGGGCTACAACCAAATAGTCATCGCTCCGGAGGATCAAGAGAAGACAACATTCACGTGCCCTTACGGCACATTTTCATTCAGGAGGACGTCATTTGGGCTATGCAATGCACCTGCAACTTTCCAACGGTGTGTGATGGCCATTTTTTCAGATATGGTGGAGAAAAATATTGCGGTCTTCATGGATGACTTTTCGGTCTATGGGGACAGCTTCGATATTTGCTTAAAGAATCTGGTCATGGTGTTGCAAAGATGTAAGGACACGAATCTCGTACTAAATTGGGAAAAATGCCACTTCATGGTTGGAGAGGGCATAATTTTGGGCCATAAGGTATCGGCTCAGGGATTGGAAGTTGACAAAGCAAAGCTGGAAACTATTGAAAAACAACCTCCACCAAGCTCAGTTAAGGGTATTAGGAGTTTCTTGGGACATGATGGGTTCTACAGGAGGTTTATAAAAGACTTCTCTAAAATTGCGAAACCTTTACGCAGTCTTTTAGAGAAGGATGCGACTTTCAGCTTTGATGAAGAATGCAAGACAACTTTTGACTTATTGAAGAGAAAATTGACTACAGCCCCCGTTATAGTCGCACTGGATTGGAGCATGCCATTCGAGCTTATGTGTGACGCAAGTGACTTCGCGGTTGGGGCTATTTTGGGCCAACGTCGAGACAAGGTGTTTCACGCCATATACTACGCAAGATAAACACTTACAGAGACTCAAATGAATTACACAACCACAGAAAAGGAATTGCTTGCAGTGGTGTATGCGTTTAAAAAATTTTGGGTTTACTTGATCGATACTAAGGTGATAGTTTACACAGACCATGCAGCGATTTGGTACTTGATAGCAAAAAAGGATGCTAAGCCACGCCTTATCCGGTGGATCCTCCTACTTCAAGAGTTTGATTTAGAAATAAAGGATAGAAAGGGGATGGAGAACCAAGTAGCCGATTACTTGTCTAGGTTGGAAAACCAAGGGAAAGCGAAAGACGATAGATGTGAGATTAATGAGTCATTCCCAGATGAGCAACTATTTGGGATCTCAGTAGAGATTCCGTGGTATGGTGATTATGCAAATTTTCTTGTGAGCAACATTCTACCACCTGACCTCAAAAGATAACAGAAAAGAAAATTTCTTCATGACGTGAAATGGTACATGTGGGACGAACCATATCTGTTCAAGTAGTGCGCCGACAAAATGACTAGACAGTGCGTCCCCTATAGCGAAGTGAAGAACATTCTGCACGAGTGTCACTCATCTGCGTATGGCGAATATTATGGGAGTGAGAGGACAGCAGCGAAGGTGTTACAAGCAGGTTTTTATTGGCCTACATTATTCAAAGATGCCCACCATTTTGTCAAGCAATGCGATAGATGTCAAAGAGTGGGTAACATTTCGAAACAGAATGAGATGCCTCTGCAAACGATTCTTGAAGTGGAAATCTTTGACGTATGGGGTATCGATTTCATGGGGCCATTCCCTTCCTCCTTAAAAAATCAATATATTCTCCTCGCAGTGGATTACGTATCAAAGTGGGTTGAAGCTGCAGCATTACCATCAAACGATGCCAAGGTGGTACTGAAGTTCCTACAAAACAATATCTTTATGAGGTTTGGCACACCAAGAGCAATAATCAGTGACGAAGGTAGTCACTACTGCAATAAGTCCTTTACTGCTTTTTTGGCCAAGTATGGGGTCAACCACAAGGTAGCTACAGCGTATCACCCTCAAACCAGTGGATAGGCTGAGGTTTCAAACAGAGAAGTCAAGAAGATATTAGAGAAAGTGGTGAATCCGAGTAGGAAAGATTGGTCGCTTAGATTGGACGATGCATTATGGGCGTACCGAACTGCATACAAGACACCAATCGGGATGTCACTATATCAACTACTATACGGGAAGGCATGTCACTTACCGGTCGAGCTACACCATAAGGCATATTGGGCGGTGCAAAAACTCAATTTCGATCAAGCAACTGTAGAGGAGAAAAGATTACTTCAATTGAATGAACTTGACGAATTCCGCCTTCATGCTTATGAGAATTCCACAATTTAAAAAGAAAAGGTAAAAAGATGGCATGACCAGAAAAATTTGCATCAAACATTCGAGCCGGGTCAATCAGTACTCGTGTTCAACTCACGGTTGCGATTGTTCCCCAGAAAGCTTAAGTCGAGATGGTCGGGACCATTCACTATCAAACGGGTATTCTCACATGGCTCAATTGAACTCTACAGCCGCAATCCACTAGAAACATTCAAAGTCAACGGACACCGTCGAAAACATTATTAGGGTACAGAAGCCAACACCGACGTGATCGCCATCACATTGACCGACACAACATAAGCAGGAAGTAGTCAGGCTGCAAGACTTAAAATCAAGTGCTAATTGGGAGGCAACCCAATCTTTAGTTTATTTATCATCTTTTCAATTCATATTTGTTTAAACATAGTTTTCATTAAATTACTAAGTAGAAGAATAATAAAAGTCTCGTTAACATCTTCACATTATATTATGTTATCAATAACTCACTAATTTTCATGTGTTAAATCATGCAGGATAGAAAAATGTAGCATTAAGAGAACTACATGAAGCAGAACAAAGAATCTGACAGTAGCATGGCCGGGCCCTTTTTACATTATAACCCCACGCAAAGGGCGGGGTCTCAAGATTTGTTGACGATGGCATAGCCAACGGGGCGGCCTTTTCAAGATTACAACTCACGAAGGGGTCCCCAAATCTAGTTGATGTAATGCAAGCTCTGTCTTCAAAGCGTGCTTTACTAAGATAATACCTTCGCTTGTATGGGGTCCTAGACAGCAATAGATTTTAGCATTTACATAGACTTCTCTACTTCCCCATAACACACCACTAACCCACTTTCTCAACTTCCCCATTTCAGCTATTAAGTTCCATAACCACCACCTACTACCCACTACTACCGCTCCCATTAATTCCTTAACTCCATCTCTCCTCTCCACCTCTTCACTACACCAATGATATCCATCCATCTACCTCTATATATATCACTACCTCTCATATCAAATTTCTCACACCAATTGACATAGAAAATTCATAGAGTATACTTGAGAGTTAGAGAGGAGCAAATTGAAAAGTTTGGGGGAAAGTTAAAACAAGTCAAGCACTAGATCGAGATCACGGATTCACCATCATCTTCTAAACGCCAAAGGGGAGAAAGCTCACGGTCATCTCAACCAATCCGCACCTTCGATCACCGAAAATTTGCAAGTGCCGCCGCCGCCAACCGGTATGACTACATGCTCACCAAAGCCCTTACACCGGAGCGGGGATTGGCACCGGATCCTAAAGATGGGGAGCTTATGCCACAAATTTACCAAAAGGGATGGACCAAATTCACGGAGAAGCCGGAACCAGCCGTTGTTAACATTGTCAAAGAATTCTACGCAAATGCTGAGGATAAAGAACCATTCCACGCATTTGTACGAGGCCGATTGGGTCCATTCAGTGTGGACGCAATCAACACTTACTACCAACTGTGGGTACCTCGCCACTGTCATTATGCTCATCTCTGTAATTCTGACCCGGACTATGATGCTATTATCATGGAGATGATAAAGTCGGGAACATCTTGGATCAAGGGTCAGAAGGGAGGCACTGTGTTTCATAGCAAGGACCTAAGTCGGTATGGAAAAATCTGGTACGCCTTCCTATGTGCTAAATTGCTTCCGTCCCAACACACCTCGAATGTCACAAAAGAGAAGGTGTTACTGTTGTACGCCATTATACAAGATTTCATCATTGATGTCGGGGCCATTATTTGTTCCTCCATCCGTCGGTACTTACGTGGAAACTTTTTTGGAGGCTTGCCACACCCATCACTCATTTGTGGGCTGTGTCGCAATGCAGGGGTTAGATGGTCCAACGACGAGCCCATATAATTGCGGCTTGCATTGCTTGATTCTTGAATGATTGCGCGGTATTCCGTATGGGCAAGGGGCGAATACCATCCGCGTGGTCTGCGTTTTATTTTTCCATCGAATTTGAAAGACGATGTGGATGCTACGGAGACATCGGGGGAGGATGATGAATCAATGGGCGATCAAGGGACTGAGCATGTACCGCAGGCCGAGGCCATATCCAGTTCTTAGTTCCTTGAATTTTAAAATCAATTGAATGCACACAATGACGCAACAAGTCGGGAAATGAGGCGATTGACGATGAGGCAAGATCATATGTTTGATGCTATGAATGCATCTTTCACCTGGCTCAACACAACTCCACAAAGCTTTAACCCGGCGGCCCAATTTCCATATCAATAGTCCATTCTAATGCCAAGGTTTCCACCGAGTGATTCTGACGAAGAAGAACAACAACCACCTCCTCAGACTTAAGCGATAGTATTTCAATACATGTTTGCATGCATTTAGTTCATTTAGGTTGCATTTTGCATATTGTCATTTAAATTTCTGTATTTCATCTTAATTTCAGTATTGCATGATAGCTTAGGTGCATTCATAGTAGCTTAGGTTAATGATTGTCATTGCATAGTAAATAATTTTGTAATGCATTTTTTTATCTATATTAAAAAAAAATTTAGTTAATAAATATTGTGTTGCGTAAGTCCATCAATGTTGTAATTCATATTTTTTGTGGGCCAATGATGTGATTGACAATAGGTTAACAAATACAGTATTGAGTATTAGAACTATGATACAATTTTTGTTATGAATCGAATCTTGAGCTTGTTTGAAACTGGTATAAAAGGATAGCACGATTAACAAACATCTGTGTTGTGGGGTATATAAGCTTTATTTATATAAAAAAAAGTATGAATAAACACCGTGGCATGCTTGTCTAGTTTTGTGGCCTTTGTTACTTGAGTAAGTAAGCACGAGGGGATTGTCTTTACACCTAGCGCCCTAAGGTCTGAATGGTCTGGGAGTCGTTGGTCGAAAGATCATTAAGGTAGCATTGAAAAGCCTAAGGGAATAAGACATTGCATAGCTACGAGTATAAAAAAAATATATAATAAAACGGGAAATAAGAGAAAAAAGCCCCCGTATATAAAAAAAGAGAAAAGTATATGAATAAAGTATAAGTGCCTTGCTTGAATCCCCGAGATTAGTGATTATTTAATTTTAGTTGGAACTATCTATTTTTGATATTTTTAAGTTTACGCTGCATGATTCCTTCTAAGAGATTTATTATATATTGAAATTTGAGTTAATATCGGTTATCATGGATGTTGTACACACACACTATACCAGTGATGATGGCTTGAGATTTGAGGATTAAAACAGAATTGTGGATTTGTTTTTGGTGGTTGATATTGTATAGTTGCTTGTTTTCGCTGAGGCCGTTAAGATAATCTTGATTCTGCAATATTGTTGGATTCAAAAGCATATAAGTTAGGTAGTGTTCATTTCATCTCATTGCATTGCATATAGTTGTTTTGTGCTCGAGGACTAGCACGGTTTAAGTTAGGGGGATTTTGATAAGTGGATTTTATATACGTGATTCAATATCCATTTCATGCGTATTTGATGCTAAATTCTTGTGATCATGTACCTTTTTACTTGTTTTATGTTATTTCTTGTGTAGGATGGTTGTTGAGGCATTTTACGGATATGTGGAATTAATTGGGATGATTTGAGGTCAATTAGAGCAAAATTGGAGTACAACATGCAAATCAGTCAAGTTATTTAGCAGAAGACAAGTTCCACGGGTGGGCCATTTATATTACACACCTTTTCACGTAAGGTGGGGTCTTCATAATTGTTTAGTAGATAGGTACCCCGCCGGGGCGGGAGGTCTTCATTCGAGCTAGACAGAAGGGAGCCGCTTGTATGGGCATTATTAATATATGAACCCATTTGGGCAAGGGTGGAAATTCTGGATATGTCCTATTTTGATTAAACTTCTTCTTGGGCATGGTTTCTAGCAATGGCATGACAATGGAACTCTAATTGAAGGGAATTTCGACTGGAGCTTGTGTGCTAAACATCTACTATTCTATCATTGACAATTAAAGCAACACAAGAGAGAGTGTTACAGGGGATCTAATCTGAGTTTTTGAGAGCAAGCGTGGAGGAGTATTTCGGGGAGATTTTCAAGACGATTGCGGTTGTAGGCTACGTGAAGGGTGTTTTTCAATATTCTTCATCTTAGGCTATTATTTGTAATCAGAAGAATGTTTTCTATGAATTATTTAGTGTTTATTTCGTTTATTATGAACTAATTCACTTTTTAGGCTTATGATGGATCTTTGAGTGAATCGATGATTTTGTAAACTTTGATTTCCATTTCAATAATCTATCTCCAGTTTATCTATATTGATTTGAGCTTGAATCTATGAGTTGCCTGATCAACAATTCTTTGTGGAATTGGATGGAATCGAGAGAGGATATTCAATTCTAGACCTAGTTGATATAGCACATGTTCATGAATTTTGTGAATAGCTTAATCTTGATGAATGTTAAGGTAGAGATATGCTTGACATCGCATGTAATCGGATAGAGAACTTATTCTTAAATCTTCTTCAATTGTAATTCACATAGAGATATAGTGGGTTAGTTGATTAAGGTATTTAACGGATTTCTATCTTAATTGTGGATTGACGTTAATACGATATTATTGCATCGAGAGGTGGTTAATACTATGTTCGTGTTCTTGATTAATAAACTGGGGTAGTGCATTGAATTGGAGTAAGGGTGTTAAAATCAGAGTGAAGCTTAGGGTGAAATCATAAGTCTAATTCTCCATTAATTGTTTGAAATTCCATATTTGTGATTATTTGTGGTAGTTTAATTATTCTTTAATTTAGATTCTTTATTTTTAATTATTGAGTTGATTTGTTTAATAAAATTAGGGTTAATAGGAAATTGGTAATTGTAAGTTAAGGTTATTGCTAGTTAGTCTCTGTGGGAACGATACTCTACTTATCACTTTATTACTTGTTGACCACGTATACTTGCGTGTTGTGCGTATATAGATTTTACCCAAAAAACAACAACATCATAACACTAAAAACCTGACAGATCTGGACGTTACAAAACATTGTCAGACTCGGTTTTTAAATTTCTAAGTGACCCAGATTTGGCCCGGTCATGCCCGGTCAACGGGTTTTGACCATTAATAACAACAAATATAGACATTTAATGGCATAAATTGACTTCCGGATCAAAGAAAACATGACAGGCTATAGATCCAAAACTTAAAACAACACAAAACATTAACAGACAAGGATTTACAGCCCCTGACATTTCGTTGTCAGACAATCTTTAGAGCTCAAGAACAGTTTTGAAAAATCATCTTTTTAAAGCATTTTGATGCAATGGATCCATGATGGATCAACATAGATCATCTAAAAACATCATATAACACCTGATTACACACTTAAACAAAATTTTTTACAAGCATACATGATCAAAGGGCTAGCTAGGGTTTATACCTTTCTAATGCAAAGCTTTGATCTTAGTTCTCCTTATCTGATATTGGTGTTTAAGAGAGGTGTTTTGTGACTAAAACACTTGAAGAATTCGTAGGTCTTGGTGAGAGAGAGAGAGAGAGTAGGTGAGAGCTTGAGTGAATAAAACCCAATTTTGTACACTTTCTCTCTCTTAATATATATATATATATATATATATATATATATATATTATGATATAATGCAAGATCTGATGTTGCTGTCATGTGGAGGCTGATTTGATGATATTTTGAGTTATTAAGTCAACATAATTGGTGAACTACTAAAGGTATTGGCCCTTTTTATAAGTTACATATTTAAAAATCCAATAAGGGCATTTTGGTCATTAGTATTATAACTTTAATGGCATACTTGACATTTGTACAAACCCTTAGGGTTTAACCCTTAGGATTAATCCCTCAGGGTTTAACCCTAAGGTTCTAAACCTTAGGTTTTACAACTTTAGTTTTTTAGGATTTTCTAATTAGGGTTTTTAAATTAGAAAATTAAGATTTTAAAACTATAATTAGGGTTTCCTAATTAAATTAGGTTTTCCTAATCATATTAACGTTTAATAAATACATTAGGCTAGCCAATTAGAATTAGGGTTTCCTAATTAGGGTTTAGGAATTTTAAATTTAGAATTAGGGTTTTCAGGCATACAATTAGGGTTTTCAACTGCGCGTTAGGGTTTTTAATCCTGAGATTAGGGTTTTTAATCTCTTATTAGGGTTTATAAATTTTAAACCTTATCCGATCAATCATTTGATCAAAATCTATATACGGTACAAACACGTACTTATCAATATAATTATTTTGATTATATTTTCTATTAAATCTATATCCAGAAATTAGGGTTAGGATTTCTAAAGCTGTTAAGCACAACTCTATTTTAATTTTCAGTTAATACATAAATTGACTAATTCTCGAGACTCGTATCACAGATACACAATACAATATTAATAGTCAATGTCAATATTAAATAAAAAAAAAATATTCAAAAAAATTTGGATTATTAGAAATCCCGGGTTATCACATTCACCCCTCCTTAAAAGGATTTCGTCCTTGGAATCACCGCTTTTTAATTCTCTACAACCTTTTAAAGTTATAGCATAAATTCATTATTATCAACACAATATTAATTTGTGTCTTATATTCTAACACGTGACTTGGATTCATAAAAGAAAACAATTTACAGCGATATTAAACTAGGATTACTCGCGTAATTTAAATTTCTAAACGAAATCGTTACCTGTCACCACCTCCTGAGCAGCCACTGCATCTTGTGCCGTCATGTTGAATCTACGGGCGGTTGATCTTCCTGGCTGTGCAGGTCCTCAAATTGCCACGGTTCCACCATCAGGTCCCTTGTTGACACTTTTTTTCAGTATTCTTCTTCGGACAGTTCCGAACCAGATGATCAGTTGATCCACAGGCATAACAATCTTTTATCTTCTTCGGATTGGGACAATTGGGTGACATGTGCCCTTCTTAGCCACAGTTGTAACAAACTCCCTTCTTCTTCAGATAAACTCCTGCATGGTTCTTCCCATAAGTTGTACATGGTTCCCTCCTTTTCCTATTCTCTTCAGTCTTGCTTCCCGATTGGGTATTCTCACTCCACTTTCTCTTATTCGGATTACTACCACCACTACTTCCTCCTTCGTTTGTCTTCTTCTTCTTCTCTTAATGAAATCGGGATGAAGCTTCGCTCCCTCCTTCAGCAATTAAAACTTTCTCCAACAAAGCCGCGAACGTATTGATCTGCAATACTGTTACCTTGTTAAATATCCCTGGCTTCAGTCAATTCTCAAATCTTCTCACTTTTCTTGCTTCTGTGTCCACCTGATGAGGTGAAAATCTCGCTAATTCATTGAATTTAGCCGCATATTCAGATACCGACATGTTCTCGTGCTTAAGTTCTAAGAACTTAACTTCCATCCGAGCTTGCATACTCGGTGAGAAGTAGTTCTCAAAGAACAGTTCCTTGAATCTTGTCCACGTTACCACCATTGTACCAGCTCTCGCTTGATTAGTCTCCCACCAGTAATTGGCTTCTCCCTTCATCAAGTATGTTGCAAAAGCTGTCTTTTGCTCTTCTGCCACCCTCGCGATAATGAATGCTTTCTCCATCTCTTTTACCCATGTTTGGCGTTCAATTGGATCTGTGGTTCCCTTGAATTCAGTCAGTCCTATCGCTTTAAAGTCTTTGAAATTAGCCAATTTGTCAGCTAGTTGTTCTCTCGCTCTTCCTCTTGCAGCTGGAGTTCTATTTCCCATAGCTTGGGCCAACATATCTACAAAATTCTACATTGGGTCCTCTTGACCTCCTTCAATATTCACTGACTGCTCTTCTCTTTGATTTCGATTCTGTCGTCTAAGCGACATGATCTGATTTAAATAAAAATCTTACATTAATTCTCTTTCTTTACACATATTCTTAACACAATAAGAATTTAACACATAGTTCTCATATAATCGCATATTTATTCAAATTGCACATAGTACATTTAGTACTTAACACATATTACTATCCCTTTATAAAAAAAAATTTAGGATTAACATACTCAACTTTACACAAAAAGTTCTAATTCTCCAACTTTACACAAAAAGTTGCTATTTACCATATTCACATAACTATTTCCAGTTCATCAAACTTACCACACTTATGAGTTCAGTAACTTGCCATAATTATATGAGTGTATGAACTTATCCTAGTCAGACCTTTGGCATCCATTCGCTGAGGGGTTCAGAACATTTCATATAATTATGAGTCATGAACTTACCATGAGTATGAGTTTTAAGAACACACAAATTAATCTTAATCTTATATTCATATAGAAAATAAAGATTTCATTCATACAAACATATATATTTACATATGTTCACACATCGTTCTTGATATTGCAATCATTAATATCATAATCTTCTACCAAAAGATAATAACGCTCAAACTTAAACTATCTACTGTCCACTCCCTTCACTAGTATTCTTCTTGCTGGGACACTTGTTGAATCTGTGACCTGTTCTTCCACATGAGAAACACTTCCTCAAATTTGGCTTAGGACAATGTAGAGAAATATGTCCTTCCTGCTTACAGTTGAAGCACACATTCTTCCACATCATGCATTCTCCCACGTGGGTCTTTCCACACTTACTGCAAGTTTTCCTCATCTTCGGGTTTGAATTTTTAGAATTATTGCTATCGTTGTCCCTCTTTCTCTTAGTCTTGCACTTCTTGCTAGTTCCTTCAGACGATCCACCACCTTCAGTCTTCATTCTTTCCACTTGTGCCTTCAGCTCATTCCGTTCTTCAGTCATTTTGCCTAACGCTCTCTCTGTCTTCCACAACTCCTCCAAGAGAAACACTTTACTCTAGAGTTCTTGGACTTCTGCAGATAGTTGATCTTGTTCTCCTACTTTGGTCTTACTCTCTTTCTCCACCTTGGCTTTTTCAGACTCCGCCTCTTCATCACCACTCAGATACATATCGGTGTAATCATTATGATCACTCCCAAGATTAATCATAGGTTTATCTTTCCCCACCTCTTCTACTGACTCATTTTGTGCTGGCACCTCGGCTACTAGCACTGGTGCGACAGCCGTTGGCATATTCGTACTCATCTTATCTTCTCCCGACATCCTACAATCAGTTTAAACAACTTGATTAGTACTTTACTAGTACAAACTTCTCACACAATGTATCCACATATCTCACGAGCGATACACTTCTACAATCTCTCACTTAGTACTCTAAATGAGTATTCTATATCTCGCTTATGGTTAAAATACTTGGGCTTTTCCCACCCGACTTAAGGTTTATAACTACAGCTTTGATACCAACCTGTGACGCCCCCAAATTCGTGTTACCTGACCCCCGAGTTTGGTGTTCACGATCCACAATATAATAACATCTAACTACCCATTCATATAATAATAGCAATACATACCACATTAACATATGTTGTTAATACATTAATCCAAGGTCCGCGAAGCTTAACATTACAAACACACCCCTTAGATATACAAAAAGGGTTTACAAACAAAATAATAAATATGCTAATCATAACTAATTTATTACAATTCCTTTTCCTTTATTCTTCTTCCCAGCACTTTCTGCCACTTCGTCCCTAGCTGAAAAGTTTTATTAAGCAAGGGTGAGCAACAAGTTTGCCCCGCAAGTTAAGACATACGATAAATGTATAGGAATAAATAACAGGTCTTCTCGCATTCTACGCATCAATAATCTAATAATGAAAGAGTACAACGCTTTCAAGGTTTTCTACGATATTCAAATGAATAATCAAGAATTAATTCTACGAAATAGCAAAGTGGAATATTTTCCAGATTTATGCTGAGCGATCCATTAGACCTTGAACTTCTCTTCTCGAGTAACTATCAAATATTTGACTTTGATATACCCAGGTGCATCAGATAACCATAAAGATTATATCATACCCCTCTGCAAGTACTTAGAGCCGGCCAACTCCTTGTACCCTATATTATGCATAATACTTAATCGCGCGCAAAGGCCGAATATACGACCAATAAAATGTTCCCTTTTTATAAAAGGTTGTTCTTCTCAGTCTCAGAATCAAGATTTGATTTAATAATGAAACACTATGATTTCAAAAAATTCAAATACAACTTAATTATACAACAGTCGTGTAAAATAGGACTAAACATAATCTAAGAGTTTTAATGAGAATATTGTCATCTAGACAATATCCACACTCAATAGAGTCTTCATTACATTTATTGTCACACTATTTAACAGAGTAGTAAGGACTACTAATGCTATCATCTGGACCGTCATTCCATTCCCCAACTAGTCCTAGCTATATTCTCATTTCCTGAAGAGAACAATGAAAGCAAAGGGTGAGCTCAACTAGCACAGTAAGAAATATTATAACTAAGATAATGCAGAATAAGTTATCCTTAGCCTTCAAAAATATAACAACTAATAGAATACAATAGATAACAAGTTTAAGATCAACAACTGCAGCGGAATAAGCAATCCATTAGAAGACTCAAGTAGAGCATAAAATCTACTATGTTCTATGATTTAAAAAGTTTTTCATCAACTTTATCGCTGAGACTCTGCTTAATAAATAAAATTGAATCATCGCTGCACCATGGCCAAGGATATTCATGTAATCATCAATGGTCCTGATTATACCAAATAATCCCTGGTCATAATCATACCAACAAGTGTCCATTAATGAACTACAGGCTAATGAGGACTTTTACCACATTATTTGTTACATTACGGTCATGATTATACCGAATAATTCCTGGTCATAATCATACCAAGTCCATCTATGCACGTAAGCCAAAGATGACTTTCATCACAATATAATTATGAGGATGATGACAATGACATAATAATTCAATAAAACAAGTTCAAGGATAAATTTTAAAGATTTATAATTTAATTTATCCAGAATTTAATAAAGTTCAAATTGTCAACATGATCTTTGCTTTGGGAGTAAAGTTCAAGAATGCTCAGAAGAATATTTCCATGAAAAGATATCTTTGGATGAAGCGCAATATCCAAGATATTCTACTAATTTCATGGAGTATAGAAGCCAAAACTTTAACCCACCGAGTATAATAGAATATATGAAATCGCAAAAAGGATTTTCTTGCCATACAAGAATCCACCTGAGATGCATCATTTCCATAATTTAATAAGGAATGAATACGAAGGGTCATTCACCATGCATGTGGTAGTCCGTGTAGACGAAGTTATTCCAATGAATAATAAAGAATGGAATAATGTAAGAATTCACCATACATGCGGTAGTCCGCAAGAGACATGTTATTCAAATGTAATAATAAAGAATGAATAACGTAAGAATTCACCATGCATGCGAGTTCACGTGACAAAGTTATTCCAATGTAATAATAAAGAATGGAATAATGTAAGAATTCACCATGCATGCGGTAGTCCGCAGAGACGAGTTATTCCAATGCGAATAATAAAGAATGGAATAACAGCACTTACGAGTATTAAAAGAAAATAACTCTCTTCATGAATACGAAAGAAATAATACCTCTTACCTTAGAAGAAAACTGGATACTGGAATAGTGAGGTAGAATACTTCTCTTCTTCTTTCTCTCAATAATTTCTCTATAATAATTGCTCTTGTGGGACTTAGTGAATTGGTGAGAATGAAAGAAGAATGAGCTTCTATTTATAGGAAAATATAGTTTCGATAATTGCACGTTTTGGGGCTCAAAATATTACATATAATACCTTCCCCTTTTTCTTCATTTTTAATTTAGTCCTGCAAGTATTATCAAACTTGCACCACCTCCCCTAATAGGAAATCATGTGAATTAATAGTTCATTCATGTGACACAATAGTATAATCATGTGAAAACACTAATTACAGTATAATACCTTCATCTATACCTCCATTTTTAATTTAGTCATGCAAATATTATCAATCTTTCACCAACTCCCCTAATAGTAATACATGTGAATCAATAGTACACACATGTGAACACATAGTTATAAGCATGTGAATTAATTGCAATTAATTGCTTATTTATCCAGTGAATTACCCAATTGGTCAATATAACCTCCAGACATCAATTATTATCGAAATAAATGTCGATTTCCACTAACACTAATAATTCCCACATAATGGAACTATCAATTTCATTTTTAATCAACACAAACTTATTCATCATTAATATTATAACTCTCAATATTTAACAACCAGGTCGTTCCCAAGAAAGAGGGGGCTTTCCGATAAGGATTTCTCCCTATTGGCGCGCAACTAGATTATCTAACCTCTCCTTGACAGAACTTCTAGACATTGTCAATACTGCAAATAATAATATGAATAATTTTGTCGTCTCAATTATTGATTTAATAATATAACATATTATACAGATGATACTGTTTCAATAATTGAATCAATAATATGAGAGGTATGATGCAATAATTACTGTAGAAATAATTGAGTATAACTAAGTGACTTCTTACGTAAGCATCAATAATCAATACCGCAGTGCTACTATGCAACCACACGACATCGCACTTTTTACTACCGAGTAGTTCAACAGTTTTAACGGTAACACTTTCGCCGTTATTTTTATAAAAAGATAATTCTGTCATTTTTTTACTATGACAATACTTCCGTTTTGGGGTCCAACAATGATTGTGATGTCGTACGGATATTCCCAACAAAAATAATATTCCCCGACCAAACGAATATTTTATCACAATTTGCTTACTTTGCAAAAATTTTCACATATCACCCTTAACTTTAACCTTTTATAAATTTAACCATTTACGAAATAAAATAATAATTATAAGAAAATTGAATACTTTCATTTCATAAAATTCGGGGTCTTACACTTAGAGTCGGCCAAACTCCTTGTACCCTATATTATACATAATACTTAATCGCGCGCAAAGGCCGAATATACGACCAATAAAATGTTCCATTTTTATAAAAGGTTGTTCTTCTCAGTCTCAGAATCAAGATTTGATTTAACAATGAAACACTATGACTTCAATTTCTATTTACTTCTCGATCTAGCCGAAATAATGGGCATCGATCTGTCAATAACAATTGAATTCTCTTCTCGAATCTATCAAGTTCTAACAAATGTTCGTCTAGCCAGAATAATTAGCTAAGACATTTCTCCACATAATTTGACAATAAATAGGAATTATCTATATTGTCAATATTAGCTTCTACAGATATGAATATCCAACAACAATTATTCTACGAATGTATATTTTCGGAATCAATAATTTAATTTGAATTATTAAACATGCACTAACTGCGAATAATCAACAATAAATTCTTGGACGTGGTATAATTAACAATAATTAACCACTATAATATTTAAAAAGTATTAACTCAAGATTGAGTTAGGAAACTTGCCTTCTCCGCTGATTACAGCTACGCAAAATACTTATCTGCGTTTGAAAGACCTATAATCACAATATCGGTCTCACAATTAGCACAATAATTCACAATACGCATCACTGTATTCTACACTCAAACTTCTCCTAAGCAGATTACCACAGTCACATCAGTGTTTATAACCTATATAAACACTTATCAAGTCTAACTAGTTCGGTCTGGTTGGACTTTGGTCTATTCTCGGTGTTCTGGTCACCCTATCTGATAATTAATACAACTATTGCCAATTAAATTCGATTTCAAAGCTTCACTATTACATTAGATAAGTCATATATCATTTATAATATTTTTTTCGAAAGCTTTTAATAATTTATCAAACAATTATTATAATTTATAATATTTTTTCAAACACTAAAATCATTTTTAAATGATTTAATCATCAAATAATCTTACCATCATTAATATTTAATAATACAAAAATATTAATAACATATTTGTCAAAATACTAAAGTTATTATCAATAGCTTAAAATATTTTTAAATCATCAATATTCTACTTAAACGATTTTTAAATCATCACCATTAATATTTAAATATTAACGACATTATCATCCAAATATTAAAAGTCATTAATTATAACTTCACATATTTTTAAATCATTTTTCTCATTTTAAATGATTTTTAAATCAATAAAATCATCTTTCTATCATTTATTTAACATAATATTTAAATAAATCTAATATCATTAATATTAATTTATTAATGAAAATTCTCCAAAAATATTAAAAATTATATTTTATAATTAAAAATATTTTCTAACACCTTATTCTCATTTAAAATGATTTTTAAATCAATAAAACCATTTTAACTTATTTATTTAATTTAATAATTAAATAAATCTAATATCATTAATATTAAATTATTAATAAAAATTCTCTAAAAATATTAAAATTTATATTTTATAACTCAAAATATTTTTAAATTCATTATTCTTATTTAAAATGATTTTTATATAATTAAAATTATTTTTTTCTAATTTATTAATTAAATAAATTTAATATCATTAATATTCAAATAATTGTAAATATTAATGAAAAATATCCCAAATCGTAAAAAATTATTTTTCATAATTTAAAATAATTTTTAAAACTATTTTTTGTAATTTTTATAATTTATTTTCTATTTTTATTTAATTTTCAGAAATCAGAAATTAAAATTAATAAAATCGTCGCTATAGGCTATAGCGACACAAAGCGTCTCTGTTGGTGTTCTTGAGCTCAAGAACACTGACAGCTAAATGTTCAAGAGGTATTGTTTGACCGCTTCTAATTCTTTGTTTAATTTGTTTCTGGGCAAACTTAAGCATCAATATTGTAGTCATTATACAACATTACAACTAGCAACCAACATCTAGGTCATACAAAAAACACACAAGGAGATCTGGGCTTGCAAATATGTTATCCGAGCATTCCTGGGTTTTCCAGAAACCCAGGTAGTCGACTAGTCACTTTCATGCTCCATTTAATCTAGGTTTCAGTCATTCTTTATGTGTTATTATGATTCAAATATGTAGTTCGTGTGTCAAGGAACAACACTACAACAATAGATCGAATAAACAACAACAAAATCACAAGTTACAGCTTGGTCAAAGGCTGTCAGAAACTTAGTTCATAGAGTTTCTAGAAATTCCTAGAAAGTGCATCTGTGATCAAATGGTATAGTTTGACCATTCATTACAACCATCTTATGTGTTGTTTAAGAGATCTACTAGCATGGATTTAGAGTCCACAAAACCAGCTACAAATATGTTACAACAACAACATCATAACAATAAAAACCTGACAGATCTGGACGTTACAAAACATTGTCAGACTCGATTTTTAAATTTTTGGGTTGCCCAGATTTGGTCCAGTCATGCCCGGTCAACGAGTTTTGACTATTAATAACAACAAATATAGACATTTAATGGCTGTAAATCCACTTCCAGATCAAAGAAAACATGACAAGCTACAGATCCAAAACTTAAAACAACACGAAACATAATCGTGAGGGTTTAACCCTAAGGTTCTAACCCTTAGGTTTTACAACTTTAGTTTTCTAGGATTTTCTAATTAGGGTTTTTAAATTAGAAAATTAAGATTTTAAAACTATAATTAGGGTTTCCTAATTAAATTAGGTTTTCCTAATCATATTAACGTTTAATAAATACATTAGGCTTGCCAATTAGGATTAGGGTTGCCTAATTAGGGTTTAGGAATCCCAGATTTAGAATTAGGGTTTCCCGACATATAATTAGGGTTTCCAACTGCGCATTAGGGTTTCTAATCTTGAGATTAGGGTTTCTAATCTCTTATTAGGGTTTATAAATTTTAAACCTTATCCGATCAATCATTTGATCAAAATCTCTCTATATGGTACAAACACGTACTTATCAATATAATTATTTTGATTATATTTTCTATCAAATCCTTATCCAGAAGTTAGGGTTAGGGTTTCTAAAGCTATTAAGCATAACTCTACTTTAATTTCGCAATCAATACATAAATTAACTAATTCTCGAGACTCGTATCACAGATACACAGTACAATATTAATAGTCAAGGTTAATATTAAATAAAAAAAAATTATTCAAAAAAATTTGGATTATTCGAAATCCCGGGTTATCACAATAATAACTTATTATAATTTTAAAAACTATTTTTGGTATTTATTTGTATTTATTATTAATTATTTCTAATTTTTATAATTTAATTTCTAAAAAACAAATTTCTGTCTGTCGCTAAAGCCCTATACTGACAGGAAGTGTCGCTATAGGTGTTCTTGAGCTTCTAGGTTTCCGGCCAATCATAGTCGAGAGACCAGTTTGACCATAATCTATCTCGCTATGGTTTATGATTATGAGTTTGGACAAGTGTTGGTGTTATAGTACTCATACAGTAGTATAACATAAGCCTAATTTCATGCTTTAACCTACATATAACAAGAACTTATAGAGGCTCAAAGTAACTGTGAGAGTTGTTCTTGAGTTTCTGGGTAACCCAGAATAGTGGTCATGGTCGGTCAACGGTTTTGTGGCTTCAATATCTCTAATTCTATGTAATTGATTTGTGTAGTGTTTTTTGTAACATGTAGTATATATGTCAAGGTACATATATATAACATTGGTTTGGACAAAGCATAACAGTAAGGTCTTGATCTAAGTTGGTCAAAGTATAGCCAACAAATGTTCTTCGTGTTCATCAGTTTTCTAGGTAACCCAAAAAACTTGGTCAAGCTCGGTCAACGACTTTTGACCATTAATTCCAGTAATCCTATGAGTTGTTTAAGTAATTTAAGACCATGGATATGTAGTTTGTATATCAGGGTATTAATCTATTACAAAAAGTTACAAAAACAACAAACAGAAAGCGATCAAAAGGCTGGTCAAAGTAGTCGGCTCAACCTGTTCTTGAGTTTTCTGGGTAACCCAGAAAACCGAACTCTGTGATCGGTCAACCATGTTTGACCACCTATAACTTGCAATATATGGTTCTAATGAACCGGTTTTCTTTTTTGGATTTAAGACCTACTATCAGGCTACAAATAACATACGAATAACAAACCTAAATATAAACACATATGAATCTACAAGCTTTAACATTTGACTGTCAAGCTAGTTTATCCAAAATTCCCATATTACTAAAAACACTTAATTAAGGCATCTAGATATTATGAAAACGTGTTCTATCAAGTTAACATACTTTCTAACATACTAATACATAATCCTAAACATCTAAACAACAATTTAAGCAAAGCACCAAAGATCTAGCTATGAATTAGGGTTTGTACCTTTCTAGCTTAATTTTGGATTCTAGCTTCTGAATTGGTTGCTGCTATCACCAAGGCTTGATCTAGGTATGAAATATAAGTTTTTTGGCTTAGAGAATTTGTAGGTTTACACTGAGCTTGGGCCTCCTTTTATAGCATTCTTCAACTTGGCTTTTTAGTCAATTTGCCACCTACTTGTCTCCTAAAAAATCTGATTTGTGACTCTCCTGATGCTTAGGAGTTTGGAAGCATATCATGTGAGGTTTTGGGTTTTGTGTGGCTGATTCATAACCTATTTGTGAGTTTTTTGACCAAATTAGTAGCTTAATTATGCTCTAATTTTTACTAATCTTGATTTAGGTTTTGTTTTTAATGATTAGTGTTGTTTAATAATGTTTATTAGTGCCTAATTGAGTTTTAGTATTCATGATTAGGTGTTAGGATAACCTAAATAGGGCTTGTCTAGCTAATTAGGGTTAGGGTTTACAAATTAGGGTTAGGTTTTATAATCTAGGTTTATTAACCTAGCTTTCCCTCTAATCCTAACAAGCACGACAAAGCATTTTGTTAGTGTAAGCACGACAAAGCAGCTTATCCAAACAAATATACCGAAAAGATCATTTTTGGAAGAAAAGTTTTAAGCAAAAGTTGTCAAGCACGTCAATTTTCGGACAAAATTTTATTTGACCAAATTTGTTAAACAGACTATATATTAACACATAACACTTTCAGAATGGAGAGATTTTATTAATATAACTGAATTTTACATATCCGAGTCTCATTAGGGTTTTGGGTTTTTACATTCACCCCAACTAATAAGAATTCCGTCCTCGAAATTACAGTACAGGTTAAGTAAACTGTGAAAGTAGTATGCACACAAGCCAATCTTGTTTGATGATAAAGCATATACTTTGTAACAATCTTATTCATTTATTAATAAAAAGTATTAATTTATTAAAGGCTTTTAATTATCTACATGATCTCGCTTTTATAATATGTGATAAACCCATAGTTTTAAGCAATGCTTTTAGAATAATGATGATGATCATTCTAATGAGATCTAAATTCTTAGAAAGCTTAAAACTAAAATAGTTCCCAATCATTGGATTACTAAATTGGGGATTAGTGAATCCGGATAGATTGGTACATACGTTGTTTGCTCATTGGATGAGGATGATTGATCTCATGATCATTTATGTGGAGACACTAAAGCAAGTATGTAGGTGCTTATTAGAGAATAAGTTCACTGAACGTGGCTCGCTAAGGAATACCTAATGGAGTTTTACTTGCCTGTCAATAGGAATTCTTGTAGTGATAGTAGTACAAGTAATCCTTGGACTTGAGATCATCATAGTATCTTGTGTATGATGAGTTATACTTTGACTTATTCCTTAAGACCCTTAGGGTATATCAAAGGGTATGCTTGGGTATAATAAGTTGTACATGGAGATAATGTATGATCAATAAAGAATCTACCACTTCTAATAAAAGAAGAGAAATGTCCTATGTGATTCGATAAATGACAACCCAAAGAGTCCTTGGCGAAGGCGAATGAAATTAGAAAGGAGTTTCTAATTTGCATTATTTGGAGTTGTGCATTTAAGAGTCGAAATACATATAATTAAATAAAATAAGACTTGACAGTAATTCCATGTCTTATATTTAATTGGGACATTGTATGGTGGAAGGATTGAATTGTACGGTAACTATTTACTCAAAGGTTCTTTAATGATTAATGTTGAAATCTATATTATCTGGAAAGTCGTTGATCGCTAGGGAGGCTTATCCCTATTGTAGAATAAATATTATTTATTTAAATAAATTATTTAATTTATTTATTTAAATAAGATTAGAATTGTTCTAATTGATTTATTCACAACCGGTTTAATATGGAGAACCTAAAGGGTCACACCATAAAAGGAAGAATAATTATTTAAGAAGTTAATGGCATAATCGTAATAATATGTTAAGTATATTTAATTTAATCTATGATGATAGAATAAATTAAATAGCTTAATATTTATTATTTAATATTTTAGAAATATTAAATATAAATTAATAAGAGGAGTCTTATTAATATTATTACAATTATTATTATTTTAATTTCTAAAAGAGTTTAGGAATTAATTTAATATAAGTACTCTCATTTATTCCTAATTGGATTAGGAAGGAAAATTAGTTAAAAGAGTTTAATTAATTATCCCTAATAAGATTAGGGAGCTTAATTAATTAAAAGAATTTAATTAATTAAATAAATCCCAATTCCTTAATTGTTAAGGTGGGTTGGCCACATCTATAAATAAGAGGAGTCTTATTATGGGTGGGGGGGTTGTTGACTTTTACAACGACATAATTCCAATTTGTTGGAGAGTACCCTTTTGTATAGAGATAGAAAACTAGGGTTTGAGCCAAATACCCTTTTTCTTGATCATTATAATTCCTTGGTGGATCACCTCTAGAGGCCAAACATATGGGTACCTCTTGATCATTATAATTCCTTGATTGATCTCATGAACAAAACCCCGGTGGATTCAAGTTGAACGCGAAAGGATTTGGAGGTGAACTTGTACCTGAGGAAGCTCGATCTTCAAGGGTATGATTTTATTCTTTATCTTTTCGTTTAATTAATAATTATGCATAAAGGGTGATCCGGGTATATGGTTTGTAAAATTTTTAAACTCTGATTTTTACACGCTTCTGCACTTTTTATGCAATTTGATTGCGTTCATGAATATTACAAACCTAACAGTGGCATCAGAGCCAAACCTTTATGCGAATTATTAATTGTTTTAAATTTGATATGTATATTGATATGTGTTTAGAACAATTTTTTTTTTTTGGGCATAATTTTATTGTATAAAATTTATTTAAAAAAAAAAAATGATTCCGGCACCAGCATTTTTTCGTGAAGCAGGAGCAATTTTTTTTTTTGGGAAGCATGTGATCCGGATATAATCAACCAACAAGGATTCCATGATATATATATATATATATGATATATATATATATCAACCACAAGGATGGTGCACGTAATCAACCAACACCGGATTGCAAGGGAGCATTTGTGAGATGCACGAAAATCGAGAAATCAACAAGTTTTTTTTTTAATTTTCCGGACACGTTTTTATATAATATATATATATATATATATATATATATATATATATAAGTTATTATATTATATATATTCTTAATTATTTTATAAAAAAATAAAAGTTTATTTTGATTTTAAAATAAAAAGTTTATTTTAATTTTAAAATAAAGATGTTATTTTAATTTTAAAATTAGAATTTCATGCTAACTAATTAGAGTTGGAATTGGATTCCATGATAACTGATTGGAGTTGAAATTGGATTTCATATTTCCTAAAATAAAGGAGTTTATTTATGAATAGGGAAGTAAATCCATCTTTCCTTAAATAAAGGAGTTTGTTTAGATATGAAATAAGATTTCATATTATTCAAAATAAAAGAGTTTATTTGTGAATAGGAAAGAGAATCCTAATTTTCTTAAATAAAAGAGTTTATTTAAATATGGAATAAGATTTCATATTATTCAAAATAAAGGAGTTTATTTGTGAATAGGAAAGAATATCCGTGTCTCCTTTATTAAAAGATTTTTTTTTTACATGGAATTGATTCCATAATTAATTAAAATAAAAGAGTTTATTTTAATTAAAGATTTTTTACATGGAATTGGATTCCATAATTAATTAAAATAAAAGAGTTTATTTTAATTAAAGATTTTTACTTGAAATTAGATTCCATAATTAATTAAAATAAAGGAGTTTATTTTGATTAAAGATTTTGATTAAAATAAAATAGTTTATTTTATTCAAAATTAGATAAATTAAAATAAAATAGTTTTAGTTTGATTTAAATTTGGATTTAAATAAAGGAGTTTATTTTTATTCAAAAATAGATTTTATACTAACTAAATTTGGCCATTAAATGATATCAATATATATATTAAATGTTTATTATTCATAAGATGAATGTTATTTATTGATGCATATGGTGATGTATATGATAATAAATGGGATTGATTATGACTATCGACCAATATGATTGGATTTTATTTTAGTTGGATGCATGAATGTATGGGTTTTTTATTAAATGGGGTCTGCGTACCTCGCCTTCTCTAATTTTTTCTTAATGTAAATTCTATCTCCTCCTATGTATTTCCCTCGATCACGATCAAGGCTTCTATTTATTTTAAATAGTTTTGTAATAGGAATAGTTTGAATTAATTTTAAAAATTGGAGATCGTGGGAGCAAGGAGCGCTTGAAGACTGGGTTTGTAATGGAGCCCGGATTAAATGTAATAGTTATATTTAAATATTATTTCTTGCACCCCTAGGGTTTGACCTTTTGGTTCACTTGGTGGCTCTAGTGAACCAAACTAGAATAAAAGTTCATAATCAATCCGAGTAGAATATAGTATTCTATATGTGCATGCTTATACTATATATATTATATATTATGCAAACATGCTTCACATGTTCATTAATATGACGCGTATTTTATATATATGTGCATGCGCGCTAAACAAGATGAGACAAATTAATAACAAACCCCTCAATTTTTATATTAAGTCCTAAGCGTTTAAAGATATTTGGGATATCGAACGTCGCCTTCTAGCATGATAAAATTAATAGAGTATTAAATATTTAATATGAGTTTGTTGTGTCACCACAAGGCAAGTATTAAGTATTTAAGATGTTAATTTATCACATTTGATGCTTATAAAGAAAATTGAACAATATTGTTTTGTTGTGTCACCACAAGGATGATATTTTTCTTTTTTGAATATATGGAGTGCTAGGTCGGACTTAACTTGGATAATTTTGATTCGGATGTGCCACCACTTAATCAAAATAATCTAAGAGGCAAAATAAAAAGGAGTTGCATAGTTGATGTAATTGACAAAAGTTGTCTATCTATTTATTTATATATAGTTTGTTGTGTCACCACAAGGCTATATACATTTGAAATGGGATCCTTATTCTCACTAGCAAATCTTTAATTAGATTTTGCCAAACTATATAAGTGAGGGTAATATAGTTTGAAGAAAATAGTGGGAGATACCAATTTAAAACAAGACCTAATTTATTTTGGTAATTAATAAAAGAATGTATGTTAAAATGTTGTTAATTATAAATTCATTTACAGAATTTTACAATGTCTAAAATTACTATCATTGCGAAGCATATTAGATGCTAAATTAACCAGACTGAATTAAACGAATTGGTTAAGGAATTTGAGAATAGTTCTCATGGCTGAAAAGCTATCTTATGTCCTTAATACGCCTATCCCTGCAATGGTTGTAGACAATGCCTCTGAGGAAGAGATTGCTACTTTTAGAAAGTAGCAAGATGATGCATAGTTGGCTCAATGCATCATGCTCGCATCCATAAGTAACGAGCTTCAAACGCCAGCATGAAACTATGGATGCTCCTACTATATTCTGCACATCAAGTAGTTGATGGTGAGGAAAGTAGGGGTGATAGATATCGAGATATCTAAGGAGCTCTTCCGATCTAGAATGGCCAATGGAACTATATAGTATGCATAAAAAGTTCTTAACATTATCAATTTGATTGATCAATTAGGACAACGAGTTTTGTCATGGATGGAGAGTTGAGCTAAGATTTGATCTTGCACTCACTCCCTGGACTCCTTTCATTAATTGTTGTGAATTTTTCATATGAACAAGCTAGATATCAGCCTCGCTGATTTGCTTAACATATTGAAAAATGTTGAGAGTCACTTTCCAACCAAGAAAGATCAAGTCTTACTAGTAGGGGCCAAAGGATCTTCTGAAAAGAAGAATGATTCTAAGAAGGTAAATAGAAAAGGCCAAAACAAAGGATAATAAGAACAAAACTGATATGGATAGCAAAGGAGTTTGCTTCCACTGCAATAAGCCTGGACACTAGAAAGAAACTGCGAGAAGCATCTTGCAGAGGCTAACCAAAAGAAGCTTAGTGAAGTTTTGGTTACAAATACAATTTTGTTCATGATTTAAATAAATTTTTCTTTAAGTCAAGGTTCTACTTGGGTATTGGATACCGACTTTGGTTATCATAAATATAGATTTATGAAGGGACCAAGCAGAAGTAGAAAGCTAAACAAAGATAAGTAATCCTATGTGTGGAAAATGAAGCAAAGGTTGCTGCATATTAGCCATAGAAACTTATAGTTTAGCAATGCCTATGGGCAAATCTATTAAGTCAATAAGTTGTTATTGTATTCCAGTTCTTGTTAAAAATATTATTTCTATTTTATTGTTGGACAATAAAAATTTTTGGTATTATAATTAAGAACAATTGTTGTTCTATTTATAATAATAATGTTTTGTATAGAACTGGAATATTACTTAATAAATTTTGTATACTTGACTTACATGAAAATAATTTTGAATATTGAACAAATTAGTATAAGAAAAGGAGATGATCATTCAAAGAGTTGAATGTATGTATTTGTTGAAATACAAGTGTGAATTATTTGAAAGGTTCAAAGTATTCAGAAGTGAAACAAATTGACAAAGTATTAAGATTCTTTGATTAGATCAAGGAATAAATGCTTGTGCAATAAGTTTCTAGATCATCTCAAATGGTTTTCTCATAATGGACACATCCTGATACGCAATAATTGATTGATGTATCTAAAAGGAAAAATCATACCTTGTTGAACATGGTGCGATCCATAATGATTTAACCGACATTCCAGTATCCTTCTAGGGTCATGTCCTAGAAATGGCGGCATATCTACGAAAAGGTAACCTCAAAATCCGGCCCCAAGACTCCATAAAAGTTATGGATAGGGAGGATTCCTAATCTTAAGTATGTTAAGTTAAGGGGTTGTCCAACTTATGTGAAAATGTTTCGAAGGATAAGCTTGGGACAAGATTTAACATGTATCGATTTGTGGGACATCCTAAAGTAAGTTTAGGGTATGTGTTCTATAATCCTACTTAGCAAAAGGTGTTTGTTGCAAAACACGCTGCCTTCTAAGATAAAGGTGTTTATCATTGAAGGGGCTAGTGGGAGGATAATAGATCTTGAAGAGTTCAAGAACCACAAAACACTATAAATCAAATAAGAGGAACTTGTAGATAGACCTATTATACCACATGTTGAATTGTAAATCGAATATAATCAAGAAGATACACGGAGGTATGGATTCATCATAGATGATGATGATGAGGTACACATCATAGAAGATGATGATCCAGTTACATACGATGAGGTAAGAGTTCTAGTGTGTACAAAAGGGTCAGTGGGAGCATCGTGACATTCCTAGTACTATATGTTGATATACTACGGATAAGGAATGACATACCAATGCTACAATCAGTAAAGATAAAGTTGTCTAAACATTCCTCCATGAATGATTTGGAAGAGTATCTTAATTGGGGATATAAATCTATATAGATAGATTTAAGAGGATGCTCGACTTAACCCAAGGAACGTATATTCATTTGATGCTAAAGTCGTTTATCATGGCAAACTCCAAGAGATGTCTCATGTCGATGAGCTATGGAGTGTATCTCTCTTAATAGTCCCCACAGACTCCTAAAAGAGAGATCGCATAAGTGACAATCATGAATGCAATGAAATGTACGAGACCTGATGTTGATCAGTCATATTATGGAGAAGTTTACTATGAGTCAGTGAAAAACATCTTAAAGTGCTAAACTGGCACTAAGGATGTGATCATATTCATGGTGGGTCTTAATTAAAACTAGAGGGCTTAACAGACTCAAGTTTTTCGAGATGCACCAAGACGACGTAAAATCCACTTTAAGGTAAAGTGTTACCTTGAATCTGTGGTGTGCGTGAATTGAATTGAAAGGTTCCAAACAAAGAAAGAGTTCTTTGGTTTAGTGATAAAGACAAAGTATATAGCTATAAATGAAGTCGCAAGAGTTGATTGTTTGGATTAAAAGTTCATTACGAACTAGGAAAAGTTCCTAAGTCTCATCTTGGATCTAAACATGTGTCAGGCACTTTCATTTGATTATAAGAATCATTGAAAGATGGGAAATCACTATAGAGATGGTGGACTCTCAAGAACAACATTACATATCCATTAACTAAAGCTTATCCAACAGCAGGATAATCGTCACTTATAAAAGAAGAGTATAAGATACCATGACGATTGGCTTTAGTGCAAGTGGGAGATTGAAAGTAGTATGCACACAAGCCAATCATGTTTGATGATAAAGCATATACTTTGTAACAATCTTATTCATTTATTAATAAAAAGTATTAATTTATTAAAGGCTTTTAATTATCTACATGATGCTGTTTTATAATATGTGATAAACCCATAGTTTTAAGCAATGCTTTTAGAATAATGATGATGATCATTCTAATGAGATCTAAATTCTTAGAAAGCTTAAAACTAAAATAGTTCCCAATCATTAGATTACTAAATTGGGGATTAGTGAATCCGGATAGATTGGTACATCGTTGCTTGCTTCATTGGATGAGGATGATTGATCTCATGATCATTTGTGTGGAACACTAAAGCAAGTATGTAGGTGCTTATTAGAGAATAAGTTCATTTGAACGCATTGCTCGCTAAGGAATACCTAATGGAGTTTAACTTGCTGTCAATAGGAATTCTGTAGTGATAGTAGTACAAGTAATCCTTGGACTTGAGATCATCATAGTATCTTGTGTATGATGAGTTATACTTTGACTTATTCCTTAAGACCCTTAGGGTATATCAAAGGGTATGCTTGGGTATAATAAGTTGTACATGGAGATAATGTATGATCAATAAAGAATCTACCACTTCTAATAAAGAAGAGAAATGTCCTATGTGATTCGATAAATGACAACCCAAAGAGTCCTTGGCGGCGGGTAATGAAATTAGAAAGGAGTTTCTAATTTGCATTATTTGAGTTGTGCATTTAAGAGTCGAAATACATATAATTAAATAAAATAAGACTTGACAATAATTCCATATCTTATATTTAATTGGGACATTGTATGGTGGAAGGATTGAATTGTCTGAACTAACTATTTACTCAAAGGTTCTTTAATGATTAATGTTGAAATCTATATTATCCGGAAAGTCGTTGATCGCTAGGAGACTTATCCCTATTGTAGAATAAATATTATTTATTTAAATAAATTATTTAATTTATTTATTTAAATAAGATTAGAATTATTCTAATTGATTTATTCACAACCTAGGTTTAATATGGAGAACCTAAAGGGTCACACCATAAAAGGAAGAATAATTATTTAAGAAGTTAATGGCATAATCGTAATAATATGTTAAGTATATTTAATTTAATCTATGATGATAGAATAAATTAAATAGCTTAATATTTATTATTTAATATTTAGAAATATTAAATATAAATTAATAAGAGGAGTCTTATTAATATTATTATAATTATTATTATTTTAATTTCTAAAAGAGTTTAGGAATTAATTTAATATAAGTACTCTCATTTATTCCTAATTGGATTAGGAAGGAAAATTAGTTAAAAGAGTTTAATTAATTATCCTAATAAGATTAGGGAGCTTAATTAATTAAAAGAATTTAATTAATTAAATAAATCCCAATTCCTTAATTGTTAAGGTGGGTTGGCCACATCTATAAATAAGAGGTCTTTATTATGGGTGGGGGGTTGTTGACTTTTACAACGACATAATTCCAATTTGTTGGAGAGTACCCTTTTTTATAGAGATAGAAAACTAGGGTTTGAGCCAAATACCCTTTTTCTTGATCATTATAATTCCTTGGTGGATCACCTCTAGAGGCCAAACATATGGGTGGCTAACGTTGATCAAAGGAAGGAACAAAACCGGTGGATTCAAGTTGAGCGAAAGGATTTGGAGGTGAACTTGTACACGAGGAAGCTTCGATCTTCAAGGGTATGATTTTATTCTTTATCTTTTCGTTTAATTAATAATTATGCATAAAGGGTGATCCGGGTATATGGTTTGTAAAATTTTTAAACTCTGATTTTTACACGCTTCCGCACTTTTTATGCAATTTGATTGCGTTCATGAATATTACAAACCTAACAAACTGTTGGGGATATTTCTCTCGCATTTTATCTTTGAGCTCCCATGTAGCCGAAGCAGAGTCCTTATTCTTCATTCTGATCGAAGTGGCGCGACCGCGCCACTTCTATAGTACATGAACACGCTATCGCTACTTGTATGCATTTGCAGCCAGTGTCTTGATTTTGTGATTCTGTCTTGGTCTGAGTATGCTATATTAATTATTATATGCTTATAAACAACCTTAACTTGTGGACTGAGATTTTTTATATATATAGTAAGACATGTTGGTTGATTTAAGTATAAACGTTCAAAGAAGTATAAGGATTTGGAAACCAAATTTTGATAAACATCGCGTAATACATGCTCTGACCTTATGTGTACATGTTGAAATTGTATAACTAATGTGATTATACATGAATAGGATATCATAGTGCATTGGATTGATATTAAGCTTTACTTTGGTAAACTACGCTTGAGGCAAGTATCCTAAACCCTTGTATTACTTAATTCTACAGATATCGTGAGTAAACCTTATCTCTTTGAATGCAAGTTATCTTACTTTCTCGTTCAATTGAGCTAGTATGTTAAACTTTTGACAAAACTATTATTCATGTTGAACTTGGTATTGTTCTTGAATATTGTGAAAGTGTCTATGCCATTTGATTCGGCTAGACTATATGCTTGTTTATAAAACTATCCAAACCAATTGACTGGTGCGGAAATCTTAAAAACCAAGTTGAACAACCCTTATGGTAAGGGGAGTGTTTATTGTTGGAAGCCCTAACACACACTTGAATATTACTGTGGTGTTATACATAACATAGAGTATTGTAGACTAATCATCTATCATACTTATTTCTTTTGGGTTATCAGTTTAATATTGGTAATTCTAGTAGATGTTCAATAGTCCTTAGTGACTGCTCAGTATAAATTGTTTCTCCAGTTGGATACGTTGATAGTCTTTGAATTCGTATATATCTGTTGATTTATATTAAATTATCGTTCTTATTCCAAGGATTTGATTCAAGAGTTGTTGATATTCATTATTCATGATATTATTCTAAAACCTTGAACTATCTTAGAGATGATACTTCGATATTTCAAACTCGTGTTATAAAACTCTTTACCCTTGTTGTATATTATTTGCTGGGCATTTTGTTCTCATTCTTGCTTATCTAAAACCTTTCAGTTAAGGCGGAACAGGGAAGTGTCTCTAGGAAAGATAAGGGCAATGGCAAGGCTACCGACTAGCTTGTTCCTTTATGTTTAAGACTATTATTTTGTATTAAGATTGTTCGTAAACTGTGTTTAAGTTTAAGTAGGATTATGTAATAAGTCTTTATTCGATATTATTATTTAATCTATTAAGTACTGTAGGTTGCGAGACTTGGGGGAATAATTATAATAAATCATTGTATATTATTCAAAATTGGAATTTCCGCTGTGAATATGTAATTCTAGTTATTATGGTATTACCATGAGAACGTGATGAAGCGAATTTGAGTGACCAAGTGGCGGTCCAAATTTGGGGGGTGTCACAGGTTGGTATCAAAGCTATAGTTATAAAACTTAGGAACGAGAGTCCTTATATTATAATTTAGAAGCACTTAGAACCTAGAAAGGGATGAAACTCATATAGAGTTTTCCTAGAGAGTAACTTAGTGTGATATAGAATATAACTTCATTCTATACAATGAACTTATGTTATTTAGCATTCTAATGGAGTTGTTGTTTATGTTAACTTGTGTTGGTGATTATAGGATGATTGACATGGGAGGACCTAGCCGAGTAGTAGAGGAGGAGCCGCGTGGTATCCACGTGGTATATAAGGTTCCATTGATAGCGAAGCCCATATCAGTAGTGGCCCCTATTCATGATGATGATGAGGAGGAGGAGATGGAGCCTCTACCTGGGGAGTCTGATCCGGAGGAGGAGCCTATGGAGGAGCAGCCCGAGCCTATGGAGGACTCCGACGAGGCTAATTTTGAGGATCGGATGTTGGGGGAGTATGAGGAGAAGATTTTGGAGTTGGGATGTAGAGTGGAGGAATTAGAAACTGAGGCTAGGGAAAGAGAGTCCGAGTTCCAGAAACTGAGGGACGAGGACTGTAAGACCTCGAATTTTATGAAATGAACGTATTCAATTTTTCTATAATTATTATTCTATTTAGTATATGGTTAAATTGATAAAAGTTTAAAGTTAAAGGTGATATTTGAAAATTTTGCAAAGAAAGCAAGTTGATATAAAATATTCGTTGTTTCGGGGAATAATCATTTTAATAGGGAATATTCGTACGATGGCACAATTATTGGTGGACCCCACAACGGAAGTATTGTCGTATTTAGAAAATGACAATATTATCTTTTTATAAAAATAACGGCGAATGTTTTACCGTTAAACTGTTGAACTACCCGGTAGTAAAAGTACAGTAATACGCGTGGTTCGATAGTAGTACACAGTATTGATTATTGATGCTTACGTAAGAAGTCACTTAGTTATACTACATCATATCTCTCATATTATTGATTCAATTACTGTCACAGTATCATCTGCATAATATTTTATATTATTAAATCAATAATTGAGACGACAAAGTTATTCATATTATTATTTAAAATATTGACGATGTCTAGATGTTCTGTCAAGAAGAGGTTTGGTCACCTAATTGCTCACCAATAAGGAGAAATCCTTATCAGAAAGCCCCCTCTTTCTTGGGAACGACTTGGTTGTTAAATATTATGAGTTATAATATTAATGATGAATAAGTTCGTGTTTATTAAAGATGAAATTGATAGTTCCATTGTGTTGGGATTATTAGTGTTAGTGGAAATCGACATTTATTTCGATAATAATTGATTTCTGGAGGTTATATTAACCAATCTGGTAATTAATCGGATAAATGAGCAATTAATTGCTATTAATTCACAGGCTTATAATTATTTGTTCACATGTGTGTACTATTGATTCACATGCATGTACTATTAGGGGAGGTGGTGCAAAATTTATAATACTTGCATGACTAAATTAAATATATTGGTATAGATGAAGGTACTTTACTGTAATTATTTTTTTCACATGTATAGAACTATTGAGTCACATGATTGTACTATTGATTCACATGATGTACTACTAGTGTGACGCACCCAAAATAGGTATACATCACCCATTTTGAGTCATCAATAACATGGTACAGAAACAAGTACAACTTTATTAATACAACATATAAACTGTGAGTTTAAATACAAATATTGACATCTAGACAATATTCACACCCAAATAAGTCCTCATTACAATTATTGGTACATAATTTTACAAAAATGGTGAGGACTACTAGTACAGCTCTCTAGAACCATCATTCCACACCCTGACTAGAACTCGCTACATTCGCGCCTCCTGAGAAGAAAAATGGAACAAAAAGGAAAAGGGTGAGCTCAACTAGCCCAGTAAAGAATATTATGACTAAGATAATATAGAACAAATTATCGTTAGTCTTCAACAGGGAAAAATCTGATAAAATACAATAGACAACAAGTTTCAGATCAATATTCGCAGCGAAAATAATAATTCACAGAAGAGTTATGTAGAGAATGAAATCTACTATTATCTATGAATTTAAAAGTCCATCATCAATATTTTATCCCTGTAACGTCAATCAATATACATCTTGAATCAAATAATCATCTTTGCACTACAGGCGAAAGATATTCATCAGTCGGTCATGTTCATCTCAACACTTGTATATCTTTGCACTACGGGCCAAAGATATTCATAAGAAAATCAACCATCCTTGCACTACAGGCCAAAGATATTTAGTAATATCATCATTTAGGACTGAGGATGATGAAAAATATTTTATAGAAAACGAATCCAGTGAAACAAAAGAATAAATATTAAGGATTCATATTTCAAATAATCCAAGTTCAAAAATACTTCATAAATAACCGTAGTGAAGTAAAATTCAAGAATGATAAAAACATGGATACAATCAAAGCTAGTATCCATAATAGATATTTTGGACAAAAAACAAAAATTTAATTTTTCTATGAATAATGCCGTACTCGTGAATAGTGTCGTATACGTGAATAGTACCGTATACATGAATAGTAACTCCGACACTAAAAGGCAAGAATTTCACAAAAAAATCTTACCAATATTCCAGCATAATGATATTAGAAGAAATAATATCATTTTAAAAAAATAATATCCCTTACCTCGAAAAGACGGTACTTCTGACTGGAATACTGGATATAGTGGTGAAGGGAACTTGCACTATATAGCAACACTCAAAGTATCAAAATACTCACAAGAATACACTCGATAATATGGAGAGAGAAAAATTCAGTTTCTGGTGTGATTTTCAATTCTAACCTAAGCACCCTATTTATAGAAAATTGCTTAGAACACTAAAGCAAAAAATTTAATAAAATATTAATATTATTTATTTAAATTCTTACGCCCACCTTGACCATCTGAATTCAGCCACCACTAATGCAAAAACAAAAAAAAAGTTTTTGTTACTAAAAATAATTAAACTTTCAAAAATCAATTATTTCGGAACTACGGAACTTCAATAATTCATAATAAATAGTCCTTTTATCAGAAAAATTCAAACCTTATGTCCTTTCCATAGAAAATTTCATTCTCTACAACTTTTTAGAAGAAAGTTTTTCCAAATTCCAAACAGAAATTAACCGAAATCCACATACGGACGATTTTACAAAGCTATAATCAAATTTCAACAAGAAATGGGCCCTGACGACATGTTTAACATGTTTTAAACAACTTTTGCAACAAAAATATTCTTCCTCCTCATATATTCATATATCCCACATTCATTGTAAAAAATATCACCATTATTATATTATTAAAATACAATAATATATTTAAATGAATTGTTTTATTAGAAAAGATAAAATATCAATTTTTTTACTTTAAAATTTTCTCCATTTATATCCACATAAAATGAATATTTTCCTTATCATATAAATCAATAATTAATTATTCACAAATAATATTACAGAATCACAATATCGACAACCAGGCCATTCCCAGGAAAGAGGGGGCTTTCCAATAAGGATTTCTCCTTACTGGCGCGCAATTAGGTGACCAAACCTCTCCTTAGACAGAACTTTCTAGACATTGCCAATAATACTATCTAATAATATTATTCAAATAATATGAATTAATAATTCGATAAAGGAAAATATTGTGTAATGATAATTATTGAAACAACAATAATATAAAATATCAAAGTAGCAATTATTGAATCAATAAAAAATATTGAGCAATAATTACCGTAACAATTCTTCGAGTAGTGCCTTCTTACGTAAGAATCAATAATTGGTGCAATCTGGTAATAGCTACTTGTGTTTTTAACCACCGGTATTCCAACAAGATTAATGATAATAACTACTGCAGTTATTTATAAACAACTTATATTTGTCGTTTTTTTCATCCAATCGCTTTTGTTATGGGACCCACACAAAATTTTGCACCGTCGCATTTAATATTCCCCGACAGTAAGAATATTCCACGACCAAACGAATATTCCCCGACAATAATGAATATTTTATAACCACTTGCTTATTTGAAATATTTGCGCATTTTACCCATAACTAACCACATTAATCAAATCAACCCTTACTATTTCAAAATAATAAATAGAGGAAGTTTAATTTTATTTATAATAAGTTGGGGTCTTACAATTAAGGGAGGTGGTGCAAGTTTGATAATACTTGCAGGACTAAATTAAAAATAAAGGAAAAGATGAAGGTATTATACTGTAATCTTTCGAGTCCCAAAACGTGCAATTATTGAAACTATATTTTCTTATAAATAGAAGCTCATTCTTCTTTCATTCTCACCAATTCACTAAGTTTCACAAGAACAATTATAGAGAGAGAAGCTATAGAGAGAAAGAAGAAGCGAAGTCTGCTACTTCACTATTTTCGTATCTAGTCTTCTTCTGAGGTAAGGGGTATTATTTATTTCATATTCTGAAGAGATTTTATTTTTTGTATTCATATGAATATTATTTTCGTTCAATATTCATAAAGAATATTATCTTCATTCAATATTCGCAGGAATATTATCTTCGTTAAATATTCGTTAGAATATTATTTTTGTTCAACAGTTGTAAGGGATGTTATTTTTGTTCGATATTCGCTTCAAATAATATTTTCTTCCATACTCTGTAGTATGTAAGTAATATTATTTCGTTTCAGATTTCGAATTCTATACTCATTTTGTTAAAGTTTTGGCTTCTATACTCCATGAAATTAGTAGAATATCCTTGAAATTTGCGTTTCATCTAGTATCATTTCACAAGGATATTTTCTGCACATTCTTGTTAAATTTTAAGCTTTTCATGCCGGAGTATTGTCCATGAGTACTATTTATTTATACGGTACTATTCACAAAAGTACTATTCATAAAGTACTATTCATGTGTATTATTCATAAAGTACTATTCGGGTTACTATTCCCGAAGTACTATTTATGGGGTACTATTCACCCGGAGTACAATTCATGACAAAAATTAATTTATTTTTGGTCCAAATCATTTTTGATACAATATCATTCTTGAAATTTACTCAACAAAGTAGTATCGTGTTTGTAATTTGAACGTTATTGAATTCTGGATAAATTAAATTATAAATCTTTAAAAATTTATCCTTTATTTCTTTTAATTGAATTCTTATATCATTGTCATCATCCTCGTGCTTATATTGTGATGAAAGTCATCTTTGGCTTATGTGCATAAACAGACTGTTGATTGGTATGATTATGACCAGGGATCATTCGGTATAATCATGACCCGTAATGTTATAAATGATGTGGTAAAAGTCCTCATTGGCCCGTGGTGCATTGATGGACAATTGTTGGTATGATTATGACTAGGGATTATTCGGTATAATCATGACCATTGATGATTATATGAATATCACTGGCCATGGTGCAGGGATGATTCAATGATGTGGTTTATTTATTAAAAATCGAGTCTCGTGATAAAGTTGATGAAAAACTTTTAAATCATAGAAGATAGTAGATATCATGCTCTACTTGACTCTTCTAATGGATTGCTTATTCCACTGCAGTTGTTGATCTAAAACTTGTTGTCTATTGTATTCTATCGGTTGTTATCTTTGTTGAAGGCTAAGGATAATTTATTACGCATTATCTTAGTCATAATATTTCTTCTTTGGGCTAGTTGAGTTCACCTTTTCTTTTCTTTCGTTCTCTTGAGAAATGAGAATATAAATTGAACTCGGCTGGGAGAGCGGATTGACTTGATGCAGATGGTTGTTTTAGTAGTCCTCACTATTCTATGAAATAGTGTGATAATAATTGTAATGAGGACTCCATTGAGAGTAGATATTGTCTAGAAGGCAATATTCTTATTTAAACTCTCAGCTATGTTTTGTCGTATATTTCCCGACAGTTGTATAATTAAGTTTGTATTTGATTTATGTACCATGTATTTGGTGACTCAAGATGGGTGATGTATACCTGTTTTGGGGGCGTCACAGTTGGTATTAGAGCTTAGGGATATGATCCTTGGCTGAGATGTGAGACAAGAACTAGGAGGAGAGGGACAGTGAATTCCTTCGCTAGTATGACCTACCTAAGTTTATTTGGTAATTAATTGGTCGGTTAGAGTATAGGGATAATATGTGACATGTCAATTAACCCTTGTTTTGTGACAGTGTTTGAAAATGGCATCTGAAAATATTGACATTAGCAATGAAGCACATGAGACCGTTGAGTCACTAACCATCAATACCTAGGATAATGTGCAACAAGAAGATAATAATCCTCAGGTAAACAACAACACCGATCAGATGATGAACGATGGGATGTTCAGAGGCTTAATGCAATTCATGCAACATCAGGCGAGAGAGACTGCTGTTCAAAATATAGGTGGAAACACTGGCAACTCTCGGATGGTCACTGCTAAGCAGTTCAAGGAACTGGGAACGCCGGAGTTTTTGGGAAAGCCAGAACCACTTAAGGAGGAGACGTGGATAAAGCAGATCACCAAGATATTTGATGTCTTGGAATGCTTAGAGGAGCAAATGGTTCCCTTCGCCACCTTTATGTTGCGTGAAGAGGCAGATTATTGGTGGGAATCGGTAAAGCGTACCTAGCCTGACGCACTCAAAATGTCTTGGGAGAAGTTCCAAGAATTGTTCAATGACAAGTACTTTCCCGAAAGTATTCCGTGACGCCCCCAAAATAGGTATACATCACCCATCTTGAGTCGCCAAATACATGGTACAAAATTCAAATCCAACTTAATAATACAACTGTCGTGTAAAATACGACAAAACATAAACTGAAAGTTTTAATACGAATATTGTCTTCTAGACAGTATTTAAACTCAAATGAAGTCCTCAATACATTTATTATCAAACTATTTCATAAAATAGTGAGGACTACTACTGCAAACATCTGGACCGTCACTCCGTTCCCTGACTAGTCCCGGCTATGTTCTCATTTCCTGAAGAGAACAATGAAAACAAAAGGGTGAGCTCAACTAGCCCAGTAAGAAATATTATGACTAAGATAATGCGGAATAATTTATCGTTAGCCTTTAACAGTTTTAAACTGATCAAATATAATAAACATCAAATTTAACTGCAGCGGAATAAGCAATCCATTAGAAGAGCCAAGTAGAGCTTAAAATCTGCTATCTTCTATGATTTAAAAGGTTTTTCATCACTTTTATCGCTGAGACTCAGCATAAAAAATAATCCACATCATCGAATCACCCCTGCACTACGGCCAAGGATATTCTTTAGTATCACGACCACAAATTATCCATGCACTAAGGGGTAAGGATATTCGTGTATTCATCAATGGTCATGATCATGCCAACAACTGTCCATCAATGCATTACGGGACAATGAAGACTTTTACCACATCATTTGTAACATTACTGTTATGATTATATCGAATAATCCCTGGTCATAATCATACCAAGTCCATCTATGCACTACAGGCCACAGACGACTTTCAACATAATATAAACATGAGGATGATGACAATGATATAAGAATTCAATAAAACAAGTTCACGGATAAAATTTTAAAGATTTATAATTTAATTTATCCTAAAATCAAGAACGTCCAAATTGTAAACATGATACTGTTTTGTGGAGTAAAATTTAAGAATAATATTGTACCAAAAAAAATTTGGACCGAAAACGAATCAATTTTTTATCATGAATAGTACCCCGGGTGAATAGTACACGAGTGAATAGTATCCCATGAATAGTAATTTGGAAATAGTAACCCCGTGAATAGTACTCCGGCATGAAAAAGTTAAAACTTATCAAAAATGCCCAGAATAATATTTCAATGAAAAGATATTAGATGAAGCGTAAATATCAAGGATATTATACTAATTTCATGGAGTAGAGAAGCCAAAACTTTAACCAAATGAGTATAGAATTCGAAAGCTGAAATGAAATAATATTACTTACATACTACAGAGTATGGAAGAAAATATTATTTCAAGCGAATATTGAACAAAAATAACATCCCTTACCTTAAAAATAAGAGTATTCCAACTGGTATAGCGGGGATATTCTTGAAGAAAACTTTCACTATTTTCAACGCTCAAAGCTTTCTAAAACTCGAAAAAAATATGCTCAATATTATAGAAGAAGAATTCTTTGATTCTGGTGTGATTTTCAATTCTAACTAAGCATCCTATTTATAGGAGAATGGAAAGGATACTATTTAGAATTTATTCACGGACTGCACAGTTGTTAAAAATTACGGACGCAACTTTCGTCGGCTGAAATTTTTTATAAATTACTATGCAATAAAATATTCTAATAAAACAAAAACTTTGAATAAAATATAATATATTCTATTTATAATATAATAAAACAAAACTTATTATAATAATAACGTATAAGTAACTTATCCCATGACCAACTTTTCCATCTAAAAAGCTTCGTATATATATATATATATATATATATATATATATATATATATATATATATATATATATATATATCCTATTTCTATCTGGACTCCGTATTTTCTTAAAATGCGGACTTATTTTTATTTTGTTTTTTTGTTTTTTTTAAATAACTAAAAATAAATAAATAAATAATTATGAAACTGGAATTTTTACATAATACAGTATTTTGGGTGTGATTTGGATACATTTAACAAAACATGTTTGTACAATCTGTGCAGACTGTACATACATTTTTTGGTATAGGTATCCAAATTACGTCCAAAATATTGTATTATGAAAAAATTTCAGTTCCATAATTTTATTTTTTTTAGTTGTTTTAAAAAAAAAAAAAAAGCAAAAATGCACAAAAAAAAATTTGGTGCATCTTTTACTCCGGTCAGGACTCCATTTGGATCGGGTTTATATATATATATATATATATATATATATATATATATATATATATATATATATATATATATATATATATATTAGAGAGAATATTGTAGAGAATATTCACGACAAGTTCGATCTTCTTACCCTTTTTTTTTTTGGGGTGATAGGGTTATTTCCTGGATAAAAATTTTAAGGCGGAATAGTAGGGGATGGTGACTCATCTGAGAAGATGATCAACAAAGACACCTTCAAAGATCTACGAGAGACGGACTAGTCAACCAAGAAGCGCCAGAGAGTCTTGATCATCGAAGCAGTGATGGCCCACGCCATCATCAGCTTTTGCTTTTACATAAAGCAAAAGTCTTTTACTTTAGTTAAAATGTAAAAGTAAAAGTAAAAGAATAACTTTTGCTTTTACTTAAGTTAAATGTTTTTAACTTTAGTTAAATGTTTCTTACATTTACCAATGTAAAAGTAAATGTAAAATGTTTCTTACGTTTTACTTTTACTTTAGTAAATTACTTTTACTTCAGTTAATGTAATAGTGATTCCTGCGTGAATTAAGCCTAAACTAACTAAGAAGATCGGTTTTTGAAGCTTCGCCTCCTGAATAACTAAGAGAGAAGGAGAGGGACCTCGGAAGAGCTTTACAGAGAGAGAAGCTCCGAGGCTTCAATTTGAATTAAGCCTAAAGAAACTCTAACACTTGAGTTTCTTTAAATAGAAAACTGAAAAGTAAATTACTATTGATTCACGCAGGAATAACCCTATCCCCTACCATCACAAAAAAAAACTTAGGTGCTATGGAAGCCAGTCTGCACAATGGTCCTATCCATTTTAATTGCTTTCCTGACTTCACACTTAGTCTAAGTGATCAACACCTATTAAAGGCTTTAACATTAAATATTAAAACAGCAGGAGAAATTACACAAATGATTGAAGGATCTCAACCAATTGCTTTAATCTATAGAATTTATTATAAAACCATGAAGACTAATTTGAATGTCCATGCTCTTAATAAAAGCCCTAAAGATCATACTGTATTAATTCAAAGTTCAACCAGTGATGCTAATATCCAAATCCCTAGAACAATTCTATGGAAAGATATTACATTACCCAGTCATTGGATTTTACCAAGTGAAATACCACAGCAGCCTGTAGTAAATAACGTAGTGAACATTGAAAACATAAGGCAATTCTCTGATGGAACTGTCAAAGTTAGCTTTGAACGTTCTAGAAGACCAGTTATTATAGAGGATTATTCTAGTTCCTCAGCTCCTTCTATGAATCTGCCTAGAAGAGATTCTGATGTCCTTAGTAACCCTTCTATAAGAGACATTAAGTTAAAAGGAATTTTAAATCAAGGTCAAACAAGTCATCCTTGTTATTCTTGTCATCCTCAGAATTACCCAGTCGAAGAAGAAAGCTCTTCTTCTCCGACTCCTTCTGAGCTTCCTACTCAGTCTGATTTTGATGTTCCAATTAATAATCAATTAAGAGTCATTAAGAAAGAATTTGTGTTAGATTGGATTAATCTTGTAAATGATTTTAACTCCAAGTCTAATAAAATTAAAAGACATCAATTTAGAAAAAATCACCCAACTGAGAAAGAAAGGGATAAAATTGTTAATAAATGGAAGAAATTTATTAATAATGAAAAAATTAATATTACCTTCTATGATTGGTATGAAGCGTGATCAATTTAAATGCAATGTTATAACTAAAACTCAATGGGTCAAAAGAAGACAAGTCTAAGGTTTAAATCTAGTCACCCACCCTTAGAATCATCTTAATTTCAAAAAAAATACTTGATGAATGACCCGACCCATTTAAAATCTCAAATGGAATTAATGATGATAAAAAATCATTGAATGCAGTTAAATTTTAGTAACTAATACCTAGCAACCTGTTGTAGGAAAAGCAGTTAGGCGAGGATTGAAGAAAAATTTGAAGAAAATATAATTAAAAACCGAGTCAAAAATTGTTCAACCACTATTAAAACTACCGGAAAATAGAGAAAATTAGGTTTACCTAATAAAGACGTTGATCTTACGGTAGCCTATTGATCGATTATTTAAAAATTAAAAACAAAGACTGAACCAGAAACTAGCGGTACTATTGCTATTATCGATCAGATTAACTCCGATAATGAAAGCAGTAGTCAGTCTGATAGTCAATCAGCTACCTCATCAGTTCAAGATATTCAGGAACAGTTAAATAAATTAACCGTCCATAATACCAGTATGACCAGAAATTGGTATTCTAGACCAACTCCTCCAGATCTACAATTTGAAGAGAGAAATCTAGATAAACAATTTTCTGTTTCGTCTAATAAAATTTATGAATGGAATATTGACGGATTTAGCGAACAGGAAATCCTCAATAAGTTAAATCACATGTCCATGGTGGCAAACAGCTATCTAACCAAATTCAACACTCTAACTCAACCAGATATTGTTGAATTATTGGCTAGTGGATTTACAGGTATTCTCAGATCTTGGTGGGAAAAACATCTCACTGAAGATTCTAGATTATCTATTATCCATGCTGTTCAGTTAGATGCTGAAGGTAACCCGATTTTTGATGAATCTATAGGGATTGGGCCACCTGATGGAGTAAATACTTTGATTTATACTATAATAAAACACTTCGTAGGAACCCCCAGTAACATCACAGAAAGAATTCACGATCAGCTAAGTAATCTCACTTGTCCCACTCTAAGTGACTTTAGATGGTACAAAGATGTTTTTACTTCTAGAGTTATGATGAGAAATGACAGTAATAAACCTTTCTGGAAAGAAAAATTTGTTAATGGTTTCATCAGTCCTTATTTGCTCATAAAGTTCGTGAAGAACTTAGTAAAAATTTAGGATATATTGATTATGATAATCTCACTTATGGTGACATAATCAGTTATATTCAAAAGATAGGATTAAAAATGTGCATTGATTTTAAGTTAGCCAAACAAGCTAGTAAAGACAAGAAAAAAGCTAAATATGAGCTCGGAACATTTTGCGAGCAATATGGTTTACCTCACGTGGCTCAAAATGCAGACGAAAGCACGAGCATAAACATATTGACTCTCCACAAAAGTCATAGGCGTCCACAAGAAAAGACGCCAATCATCATAGAGATAAGAATCAAGATAGTTATTATAATAAACCCAAACCCACTAATAAAAAAAAAGGACTAAAAGAACTAAGAAATTTGATAAAAGTAAAATTGTGTATTGCCACAATTGTGGGCAAAAGGGTCATTATAAAAGTGAATGCAAAATAAAATGAAATTGTCTCGGTTAAATATTACTAGCGAAGATCTTTGATATATATTAGAGTTAATGAGAATAGAAAATGAAGATAGTAATGATGAAGACTCTAACATTTTATATTCCTCTGAAGAAAAGCAGTGAAAATAATTGAGGCGAGCTACCATGAAGTCACCATCATCTAAGTAATAATTGCAATGAAAATTGTTGCACTAAAAAGATTAATGTAATTAACAAGGATGATGAAGAGAGTTCTTTGTTAATTGACTTAATTAGTAAAATCACCGATCCTAAGTTAAAAGCCCAATACACAAAAAACAGTTAAAAAGATTTACTAACTAAAGATAATAGAAAAAACGATAAGTTTATTAAAGCTAAAGAAAACCAATTTTAGTCTTAATAAAACTTTGAAAAGATTTAAATCTCCAGTTAAAGAAGTCAGTCTTCCAGAATTAAATCAAGAAGTTAATAAATTAAAGAAAGAAATTGCTAATTTAAAATTAGAAGTCTCTATTCTAAGAAAAGATTTTGACAAAAGGCCTGATCTTCAGATCAATGATTCCTCATCTAGTGATGAAGATCACGATGAACCAGAATCATCTGGTACTAAAGATATTTCGGACTTATTCATTCAAGGTCTCTCACTTAAAAGAATTAAAGACATCACCATTCAGAAATGGTATGTTTCTATTAACCTAGTTGTGGATAAAAACTTTTCAATACAGCTTACTGCCTTGGTAGATACAGGTGCAGATTTAAATTGTATCCAAGAAGGTCTAATCCCGACTAAATATTATAAAAAAACCAGTGAAAAATTAAATTCAGCTAATGGTAGTCAAATGGAAATAAGATATAAATTACCTAAAGTACATATTTGTCAAGATAACATGTGTTTCAAAACATCTTTTGTTTTGATTCGCAATCTTACAGATAAAATTATTTTGGGTTTACCATTTATATACTTATTATACCCATTTACAACTAGTAATGAAGGATTAACCTGTAAACATTTAGGAAAGAAAATAACATTTAAATTTCTTATTAAACCAAAAGAAAGAGATTTAAAATACATTCAAGAAGAATCCATTTCTAAATCATTAAATTTAATAAATCAGAAATCTACACATTTGAATTTCTTAAAGAGGAAATCAAATATAAAAGAATTGAAGAACAACTTCAAAATAAAGAGGTTCGCTCAAAAATTGAAGAATTAAAACCTACATGAAGATTAACCTTTGTTCAGATTCCCCAATGCCTTTTGGCATAGAAAGAAAACATATGGTTAGGCTTCCTTATGCTTTAAGGAATTCAAAGAACATTTAATTCCTACTAAGGCTGAACCTATTCGGATGAGTCATGAACAAATGGAGTTATGTAAAAATGAAATCAATGATCTCCTTAATAAAGGGTTGATTAAACCCAAAGAAATCCCCTTGGTCTTGCTTCGCTTTCTATGTCAACAATGAAGCGAGAAAAGAAAGAGGTGTACCTCGTTTAGTTATCAATTACAAACCATTGAACAAGGTCTTAGAATGGATTAGGTACCCCTTCCCAACAAAGACGACCTTATCGATAGGTTAAGTAATGCCACCATTTTCGATGAAATTCGACCTTAAATCCGGTTTCTGGCAAATTGCCATTCATCCTGATGATCAGTATAAAACAGCATTCACCACTCCGTTTGGACATTATGAATGGAATGTTCAAGCATTTGGCCTAAAAAATGCTCCAAGTGAATTTCAAAATATCCTCAATGACATATTAAACCCTTTCAGCCATTTTATCGTTGTTTATATCGACGACATTCTTGTTTACTCCAAGACTATTGAAGAACATGAAAAACATTTAAAATCGTTCTTCACTACTGTTAAAGTAAATGGTCTTGTTCTTTCTCCTTCCAAATGCAAAACTGTTTGAAAGTCGAAATAAGGTTTCTTGGTCTTAATATCTTCATGGACAAGTTCAAATTTATTGAACGAGCTATTCAATTCGCTGACAAGTTCCCAGATAAGATAACCAATAAAACCCAACTGCAGAGATTTCTTGGCTCGCTAAATTATATCGGCAAGTTCTACAAGAATCTCAGGAAGATTTGCAAACCTCTTTTTCAGCGTTTGCAAAATAATCCTCCACCATGGACTGACATTCATACTTCTGCAGTCCAACAAGTTAAAAAATATGTCAAGACATTGCCCTGCCTTGGCATTTCCAATGATTCAGCGTTCAAAATTGTTGAAACAGACGCCTCAGATATTGGATTCGGGGGCATTCTTAAACAAAAGTTAACATCAGACTTCCTTGAACAAATTGTTCGATTTCATTCCTAGTGGCGTGGAATACTACACAATCAAAATATAGTACTATTAAAAAGAAATTCTTTCATTAGTATTATGTATTAATAAATTTCAAAATGACTTATTAAATCGAAATTTACGGTTCGCATTGATTATAAGTCGACCAAATACATATTAGTAAAAGATGTTGAAAATTTAGCCTCTAAGCATTCTTTAAGCTAGATGGCAAGCCTTATTGAGCATTTTGATTTTGATATTGAATACATTAAAGGCAAAAATAATTCTATTCTGATTTTCTTACGAGAGAATTTATTCATACAGTACTATCTGATCAAGAGTTTCAGAGGCTCATCCTCCTCTCGTCCCCTTAGCCCAAGTGGCCCAAGTAATCAACCAAGAGGCACCTTAGTCCCTCACCCGATTACCCACATCTACCCGACCAAACAAATTTTACATTCTTGGGACAATCCCCAAGCCTTACATTCGATTTTAATAAATAAACCTGAACCCATTGACCCATTCAGTAACCCAGCAAAGACTTCGTCTTCAGCTCCCAGTCACTCCTCTTCTGAGCATGTGCTCAAATGGGAAAGTTATTTGTTTCATATCGAACCCTACATGAAACCAAAAAATGATCCAGTTAAGCTTGCTGCCCAGTTTTTCCCTCCTGGTTGGCATTTTCCTCCAAAGACTCCTTATAAGTCTCTTGTTTATTATAAGGACATTCTCCTTGGCCGAGTCGATAAATATCAAACCAATTTATGCAAACAATGATAAATCAAAAGTTCTTTATCATTCTTTGTATATTAAACAATTCCTTCAGATTTCTGATTGGGGAAAACATCCCTCCGATCTAATGGAACTCTCTAATCATAGTTATCCTTTTTGTTTTTATGATTATATTGAAGCCTGGTATAAGGTTCTCCTTCATCAGAACGAGTCCCATAGTCATTCCTGGTTTATTCAGTTTGATCATAAATTCAAAAGTCCAATCCCTTATTGGTTCGTTCTCTGGTGGTATAGGCATGGTTCTACCTATGACCTCCTTCCCGACCCCCTTAAGGTCCAAGTTACCCATTTTTCTAATAATAGTAAACCAGATCCAAGGAATGAAAACATTCATATCACTCTCCTCTTCATTAGTAAATACAAAGTTCCATGGATTCTTAAATGGCAATACGGTATTTCTCCACCCTCTGTTGCTAGTAATTCAGTAGTCATTTCTGATCCACTCCCTAGACTTTCCCGCTTTTTCTACATCAAATGGTGGGATAAGTTCGACGTTAACGAATAATTGAATCGTTTCAACAGAATTCCTGTTGCCCCTATTGCAATTTCAGTTAAATCCCCAGTCATTCAGACTAAGGATTCTAAAGCCATTCCTTTAGAGCCCTCTTCCTCAAGTCAGAAAAAGATTTCAAAAGAATCTGAGTCAAAACCAGGATCCTCACAGATCCTCCCTGTTCCGTAGCATTTCTGATTTCAAAGATTGCTCCGGTAGTGAGTTAAAACTTATTGCTCAAGCCCTCAATAGGAGAATTGATGAGTTACACGAAGAAGCCTCTAGGCATTCCTCAGCTTCTTCCCAGAATGACTCAGTTAGTCAATTTGCAGAAGATGATGGTCTGTACGATCCCTACGGCACCATCAACCTTCAGGATGCTCAGGACCCATTTGCCTGACATCTAAAAAGTTGCTGCTCAGATTAGCACTTTTGCTCGGCCCGATTCTTCGATCGATTAGCACCGCTTTCTCGTGACCGATTCTTCGTCAGATTAGACTTACTTTTGCTCCGTGACCAATTCTTATTCGATTAACCAAACACTGCTTTCTCGTGACCAAATACTATTCAACATAGGATTCCACTTTTCAGCCGAAAGTTGCTCAACAGTAAAAAGAGGCTCTTTTCCACCGAAAGCAGGGTCGAGTCAAAAGTTGTCGGCCAAAAGCATCTGTAATAGTCAAAGTTAGCACTGTTCATCAACAGTTGCTTGTCTGTACTTTTACTTTTTGCTTTTACCTTAGTAACTTGCTTTTACTTTTTGCTTTTACTTTAGGTAATTCACTTTTACCTAAGTTAAATGTTTCTTACTTTTGCTTTTACTTTAGGTAATTCACTTTTACCTAAGTTAAATGTTTCTTACTTTACCCAAGTAAATGTAACAGTTCACTTTCCTTGTTCTATAAAAGGAAGGCGAGCTCATTTGGCAAATCAGTTTTCGAAACTTAGAAAGACTCTGAGCTCTCTCTCTCAGAAGAATCTTTAGTTTCTACCTCTGATCAGCCTACTTAACCCCTCTTCTCCAATTCTCTAGTCAAATTTTTAAATTTGTAAGTTCTTGTTTTATTTTAAGTTTTTAGTTTGTACATAGTATTCACCATTAATACAATTCAGTTACTTATTTATCAAACTGTATTTGATTGTGTATGCGCTCTCTCTGTTCTCTCTACAATATATATATATATGTATACACCATTCCCACCCGTGACTACATTCTCTGCCAATTCAATTTTTTCCCACACATGGTCCCCACATGTGGCCCCACCTTTATTATATTAACTAATTTTCTACCGATTATTTTGAAAAATAGGTAAGTGGGAATCCAAAATTTACCACAAATACTTCATAAAAATCCCCTCAATATTTTTAACAATATTTATCATCATTATTATAATTCACAATATTTAACAACCAGGTCGTTCCCTAGAAAGAGGGGGCTTTTCAATAACGATTTCTCCCTATTGGCGTGCAATTAGGTGATCAAACCACTCCTTGACAGAACTTCTAGACATCGTCAATATTGCAAATAATAATATTAATAACCTTGTCGTCTCAATTATTGATTTACTAATATATAAAATATCGACAATAATTGAATCAAATAACGTGAGATACTATGCAGCAATTACTGTAGCAATAATTGAACAAAACTGAGTGACTTCTCACGTAAGCATCGATAATCAATACCGTATGCTATTATGTAACCATGCGTATTACTGTACTTTTAACACCAGGTGTTTTAACAGTTAACGGTAAAACTTTCGCCGTTATTTTTATAAAAAGATATTTTTGTTGTTTTCTTAATCCAACAATAATTCCGTTATAGGGTCCACCAATGATTGTGTCATCGTTCGAATATTCCCTGTTAAAACAAATATTCCCTGACCAATCGAATATAATATAACAACTTGCATACTTTGCTAAATTTATAAATATTACCTACAACTATAACATTATATTAAATTCACTTGATAATATTCAAAAATGATATTTATAGAAAAATCATTTTTGTTCATAAAAGTTGGGGTCTTACAACCTCCCCTTATGAAATTTCGCCCTCAAAATTAGGGTACATACCTGGTATGACGAAGAGGTGAGGATACCTTGATTTCATTTTAGATTCTAACTCCCAGGTCATTTCCTCAACATTGTGGATTCTACACAATATTTTTACTTGAGGTATAACTTTAGAGCATAAAATATGTTCCTTCTTATCATAGATTTTAACAGGAACCTCTTCATACGTTAAATATTCTGCTATTTCATCCGGTTCTAACTCAATAATGTGGTTCGTGTCTTCCACATATTTACGTAACATGGATATGTGAAAAATGTTATGAACAATAGACATACTTGGAGGTAAGGCGAGTCTATAGGCCACAGTTCCTACTCGATCGAGAATTAAAAATTGGCCAATAAATCGAGGATTGAGCTTTTCTCTCTTTATAAATTTTGTAACTCCTTTCCATGGAGCTACACGTAACAACACATGATCTCCAATATTGAATTCCACGTCCTTTCGATGAAGATCAACATAACTCTTTTGTCGATCTTGTGAGGTTTTTATACGTTGTCGGATCGTTTGAATCATTTTCGTAGTCATACGTACCAACTCCGGTCCGAACAACGTTATTTCACCCACCTCATCCCAGCATACTTGAGAATGACACTTGCGTCCATACAACGCCTCGAATGGAGCCATGCCAATACTTGCTTGATAACTATTGTTGTACAAAAACTCCACCAATGGTAAGAACTTGTCCCAACTTCCTTTGAAGTCAAGGACACAGAGTCTTAATAAATCTTCAAGAGTTTGAATAGTCCTTTCCAACTGCCCTTCGGTTTGAGGATGATATGCCGAACTAAATCATAAATCCGTGCCCATAGCTTTTTGCAAACTAACCCAAAATCTTGAAGTGAATCTTGGGTCTCGATCAGAAACTATGGATATTGGCATACTATGCAATCATACAATCTCGTTTATGTACATACGAGCAAGACGTTCAAGTGTATAAGTTTCTCGTATCGATAAAAAATCAGCAGACTTGGTCAATCTATCAACAATGACCCAAATTGCATCTATGCCTTAAGAAACCTTGGGAAGACCAGTAACGAAATCTATGGTAATGTGCTCCCACTTCCATTCTGGAATTGTAAGTGGTTGCAATGGACCTTTTGGCACTTGATGCTCCGCTTTGACTCGTTGACAAGTTAGACACCTTGAGATAAACCCCGCTATCTCTCTCTTCATATTGCTCCACCAAAATGTATATCGAAGATCACGATACATTTTGGTACTCCCAGGATGGATTGCAAACAGTGTGTTGTGCGCCTCCATCATGATCTTATACTTTAAATCAGGGTCATTAGGAACACAAAGTCTGGAGTTGACTCTAAGTATTCCTTCTTCATCGATTCTTGCTTCCGGGATAGCACCTTCTTGCACTTTTTTTCCTCATACGCATCAACTCCAGGTCTGTAGCTTGAGCAACTTTAACTTTATCGATTAAAGTCGGTTCTACTCGTATATTCGTCAGCATCACATGGGTCCCTGGAGTCTTTAACTCTATCTCCATCTTTTACAAGTCATACAAGATGGGCCTTTGCGTTGACAATATGTGACGCCCCCAAATTCGGGTATCTTCTAACCCAACATATGGTGCTACACGGTACTCATAACTATACAATCATTCCATTGAAATACAAAATAATGAATGTAATTACTATCTTTTTATTATAATCAAAGTATAATCCTTCCCAGGTTCATAAACTGATTACATAATTCGTTGTTCCTAATGTATAATACATACAAACATACTAATTTATTACACGATGGCTAAGTATCCATCTTGGCTTTGCCCTTATCTCTCTTAGCTCTCTCTGTACGTTCATCCTTAACTGCTGTCATATAATTCACGCAAGAAGTGAGCATAACAAGCTCAACAAGTTTTAACAAAGGATAACATTAATACGACATTCGTGAATTATATAACAATTCATACATAACTAAACAAATAGTTATGAAGTATTATGAAACAATAATACTTTAACATTTCATAACATCAATTCCCAAAGTATAGAATAATTTAGGAATTACAGGCCTACGATAGACCATGAAATGATAACTTTACTGTTTTTATACTTGAAAAGGATATCACAAACTTAAAGGTCAGACATCCGCATTACATACGAGCACTTCTAGGTGATCGGCCTTATAGTACTCTATGTTTATCAACACTCATTCGTTAGATAAACGCGTGTTTACGTTTCACATTTGGCAAACTTGCGTGCCCATCGAATAATCGATGAAAAATACTTTTGTTTGTTCATAGACAAACCTTACCTTCACATTCGTACCAATTACTTGGCATAGGACAGCATTAACATTTCTGTATAGAAAGATATGAATATCAATCAATCTATATCTTACGAGCAGTCTAGTCGAGTTAAATCTGGCATCGACCCTTTCTTTAAAATCAGTTGTGCAATTCAGTACAATGAATCACATAAAACTTGACTAACTTGAAGGTTAGACAAGCGTTATTTTTTTGCCTTTCAACGTCTTCAAATAACTTAATCGACTGACCACATCCTTTACAGAATCTATATGATATATTCACATAGCACACTATAATTAGCTATCAAATAATTATTCACATTGTTCCTACCAACTTCTTTCTCTTCTATGTCTTTGTTAACTTAAGATCATAAATAAAGTCAACCCGACTTATTAACCTTCGTCCCGACTTATTAATCATCTTACGTTATTAACTGGACTCTATCATCATTGTAAAAGTACCAACGTTATTTCCCGATTAGGGTTCATTGATAACAATCTGTGTTCTTCATTCATATCTTATTAACATGCATCCAATTCCTAAGTTCAATACCATATACATTAGTATAGGAATAGTTTTAGTACACTCATGAAGTGCATAAACTTTACTCTTCTAGGTCTCAGAACAATTGCAGTTCAAACCTAAGTCATCCAACAATTCCCCACTTGCATGGCATGACGTGACATTACTAGGCAAGGCGGCGGCTGCGGCCGCCAGATTAGCGATGCCAGTCTCCTCGTCTCGGCGTTGCGGTGCGAGACTTTCCTATACAAGTGGCACTATGGCGCCACTTTCTAGTAGCCACTAACACCATGTCTTGTGACTGCGACAGCATTTACATTTAACACACTATCTCAGCGCCATGCGGCTGAGACCTCGACATTACCGAAAATTCAATGATAAAATTTTTTGGTGAGTTTCCCGGATTCATAACTTCTTCGTTATAAGTCTAATTTGGTCCGTTCAAAAACCTACACATCATAAATGACATACTCTATGCATTTATATAAGAATTCGACACTTTCGAATCCGTTAACTCAAAATTCACTATTGAGTTCATTTTTTAAGCGTTCGTAAACGTTAATGAGCGTTCAATGCTCGCTTTCTTCGTTTTAAGTCGGAATCCGACGATTCTCGAGTCCACGACTCTTAAATACCCTATCTCACGTGTTGACCTTGAAAAACAACGTTTTTAAGTCTTACGACAACTTTCGACTACCAATCCGGAATATCTACGTTTTCGACATTTAACGTCTAATTACGCAAAATTCGCCATAACTTCGTTACTAATGTTCTCTAAGCCAAATAACATAGAATACTCCATGCACTTCATATCTACATCCTAACCAAGCAAGATTCACATATTAATGTATTGATGGAGTTCAATTGTTTATCAACAATAAATCTCAACAATCAATAATTTCATGATTTTTAAGTATAACAACCCTTATGATTATTATGGTCTCATGACTTATAGAGATTGAATCTATGGTAAGTCATTCTTATTCCACCATACAAGCCATACTCCACCCATCTATGATTCTCCATGATAAAAGAAAACCAAAAGAGATGGAAACTATTATTAAGGAACATTACTTTAACAATCTTTGTGTTCTTGATGAACTTCTAATGAAAAAGCTTCAAAGTAAAAGAATGGTTTAAGTCTAGCTCTTTTTCTCTCTCAAATATGTTGGTTGAGTCTTGGAAAAACATCAAATGGCCAACATAGGTTTCCTATTTATAGGAAAATAAGAGGAAGGGCTTTTTGGTCAAATGTCCCACCTCCTTACTATTCAACACTTTGTCACCAAGTAAAATACTTGGTGACCAAGTGATTTGTTTGCCTTGCACACCAAGTGGCCAGCCCACCATGCCCATGGGTTATCCCCATGGGTTTTACCCATTCGGTGACCCACCGGTTTGACCCACGGTTCGGTTCTCTTGGATCGGGCTTAATCATTCTAATATTGGGCTTTAGCTTGGGCTTAACTAATTAATTCATTAGACTTACCTATTCAATTGTTTGGACTAGACATAATCCAAATCAAATGAATTCACATTAAGTCTTAACTTAATTCCATAATACCAATCGTATTCCATACGTATAATTCACGTATTATCTCCGTATAATACTCGTACGATAATCGTAATATACTCCGTATAACTCATCGTATTAAACATAGATACTAGATGGTATCATATTTGTATAACACATGCTTTAACTATAACGCAATTCCTTCTACGCATCTCATTTCCTTCTCGGAAATCATTCTACTCAACCCTTAGGTTTTAAGTCCGCAGATGAAAACTTCATTTGCCATAAATGAAATATTATCAGATATTTCATCTAATCTCGATATTCTATCATTACGCGTTTCTCAGAATTTTAAAATAATTTCCCGTACAGAAACGGATGAATAATGTTTTTACGGGAATTTCTCGGAAAACATTTATTTTCGTCTTGGAAATTCTAAACAATTAATTCTAACACGTTGCCAGATTACTAACCACATAAACACATTCTAGGTCATAGAAGACCTTCACATAGCTTACTCACAAAATAAATCAATTAAATTCATTTAATTCACATAATCAAATAAAAATTTAATTGTCATAAAAATCCAATTTTCTCGGGCGTGACACAATATCGCACTCGTACCCGCATATGATCTTCTACTCAATGCGTTAGCTGCCACGTTCATTTTTCCAGGATGGTATTGAATTGTATGATCATAATCTTTCAACAGTTTAAGCCAACGTCGTTGTCGCATGTTGAGCTCCTTTTGAGTGAAGAAATATTTGAGACATTTATGATCTGTATAGATCTCCACCTTCTGTCCATACAGGTAATGTCTCCAGATCTTTAGTGCGAAAACAATAGCTGCAAACTCTAGATCATGAGTAGGATAATTCCTCTCATATTCTTTGAGTTATCGTGAGGCATAGGCTATGACTTTCCCATGTTGCATGAGAACACATCCTAACCCTTTCCGGAAATCATCACTTTGAGATGACAAATCCCTCCGAGCGATGTTATCATCGAGCAGTCTTTGAAATGAGTCTCCTCTTGAGTTCTTGAAAACTCTTCTCACATTCCTCGCTCCAACCGAATTTTGTATCTATCTGAGTTAGCCGAGTTAATGGAGTAGCGATTCGAGAAAACCCTTCTACGAATCTCCGATAATAACCAAATTTAAGTTTGAGAAAGCTACGATTTTGATCATTGATTTAGGTTGCTCCCAGCTTTGAATTACTTCAATCTTTTTTGGGTAAACAAATATTCCATGACTTGATACTATGTGCCCAAGGAATGCTACTTCCTCCAGCCAGAACTCACATTTCTTCAACTTGGCATAAAGCTTGTTTTCACGAAGCTTTTGGAGTATCAGCCTCATGTGTTGCTCATGATCTTCACGGATTTTGGAGTATATGATGATTTCATCAATAAAGAAAACCACAAAGTGATCCAAATATTCCTTGAATACTCGGTTCATCATATCCATGAAGGCAACAGGAGTATTAGTCAACCCTAAAGACATGACTAGGAATTCATAATACACATACCGAGTTCTGAAAGCCGTCTTTGGAATGTCATCAGTTTTAATTTTCAATTGGTTATATCCAGAACGAAGATCGATCTTTGAAAAGAATTTGACGCCTTGCAACTGGTCAAACAGGTCATCAATGCGAGGCAACGGGTATCTATTTTTGACAGTGACATGGTTCAACTCCCGATAATCAATACAAAGTTGCATACTCCCATCTCTCTTTTTCACGAATAGAAAAGGAGCACCCCAAGGAGAATTACTAGGACGAATGAAATCGATGTCTAACAATTCCTGCAGTTGGATCTTTAACTCCTGAAGTTCAATAGGAGCCATTCGATATGGGGATTTGGAAATGGGTTTTGTACCGGGTTCAAGGTCAATAAAAAATTTAATTTTACGATCTGGGGGTAGGCTAGGAAGTTCTTCAGGGAATACATCGAAAAATTTATTAACAATAAAAATATCATTCAAAATTGACGTATTTTTGTTTAAATCCGTGACATGAGCTAAGAAAGCTTGACATCCGTTTTTCAATAAACGAATAGCTTTATGGCTTGAGATGATAGTGATTGATTTTAATGGTTTGGTTGCTTGAATTCACATAATAGGTTGGTTAGGAATATGAAAGCTAACAACCTTACAAAAATAATTAATTTTTGCATGATGAGTAGTTAACCAATCAATCCCTAGAATTACGTCAAATGCAAGTATTTTCAATGAAATAAGATCGACAGGTACCGATTTGAACCAAACAATACTTATAAATAGTGGATGTAATGAAGGTTTCTCCCAATGGAGTTTCAATAGCTAAGTCAAAGTCTAAGTTCTTTGGAGTCAAATTTAAACGTTCAGCGCAAGTAGGAGAAATAAAAGAATGGGTAGAACCGGTATCAAATAAGTTATATACTTCGCTAGAGTTTATGATAAGCTTACCTGTGATGACCTCGTTCGGGTTCCTTGCTTTCTGGGAGGTTACGACAAACGCTCTCCCTTGAACTACTGGTTTTAACTTTTCTGGAATGGCCTTTGGTGCCTCCATCCCAACTGGACTTGGCTTCCCTGAAAAATAAAATCGAGCTAGGTGACCTTCTCTTCCACAATTATAACACATTTTGGACTGCTATGCACAGTTTGGACTGATATGTCCCTCCCCTCTGCATTTGAAGCATAAGATAGGTGATCGTTCTCCTTCCTTAACAATGGGTGTTGGTGATGATGTCTTTCCATCATTATTGAATCTCCTTTTCTTGAAATGTCCACTTCTATTGTCTTGGCCATGATTACCACCAAAGTGGTTACCATTTCTGGCATGTTGATTCCCTCCACGTTTGTTGTCACCGCTTTGATGACTGCTACCACTGGTATTATCGACTTGTCGGCTGCTCTCTCTTGGTTGGGTTGACTCATTATCGCGCTCCAATAACTGAGCGCTATTTACAACATCTGAATACAAACACAATTTATGAGAGATAATGTATTGACGTATCTCGGGTTTCAAACCTCTTACAAACATCCGTGTCATTCTCTCCTCATTATCAACTAAGTGAGACGCAAACCAGGATAACTCAGCAAACTTGGCTTCGTATTGCGACACGGTCATGTTGTTTTGCTCCAGTTTAATGAACTCTACCTCTTTCATGTGACGAATACTTTCGGGAAAGTATTTGTCGTTGAACAGTTCTTGGAACTTCTCCCAAGACATCTTCATCACGGCGAGTTGAGTACGCTTTCTGATTCCCACCAGTCGCCTTCGCTTGCACCCAACATGAAGGTGGCAAAGGGAACCTTTTGCTCCTCAGAGCATCCCAAGACATCAAATATCTTGTTGATCTGCTTTATCCACATATCCGCCTTAAGTGGTTTTGGTTCTCCAAAAAACATCAGTGGTCCCAACTGCTTGAACTGCTTAACGGTGACCGTCCGAGAGTTGCCAGTGTTTCCACCTGCATTTTGTACAGGAGCCGCTCTCGCCTAATGTTGCATGAATTGCGTAAAGCCTCTGAACATCCCATTGTTCATCATTTGATCGGTGTTGTTGTTTATTTGAGGATTATTGTCTTCCTGTTGCACATTATCCTGGTTATTGATCTGCGGTGACTCAATGGTCACCTATGCTCCATTGCTATTCTCAACATTCTCGGATGTCATTTTCAAATACTGCCACAAAACATGGGTTAATTGACATGTCACATATTATCCCTATACTCTGACCGACCAATTAAATACCAAATAAACTTAGGTAGGTCATACTAGCAAAGGAATTCCCTGTCCCTCCCCTTCTAGTTCTTGTCTCACATCTCAGCCATGGATCATATCCCTAAGCTTTGATACCAACTGTGACGCCCCCAAAATAGGCATACATCACCCATCTTGAGTCGCCAAATATATGGTACAAAATTCAAATACAACTTAATAATACAACAGTCGTGTAAAATACGACAAAACATAAACTAAGAGTTTTAATACGAATATTGTCTTCTATATAGTATTCAAACTCAAATGGAGTCCTCAATACATTTATTATCACACTATTTCATAGAATAGTGAGGACTACTAATGCAAACATCTGGACCGTCACTCCGTTCCCCGACTAGTCCCGGCTACGTTCTCATTTCCTGAAGAGAACAATGAAAACAAAAGGGTGAGCTCAACTAGCCAAGTAAGAAATATTATGACTAAGATAATGCAGAATAATAAATTGTTAGCCTTCAACAGTGTTAAACTGATCAAATAAAATAAACATCAAATTTAACTGTAGCGGTATAAGCAATCCATTAGAATAGTCAAGTAGAGCATAAAATCTATTATCTTCTATGATTTAAAAGGTTTTTCATCACTTTTATCGTTGAGACTCAGCTTAATAAATAATCCATATCATCGAATCACCCATGCACTACGACCAAGGATATTCTTTAGTATCACGACCACAAATTATCCATGCACAACGGGCCAAGGATATTCGTGTATTCATCAGTGGTCATGATCATGCCAACAACTGTCCATCAATGCACTACGGGCCAATTAGGACTTTTACCACATCATTTGTAACATTACGATCATGATTATATCGAATAATCCCTGGTCATAATCATACCAAGTCCATCTATACTCACATGTGCCACGACGACTTTCAACATAATATAAACATGAGGATGATGACAATGATATAAGAATTTAATAAAACAAGTTCAAGGATAAATTTTTAAAGATTTATAATTTAATTTATCCAGAAATCAATAACGTCCAAATTGTCAACATGATACTGCTTTGTGGAGTAAAATTCAATTTTTTATCATGAATAGTACCCCGAGTGAATAGTACTCGAGTGAATAGTATCCCGTGAATTGTAATTTGGGAATAGCAACCCCGTGAATAGTACTCCGGCATGAAAAAGTTAAAACTTATCAAAAATGCCCAGAATAATATTTCCATGAAAAGATGCTAGATGAAGCGCAAATATCAAGGATATTCTACTAATTTCATGGAGTATAGAAGCTAAAACTTTAACCAAATGAGTATAGAATTCGAAATCTGAAACGAAATAATATTACTTACATACTACAGAGTATGGAAGAAAATATTATTTCAAGCGAATATTGAACAAAAATAACATCCCTTGCCTCGAAAAGAAGACTATTCCAACTGGTATAGCGGGGATATTCTTGAAGAAAACTTTCACTATTTTCTATGCTCAAAGCTTTCTAAAACTCGAAAGAAATACGCTCAATATTATAGAAAAAGAATTCTCTGATTCTGGTGTGATTTTCAATTCTAACTAAGCATCATATTTATAGGAGAATGGAAAGGATACTATTTAGAATTTATTCACAGACTACACAGTTGTTAGAAATCACGGACGCAACTTTCGTCGGCTAAATTTTTTTATAAATTACTACGCAATAAAATATTCTAATAAAACAAAAACTTTAAATAAAATATAATATATTCTATTTATAATCTAATAAAACAAAACTTATTAAAATAATAACAGAATAGTAACTCATCCCGTGACCAACTTTTCCATCTGACAAAGCTTTGTATAATTGTGTATATATATATATACATACCATTTTAAACATCTAATATATATATATATATACACTGTAAAATCCCAAATTTTACGAATAAAGATTTAATTTTTCTCGAAATATTTTTTTTATTATGGTGTGGATTTGATATAATGTTATAGTTGTGGGTAATATTTATAAATTTTGCAAAGTATGCAAGTTGTTATATAATATTCGATTGGTCGGGGAATATTCGTTTTAACAGGGAATATTCGTACGACGACACAATCACTACACCAAAAATGGCCTCTAGCGAAGGAAATTTTGTGAAGAAATTTATTCCTTCACATGAGGAGTTGTTTAGTGAAGGAATAATGAAGGAAAAAAGTATAGTGACAATATAGTTATTAGCAAAAGAAACATCCTTGACAATTTATATTTTTTTTCCTTGCAAAATTGGTGTGATGGAAAGATTTTTGGAGCCAATTTATGATAAAAATTTGCGAGGAAAAAATCTATTTAGTGAAGGAATTATTATTCACTATATATTATTGTTTAGAGTTTTCTTGCGAGAGATTAAATCGGTCGCTGTTTTGTTTTAAATAATTTTTTTAGAATTAATTGGGGTAAATATAAATTATAATATGAATACATTAAATTTTTTATAGTATTAAATTTATTTTTAATAATACTTTTTAAGTAAATTACAATATAATATAAATATATATTATTATTATTTTACATATAAAAAAAATCACATTTAAGAATAAATTAGAAGTGTTATTTACAAGTGAAAAACATATTATTAATATTTTCTAATTTCCCACCAAATTATAAGGGTTTCTACTAGCGAAAATGCCAGAATAAGAAATTCTTCTTGTCTTTACACTCACTACCATATCAGTCCACCTTATCTCTAGCCCAACGACCAATGAAGACAGGGCTCTTACGCCCCTTCTTCTCTCTCCACCCCTCTCGTTCTGTTCTGTTCTAGTTTCTACTGTAGATTTCCTTTTCCTCAATCAAGCCAAAATTTCCACCCAATTACACTCAATCCTATACGATCAAAATGCAAGATTTCATCGGCTCATTCCGTCGGTCTCTGGTCTTCAAACCTTATAAAGATGATGGTAGTAGTTTTGGAGGATTCATCGATAAGATCGGCTCCAGCATCCAAAAATCGAGAATCGGGTTGTTTTTTTAAGCTACGGTTCTAAGACTTTTGCCTCCTCCGATTCTGAAAGTCGAGTTTTGGCACGGCGAAAGAGACGACGCACCACAATCTGGTGGCGAAAAGGAGAATTGATTGGTTACGGTGCTTTTGGCGGGGTTTATATGGGGATGAATCTTGATTACGTAGAGCTCCTTCTTTGTATAAAATAGGTTAATTTTTGTAATTGGGAGTTTATTTAGTTGATTTTCGTTTTGGGTAGTGTTAATTGTGTTAAAGCTTTGATTTTGATGTTGTTTGGTTGTGCGAGTTTAATTCTTTTGCAAATCTTGCTTCAAAGGAGAAAACACGGTAGGGATTTTTGTTAGTTTCTACTACCTCTGTGTTCTCGATTCACTATATATGACATTTAAATTTTTGAATGATTAAAAAAAGGAATCTTTTTAGAAAAGGAGTTTTATTTGGTTGCACCTAAACCATACTATGCAATTGGAATTGGTTGCCTATTGATATTCTAGCCAATTTGAACTTGCTTGGCATGCTGGTTCATTTTATCATACTTTTACATAGATCAGTTAGATAAAGTTTTAGTGCATGGTATTAATTATTTTTTAACCTTTTGCTTTTAACTTATTCTCATAGTAAGAAAATTTGACTTCAATTAACATGTTGATGCATTGATTGATAGGATCACATTCGAGAGCTTGAGGAGGAAGTGAAGCTACTAAAGAATCTCTCACATCCAAACATTGTCTTGAGTATATGACTATATGTGTTGTTAATTTTTTTAATTGCGTGGAAGAAATATTATGTATCTAAGGACCTTTTTATTTTCTAGGGATATTTGGGAGCTAAGAGAGAGAGGAATCATTGAATATTTTGTTGGAGTTTGTTAAAAGCGGATCAATATCGTCACTCCTTGGGAAATTTGGGTCTTTCCCAGAGCATGTAGGTGATGCAATTTGTTCAATATATTGAAATTAAGTATTTAAGTAGTGAATTTGTAGAAGTTAAAGAATTTTGGTGAATTGGCGTTTGTTTAGTTGCATACATCTATGTTTGTTGGTTGATAAATTTTGAGTGCATTCTTTGAATCGATATGAAGATCATGATATCCATGAAATAGCAATTTATCCTAAACCTAGACTTCTAATATTATACATTAACATTATGCATTGTATCTTTATGCTATTACTCCCACCTTTATTTCATTAAGCTAGGAACTCTTGTGAGTTTCCTTATAATCGTATGGTGAGCGAGTTTTGAAAATGTACAAAAATAGTTGTTCTTTGGGCTTAGAATACCTTCACAAAAAATGGTATCATGCACGAGAGATATCAAGGTGCTTTTGGCTTTTTGTAATTTTTAATTATTAGGCAAAAGGTTTCACCATGTTGATCCTCTCTATCGGTCATATATATGTTTCTATCAATAATGCATATGCTTTATTTAGGGGGAAAATATTCTTGTTGATAATAAGGGGTGCATCTAAGAAAGTTGTCGAACTAGTATGAACTTGTTTGTTAAAGTTTCTTTTCATTTTATATTTCTTGGACTATGCCAGTGGATCTGATCTGTGGTGGTTTGGGTTTCTTGTTTGGGGGTTTGTGTTAGCTGTAGTAGGTTTTCATGGTCATGGGATCCGTGTATGGCTGGATTTTGGGGCGTTTTGGTGCATTTCATGTTATCCTTGGTCCCAAGTGTTGAATAGTCATCTTTTTGGCTGGATTTCATGGAAGTTGTGGGTTCGCATTCTATCGGTAACCTTGGGTTCTGATTGTACGTCGCCAGAATTCATTGGGTTAGCCGACAGTTTGGTTTTTCTTTGCTAATACCCTTGTTTTTCTGCTGACTTTGGTTTCAGTTTGGTACTGCCCGCGTTAATGCGCGGTGGTCCGTTGTTGGTGCAAACCATGGGGTCCCTCGTACCCACTTGCTATTCTTCCTTGGCTGTTGCGCGCGTGGATTCCATTGTCTACACTTGGTTTGTTGTGCTCTAGCCCACGTGGGTATGTTCCTTCTTGAAGTGCAGTACAACTACTTCGATTTTCGTTATAGCTTGGCAAACGAAATTTTAGTGGATTTGCCTTCGTTTTGTGGGTCCATTCCCATGGCTTTTAGACTTGTCATCTTTGCCTAGCCTCAGGTTGTGAGGATAATATTTTTAGGCTAGGCATTACGTTTCTTAGTTTATCTAGGTGTTTTTAGTCCTCTCGGGAGATGAGGACTATGTCATGATCTTCATAGTAATACCTTTAGTTTTTTTGCATTTTAATATACAAACAAATTAGCAAAAAAAAATCCTCGTAAAAAAGGGTAGAAATTAAATCTAACGATTTGATTGAATTGTAAAAAGGGTATGTGGGCTTAATTCAGTTTTTGCTCATTTTGTTATTTTGTTGATGAATCTGTATTATAATTGTATGGTACTTTTATTAGGCTGCAATTAAGATCTTTTACTATTATTCATAATATCATGTAGTAAAGCTAAGGATTTACTATATTTGCGAGGATATCTGTGACCCTTTCAAAACCACAACTTCTGTCTTGCATGAGTGGCATTTTAAACAAGGCCTTGATCGCTACATATTGATAGTTGGAATGTTATATGCTTATTATCATCCAACAGTAAGTTCCAATGTGGGCCATGTTTAACTCTATTAGTTCCAAGGCGTATCAATATCCATTTGTGTGTATATATGTATTCTAAGTTCTAACATACTTGAGCGTTGTGCATTTATTTTTGTTGGTAAGTTCTTCCTTTTAACCTTTTTTAATTAATATGTGGCTAGTAATTGCTAATTACTAAACTATAAAAATTTGTTGTTGTAGGTCGAGAAGTGGATGGAGAAGCTGGAGGAAACAGAAGAAAAACGTAGGATATCAATCAAAATAATTATTTTTATAATTTCCTTAGTGGTGCCGATTCTTTCTTTGACTAGTTGATTCTTCCCATATTTTCTACATTTGTTGCAAAGAAAAACTTTATTATTTTTAGATGGGACATCTGTGGTTCGAGTATATCTACAAGCTTCCCAGGGTCACGTATAATAAGTGTCATCCTTATACCTCATGGATTCCCATAACATATGTGTATCCTTTCTCGTTACTCTGGCTAATGATTAGAAAGTTTTTCACTAGTTGTTAATGTATTTTCATTGTTTGATTGATCAGTGTCTACATAACCTTGAGAAACTTTACACAACATCTCCAAGGCTACACCTTGACCCTTTTTGCGTAAGTTACCTTGGTTTTGATTTCTTAATTTCCCCCGAATTCTGTCCACTTGTGAGCATTGTAGCAGTTATGGAGGTGAATTTGAATGGTCTTGTTTGCACTGGTCGGATTGTAAGTCGCAACAAAACAAACAGTTCATTTCCAAATATACTTAATTGTTTTTAATTATAAGAACATATATTTTTCCTCTATTTTTCATAGTATAGATTTACAATTTAGGACATATTTGTTTCAAATTTAATAATGGAACTTTTATTAATAATAAGGTATGTTTAAAACGATTTTAGAGTTGAAGTCCTTTAATTTGTAATAGGAAATGTTGTGATGTCTTCCTTTATGGGTTGTTCGAATGCACCATTGACATTGAAGCATAGATGACAGCTTATCAATATGGTTGACTGGATTTTCTTCCGCACATCTTTGGCTGTTTTTGGCATCCGAGAGCCACCCATCTCAGAAATTAAAGATTTCTTGAAGACGTGGGTTTTAGTTTCCAAATTAAAGATTTCTTGAAGGTTAAGATGAAATTTACGTACTCTTACTTTTTTTCTCTGTGAAGATGCATGTCTTCCGTCTTTGTTGATTCATTCTTAACCAGGTTGTAAGACCAACACATTCTAGAATCTGAAAGCAATTAAAAATAATAGTTGTGTTTGCTTACATCTATAGTATTCTAAATGAGGGTTCAACTAAAGTATTTTAATAACCCAAATCGGTTAACTTTGTCAATTGTCTTTCTAGTGGGAAATAAAGACTACTTTGTTAGTCTTTGAGTGTTGTGATTCGGTTTGTCGATTTGATATATATTTAGACTTCTTTTGATATTATGATGGCTTGCACAAGAGAATCTTGATATCGAAGAAACACTTTAATTTCCTTTCTATCTAATTTTAGGTCAATAAGAAATACAAGTGTTTAGAAATTGATCTTGATGGCTTGTACAAGAGAATGCTGCTACTGAAGAAAAAGAAATATGCAGCTGTGAAACTGCAGTTTAAGGATGGCAAACCATAAGAGGTAAATTTTAAAATTTATGATTTTTTGAAGTTCATATCTAGTTCGACATAGATTAGTGAATTTGGGCTTCTTGATGCAGGTTATTGAACGGAAAGGCCTTAATATGGTTCGTTGTGACTGGAGTTTGCTATTAAAGGAATTGGGCGATTACTGTTTGAGTCAAATTTTATCTGGAGGGTAGATTAACTTTTGAATCCTTTTTTCCTTTATTATTAGTTGAGTTCTGGTGTAAGAAGACCATTTATTACTTCTAAATCCTTACCATGCATGTGGCTCTTATATTTACAGGTCGTGTGAAGATTGATGTGTGCATTTGGGAAATATCAGGTTGATTTTATGACCTTTAAATTGTTAAGTTATGTTATTATTATCGCTATGAACTGTAATCCCTGTTTAGCACTTATGCTTAGATCCCGTGTTTCAGTTTTGATCGCCCGACTCTCACTGTTCCCCTCTTGCTTCTTTTATATATTTTTTATATTCCTGAACATACCCAGAGGAATAATCTCATAATCGTGTAATCGTGTAATCGTGTATGATGCAATTGGAACTTTGGCTCATTCTTCTTTTCCTCTTTTTATGTTTATATGGCAGTGTTTAATTTAAGTTCAACATGTTTATTTTTAATTTAAGTTCAACAGGTTTATTTTTTCTTATTCATCTTGTTGAAATTGAATTTTGGTGTTTCTTTTGCAGGAGAAACTTTACAGGCCCAACCTTGATTTCCTTGAAGAAAATGATGATGAAGTGGACCTAACATGATGTACACTTCATTCCTTTTAGTTCGTTGTTATTTTTTCAGTTTTCTTATGTTAGTTATTATATATTGTAAGTACTATGATCTTTGGGAGATCAAGATACAATAACAAATTTCTTTTAGTTCGTTGTTATTTTTTCAGTTTTCTTATGTTAGTTATTATATATTGCAAGTACTATGATCTTTGGGAGATCAAGATACAATAACAAATTTTGTATTTATCGTGACTTGAGCATTATCTATTTATATATGCAGTATTAGTTTTAATTTTTGGCTCTTTATGTAGTTTATTAATTAGTTTGAAATAAGTATATATGACATGATTTATATTAACTTGAAATATTAAATTTAATATTTATTATAGCATTTAATAATAATAATAATAATAATAATAATAATAATAAATATGAAATCGGTGATTTGAAAATTAATTATAATTTGCAATGAATTTTGATTATTTTACAAATTTATAATTTGTGAAAGATTTTACTTGAGAAATAAATTTTAATGAATGATTATTTTTCTCACTAACTCTTTTCTAGTTAATTAGTTAGTCATCAATGAAGGATTATTTTACACTAATTTGAAGATACATTCTCAATTTATAATTAGTGAAGGAAAAATTTCTCTCATTAAATAAATTTGTTCTTCACAATATATTATTTGTGAGGGAATAAAGTTATTCACTAATTTCAAATAGTCTTTCTTAAAATATTATTTGTGAAGGAAACCAATCTTTCACTAAATAACAATATTTCATTACTAAATAGAATTTGTGAAGGAATAAGTTATTCACAACATATCCTTCACAAAAAACATTTAGTTACTACTTAGCGAAGGATACCCAATTGCGAGGAGGTCTAATGCGAGCACTCGTGTGAAGGAAATATTTCTTCGCAATAAATCACTTGTGAGAGATATAAGGCCTCTAGTGAAGGATTTATCCTTCACTAGAGGCCATTTTTGGTGTAGTGAATCATTGGTGGACCCCACAACGGAATTATTGTCGAATTGAGAAAACGACAAAAATAGTTTTATGAAAATATCGGCGGAAGTTTTACCGTTAATACTGTTGCACTACTCGGTAGTAAAAGTACAATAATACACGTGGTTGCATAGTAGAACACGGTATTGATTATTGATACTTACGTGAGAAAACACTCAGTTTTGTTCAGTTATTGCTTCAGTAGTTGCTGCATAGTATCTCACGTTATTTGATTCAATTATTGTCGATTGTTATATTATATATATATAAGTTTTGTTTTATTAGTATTATTAGTGTAATAAAACAGAAAAGCTTTTTATATAAAACAGAATACTTTTATAAAGTTATTCATTTTATTAGGCAATAATTAGAATATATTATATTCTATTATGCATAGTGTTTTGCATAGTAAAATCTTTTTATATAAAAAAATATTTTATAAAGTTATTTGTTTTATTAGACAATAATTAGAATATATTATATTTTATTATGCATAGTGTTGTATAGTGCCTGCATAGTGTTTTGCATAGTAAAATCTTTTTATATAAAACAGAATAATTTTATAAAGTTATTTGTTTTATTAGACAATAAATAGAATATATTATATTTTATTTAAAAGATTTTTGTTTTATTAGAATATTTTATTAAATCAATCTGGACCGTCCGTTTAAAAGTAAATCAATCTGGACCGTTCATGGATTAGTTACTATTCAGTCCATTCTTCTATAAATAGAAGTTCATTCCTTCATTATTTCTTATAAATTCACTGAAACTCTAGAGAGAGAAATTATAGAGAGAAAGAAGAAAAGTATTCTGCTACTTCACTTTTCCAATATCCAGTTCTTCTAAGGTAAGGGGTATTATTTCTTTCGTATTCATGAAGAGAGCTTCATTATTCCATTATTTATTATTATGTTGGAATAACTTTTATCTATGCAAAAATACCGCATACATGGTGAAATTCTTACATTATATTATGTTGGAATAACCTGTTTATGCGAAGTACCACATACATGGTGAAATTCTTCTATTATTCCATTCTTTATTATTTTGTGAAATATCATATATACAAGCGCGTTCTGTGGGACTGGTTCCATTATTTATTATTCTCGTCGAATATCCATCGCATGCGCTTACGCCGGGACATAGTTCCGTCTTTATTATTACGTTAGAATATCTTGTCATGCATTTTACAATCTGACCGGTTCCGTTATTTATTATTATGTTGGAATAACTTTGCTCATGCCAAGTACCGCATGCATGGTGATTTCTGTTGTTATTCTATTCTTTATTATTACATTGGAATATTCTATCGGTCATGTATTACGCTTTGACACAGTTCCGTTATTTATTATTACATTTGAATAACTTTATGCATCACCGCATGCATGGTGATTTTTTTTGTTATTCTATTCTTTATTATACTCAGTTGGTTAAAGCTTTGACTTCTATACTCCATGAAATTAGTAGAATATCCTTGATATTTGCGCTTCATCCAGTATCTTTTCATGGGAATATTCTTCTGTGCATTCTTGAATTTTACTCTACAAAGCAGTATCATGTTGACAATTTGGACATTATTGGTTCTTGGATAAATTAATTCTTGATTTTGTTTTATTGAATTATTATGTCATTGTCATCATCCTCATGTTTATATTATGTTGAAAGTCATCTGTGGCTTGTATTGCATAGATGGACTTGGTATGATTATGACCAGGGACTATTCGGTATAATCATGACCGTAATGTTACAAATGATGTGGAAAAAGTCCTCATTGGCCGTAGTGCATTGATGGACAGTTTTTGGTATGATTATGGCTATGGATTCTCTTCGGCCAAGGGAGCTAAGATGAATTGTTTTATGGCATGATCAGGACCGTTGATGAAAACTTGATTATCTTTGGCCCGTAGTGCATGGATAATTCGTGGTCGTGATACTAAATAATATCCTTGGCCTGTAGTGCAGGGATGATTTGATGATGTGGATTATTTATTAAGCTGAGTCTCAGCGATAAAAGTGATGAAAAACTTTGAAAATAATAAAGGATAGTAGATTTTATTCTCTATTTGACTCTTTTAATGGATTGTATGTTCCGCTGCAGTTAAACTTGATGTCTATTGTATTTTATCAGTTTAACATTGTTGAAGACTAATGATAATTTATTCTGCATTATCTTAGTCATAATATTTCTTACTGGGCTAATTGAGCTCACCCTTTCTTTCATTATTCTCTTCAGGAAATGAGAACGTAGCCGGGACTAGTCGAGGAATGGAGTGATGGTCCAGATGATAATATTAGTAGTCCTCACTATTCTGTTAAATAGTGTGTTAATAAATGTAATGAGGACTTATTCTGAGAGGGGATATTGTCTAGAAGACAATGTTTGTATTAAAACTCACAGCTCTCTTGTTGTATATTAAAGATTGTATTTGTATTCTGTACCATGTATTTGGTGACTCAGAATAGGTGATGTATACATATTTTGGGGGCGTCACACACAAACACACACACACACACACACACACACACACACATATATATATATATACACCATTCCCACCCGTGACTGCATTCTCTGCCAATTCAATTTTTTCCCACACATGGGCCCCAATGGGGCCCCACCTTTATTATATTAACTAATTTTCTACCGATTATTTTGAAAAATGGGTAAGTGGGAATCCAAAATTTACCACAAATACTTCATAAAAATCCTCTCAATATTTTTAACAACATTTATCATCATTATTATAATTCATAATATTTAACAACCAGGTCATTCCCAGGAAAGAGGGGGCTTTTCAATAAGGATTACTCCCTATTGGCGCGCAATTAGGTGACCAAACCTCTCCTTGACAGAACTTCTAAACATCGTCAATATTGCAAATAATAATATTAATAACTTTGTCGTCTCAATTATTGATTTACTAATATATAAAATATCGACTATAATTGAATCAAATAACGTGAGATACTATGCAGTAATTACTGTAGCAATAATTGAACAAAACTGAGTGACTTCTCACGTAAGCATCGATAATCAATACCGTAATGCTACTATGCAACCACCATGCGTATTCATCGCATTTCTTTTAACACCGGGTGTTTCAACAGCTTAACGGTAAAACTTTCGCCGTTATTTTTATAAAAAGATATTTTTGTCGTTTTCTCAATCCGACAATAATTCTGTTGTGGGGTCCACCAATGATTGTGTCGTCGTACAAATATTCCCTGGTAAAATGAATATTCCCTGACCAATCGAATATAATATAACAACTTGCGTACTTTGAAAAATTTATAAATATTACCCACAACTATAACATTATATTAAATTCACTCCATAATATTCAAAAATAATATTTATAGAAAATTCATTTTTATTCATAAAAGTTGGGGTCTTACATATTCGTCACATGAAGGAGATGGAATTTTCATGCATTTTCATGTTACATCACTTAGAATGACATATTCCATCGTTGGTAGCACTATACTTGCGTATGTGCTCGCTTGACGCCCTCCGATCGCCTCCAAATTGAAAATCTTAAAGAACAAAAGTTGTAGGTATATTCGTTCTCGTTCCGGATCATCTTGAATCACCTCAATCGGAGTTCGTATGAAAATGTTATGTTTAATTTACTACAGCGGGTAATAGTAGTCCACCGATTCTCGATGCTTAAGATAGTATTTCAATTTGCCTGCCTTGAGGCGTAGCAATTTACTCCCTCAGGAGGCAATCTGACCCCTCGAGCTCTGTTCTTCGTTATTTTATAGAACCCTACCCCTTCCAATTTTTATAACATGAGTTATACTCATCCAAATTAGTACATTTTCGATCCTATGGGTTTGTAACTCATAAAACATCAACATACCAAATACCCAACAATTAACATAAACATTAACTAACCCATATATGAATTTACAACTCATGTTCATTCTAATTGTTCATGTTTTGATAATTTAGCGAATTCGTTTCTCAACCATTTCGATTCATTCAACTTTTGTTGTTTTCATTTCTTAATATACTAACACAATATATAACCAATTAACAGATTATAGCAAAGATTGAACATCAAATTTTGGACTTACTAAGCCATTTTCATATACAAAACACTGTTATCTTAATTTTCTTCTACAAACCACTTTTCCATGAATTTGATTACTCAATACAACTTCAATATAACAATTATCAGATTACACATGTACATAATTAACACCTCAAACCCTAATCCAACAAAAAAAATCAATTATAGAGAATAAGATTACAAAACTAAAACTTGAAAATTTAAAGAATGGATTATACCTTGAATCTCCTACTAGCAAGATGATGTTAACAAAGTTTAGAAATTCTTCCTTTGATTCCCTCTAAAAGTTCTCTGTGTTTCTCCCTTTCTTTGTTCTTAGCTTATTTGGAGAATACATGATATAACCCATGTTGGTCAGATGAAGAAAATAAAAAGGCGTCAGTTACAATAAACCAAAAGCCATAAGGCTGCATTTGGTTACACACAATTTCCCCCCATACTAGATTATTTTAATAATATTATATTATATAGTTTTTATTTGTCACACCTGTAACCAATTAACATAACTTACAATAATAATTATAATTTTTATTATAATTCTTCCGATGATTAATAAATAAGCATATATCTAATTTAATTAATAAATTAGATTTAAACATTGCTTTATTTAATTTACTTATTTTCTTTAACATTAAACAACTCATTTAATTTAATTAATTAAATTAAATCTTCAAAGAATAAAATTTACCTTTGTTTTAATTTAATTATCATACACACGTAACTAAATTATTATAGCAAAATTTCATAAATTATTTATTTTCATAATAAATTATTTAAAATATTTATTTAATTTGATAAATATTTAAAATTAATTACCAAATTCATTTAATTTCTTCAATAGTTAACTTAACTATTGAACCTCACTTTCCCAATATATGAATATATATTTCTCTTCACACCAGATCACATATTTAAAAATATATAGCATGTATATATACATACTCAAACTCAAAACATCTCATAATAAGAATTTTAATTATTAAATTCCTATTTTAATAACTTATAAAAATTCGAGTTGTCAAATCCTTCCCCCCTTATAAGGATTCCAACCTCGGAATCAACGAAACCTCCCTTACTCGGTTTTCACCAAATCTCTTTTCAAAATTTAGTGCTGAACATCTTCAACACATTACCTTAATATATGTTTTATATTTCCTATTACATTCATTACCTCAACAAATTCTAGATTTTATTTCATAACTTTCACTTGAACTCAATTATTTTTTTAGTATTATATATTCTTTAACCCATTCATTTCCTTCTCTAAGGATCGTTATCATAAACGTTCGGGATATCACATTCATTCATTTTTCTAAGAATTTCATCCTCGAAATTTTATTTATTAATCTTCATTCAATCAATCTATCAAAATAGATTTGACGTTAATACTTTATTCATTCATTAGGTTCTATAACTACTTTTTTTCCCCAAAGATCTTTCTACAATTATTAAACTTTTCTATTAAAAGTTTTACAATATTTTTTTAAACTCATCTCCTACTCATTTGAAAATTTCTTTTCTCATTTATTCAATATATTCATCATTCAGTGTCGTATTCTATGACTTACTTCTTTCTAAGGAATATCATCCTTACCATATTCACTTCAGAATAACATAAATCCTTCACAATTGCTCAATAATTGGGAAGCAGTATGAATAACTCAGGATTTTAAAAGATTATCCAATCATGTTGAGGGGTCACAAGACCTTGAACTACGTCTATGTTTATAAGTACTCTTTCAACTTAAACCTTAACAATCCTTAGACTGTAGAGACTCCCGTACTTAGGGTGTTAAGCCCTTAGTACGATGTATTGTGCACTATGTCCACGATTATAAGTACTTTTTTAACTTAAACCTTAACAGTCATTAGACTGTAGGGACTCCCGTACTTAGGGTGATCAGCCCTTCGTACCATGTATTGTGCATAAACATCTAAACGCTTATGCGTACTCCCCTATAAAAGGGTTGTTCATATCAGCTTTTCAACATCTGAATCCGCACCAAAGCAATTTGGTTTGGCATAACTTCTCAAGAAACGCTTGAATTTCATGAACATCTTTCAATAATCGTCTAGCTGAATCAAATAACATAGACTTCAACAACAATTCAGACATCAATCGAAATATACATATACATATATATATATATATATATATATATATTCTCTTATCTTAATGAAATCTCAACAATCCTTTTATGGAGTCATGATTATGACGTTGTCATACTACATCTCACCATAGTGGGCTGACGATCATATGATCGCATCCAACACCAGATTCTATTGCATTGATGACTCCATCATTTATCATATCACCCGATACATATAGTTAAAATATATTTTGAAAATTTAAAAATCATTTTTTATCTAGCCGAAACAAACAGCATAGATATGCGAATAATAACACTGTTTTAAAAATTCTTTGGTTCACTAGTGTGATCCAACATTTTTTTTTTCAAAAATCAAAAGTATAACCATCGGCAGGAAGTCAATAAATTTTGAAAATCTAGAAAAGTTAGAAGATTTGGAATATCTAATTTTCTCCATTAATTTCAATCTTTATACTAAATATTCTTGTATATCAACTTATAATCCTCCTATATCCCTAGTATAGTTCATCAAACTTACCGCACATTGGAAGTTCAAGAACTTGCCACAAAAATATGAGTTTAAGAACTTATCCTAGTCAGACCATAGGCGTCCATTCACTGAGGGGTTCAAAACATTTCATATTATTATGAGTCACGAACTTACCATATGCATTAGTTTTAAGAACTGAACGTAATCCTAATAATATTTGACTAATCCTAATAGTTTCTAATTATCAAACATACACATGAGAAAAGAATCACCTTTTCGCCACATATACATTGATAGCGTGACACCAACATTCCAATGATTATCAATGTGATAAACTGAGTGCAAGCACAAAACCCTCGCCCATACAAAGATTTGTATAATTCAGCCATCACATGAGTCCTCAATTAAAATGCCACCTAACTCTATCTTGCTTCTAACTTGCTCTTTGTTCGATACAAATTTTTCGTACCTCATCATCTATAACTCCTCGTGAGTTATCTCGTACTATTTCATATTACATTATCTTCATAGCATCAAGCTATAATTATTCAACCCTTACAGACCATCTTTCTTTTATAACTTAAACAAATCACGTCGTGATCTTATTCTATAATCATCTCCCTTAAAATTATTTTCTTAACTTGTGATCATTTTTTTTACGATCCTCTTTCTTTCTTTTTTATCATACGTATCCATTTTCTATACTTGGTACACATCGAGTCTTTAACAGTTTCAATATGGTACGCTGAGTGGTTTCCCACAAACAACCAACAAACTAGGTTCCGAGTTGCTAGTTCGTATATACCTCCACTCTATGAAGGAATCGTTTAGCCTAGATACCATACATCAACTATTAAGGAGTACAATTGTACCATACTTAAATATAACTTTTTGATTCTTAACTTCTTTATCATCTTCTCCTTAATTCTCTAAGGTTATAGCCTATGGTACTCTTACCTAAGGTTTATAACCTACAGCTTTGATACCAACTGTAACGACCCCAAAATTAATACAATTTAATTCTCAACTTTGGTCCTTAATAACACATCTACCTTATGATTTTACATCATTATTCGATGTTAAACTTTATAAAATGCGGAATAATTTAAACTTTTATGTCTTTTTACTTTAATTCCCTGAATCAAAACCTTTATCATCTACTTGTCTTTGAATCAATCTTATTTTATGATTCGCTTTATCACTGTTATTATATAAAAATTTTCATTTCAATCCGATAACCTTTACATATAAGATAACTCTAACTTTAGCTTTACAACTCAATATAAAACTGTATATCATAAAACATTTAGTACATCTCATGAATCTTAATCATGGTATAAAGAAATAACAACTTTAGCTAAAATATTAATCTTCGTGTATTATTTTTGATCCACGTCATTCAAGTAGCACAAAGTGTTACCTTCAATCTTTAACCTGCGAAAATGGTTATTTGCAAGGTTGAGCTCGACAACCCAGCAAGATATAACCATTTTCATGCATCACATAGCACATAATAACATGCTCACATATAACATACATACTGCAGTTCGTATACCAAGTATAAAGATTGAGTTCCTTACTCAATCAGCATGCTTTAATCAATCAACATAGTCATAAATTGACTTTAACATTTCATACTTTCAACATATAAATAACACATCATGGTCTTTGCAATAAAGATTTAAAATAGTTAATCATCAAGTTCACATAGCAAATAAGAACTGAAAGACTTGCATGATTCATAGTTTATGAACTACGACTTAACTGCTTGTTGATCGATTTCGCAATCAATGAACACGTGCAAGTATACACGGTCAATAAGTAGTGAAAGTAGAGTATCGTTCCCACGAGGAATTATTTAATAAAAATTACCAAATACTAACTCTTAACCAAATCAATTTTATTTAAACAACCAATAATTGTGATTTTTCTAATTAAAAAAACTAAATTAACAATTAAAAGAAATTATTCTAAAATAAATCAAATAAACAAACTAAGATTTGATTGAACTCAAATAAATAAGGATTAAGACTCCAATATCCCCAATTATAAACTATAAATCAATTATCCCAATTATTATATCTACTGAATTGTTAACAGGAATTCTCAAATGCCAAAAGCCCTTTTCCAAGTGATCAATTGCCTTCTATTTAACCCAGATTAATTTTGCTATATTCCTATGCAAAACAATTGAATTAAACTCGTTACAATCCCCAATTCCTTATATGTTACATGCGGCGAACAAATATTTCCATTCTTTTCACAAACCTTATTATTCGCTGTGCAAATAACTAAGTCACATGTCACCATGCCCAGTTCTAACCTTAGAATTCCTCTCCCAATTCCTTCTAGAGTAACAAGGTAATTATTGGCCAGATAATTAATCAATCAGTACAAAGAAAGATGAAAAATTCACTTCAACATAAATAATTGGAATAAATTGAATAACTAATTTATAGCCATAAAAGGTTCAATTGAAATCTTAATAAAAGAGTTAGTTCATAATTAATGAATTAACACCAAGAATCCACAATTGAATAGACATTAAAAGATAAAAGTATGATAAGAGAAGAGAATAAAATCTGTTGTCAGCAAATCTGATGCTCCCCTCTTGCTCTTGATCTTCAGTGTTCTTCAATTTGTTTCAATCTCAAATGGCTAATTAAGAACTAGGGTTTAGATTCTAATCTAATGGACTATTTTTATCTAAGCTAATCTATGTATTCTTCTTATTTTATGTCATACATCATGTATTTATAGATTACAAGTCCAATTTTTAGCTTAGGAACAAACCCAATCAAATTTGGAGTCAAAAAGGTGTCAAAATTCGCCCAAAAACGCGCGTCAGTGCCCAACCAACCTCTTCCTCGATTGCCCAAATTTGGGCACGGCAAGATCAGAATCCCCGCCCCTAGCACGCCGGTGTTGGGCATAGGCCTATTTTGGGCACCCCGGCGCTGCCACATGTTCTGACATTTTCTACTCTGACGTCCTTTGGAAAAATGGTCATAACATCTTCGTCCGAACTCAGATTTTGATGATTCAAGATGTTCCGGAAAGAGGAGACGTAGATCTACAACTTTCATTTTTTAAGTCTTTCGAAATAAGGTCCGGAGAAATACTCAAATTGGATCTGAAGTGACTATTATGTAAATGACAAGCCAAAAACACGAATCTAGCCACCCCGAACGTCAATCTAAGTAACTTTTGTCCCAATTCCTACAAAACAACATAAAACATACATGAATAGACACAAACATTTAAAATCAACCAAAAGATTTAGCTTAAACGCACTCAATTATGAGTATAAAACTCACTCATCAAATAAATACCCCCAAACTTAAACATTTGCTTGCCCTCAAGCAAAAACACAAAAGAACTAAAATAAACAAAATAACTCAACTAAATGAATGCATATGCATGATCTACTTCCTAATATACATACGAACCGAGTAATAAATCAGTATGATATATAGTAACACGCCTCAAAGATACCAATGATACTCAAACAATATATCCAATCAAGTTAAAATCCATAACTCTAACCAATTAGTCAATACAAACCTGTCATCACCCATGTTGTGTGTGTGCTTGTTAACCAGTCCAACCAACCACAGTTCATGATAATCACATAACAAACTTCTTAAAAGGAAAATTTCAATTCCAATTCAATTACTTTTGTGAACATGACAACTCCAGTTAAAACTAAGCAATTACCAAGTTTAAGGGTAAATACAAGATTTATTTATACTCTTATTCAACCACAAGGGCATTTTTGCTCTTTCTCGTGTTTTATTCATTTTTTTTCTCATGGCTGTGCAATGTCTTATTCCCTTAGGCTTTTCAGTGCTACCTTAATGAGCTTTCGACCAACGACTCCTAAGTCTTTAAGACCTTAGGGCGCTAGGTGAAAAGACAATCTCCTCGGGCTTACTTACTCAAGTAACAAAGGCCACAAAACTAGACAATCATGCCACGGTGTTTATTCTTTTTTTTCTTTCTTTTTGGATTTTTTTTCTCTTTTTTTTTCTTTTCAACATTTCTTCATTTTTTTTTCATTTTCAAATTATATATATATATATCCCATAAATTCCCCCAAACTTAAGCTTTTACGTCATTCCAACCTTTACCGCCAGTTCACTAATTTCCTTAAATTTTAATCAAGATTTTCCCTCAGAAACAAATTATGCAACCCTTGAACCAAGTGGATTAAAACAGTTAAACTTTAAGTGCTAACCGGTTACATAAGTTTAAGACAGGCTTATATTATCATCATGATTAAAATTAGAACTCATCATCAATTATCAACACTGTTCAAGTTAACATGCAAAACCAATCTTATCATAGGTCGAGCTAAGACCACACCAACCGATCACACAGATTTATGCAAAAAAAAATGCAATTATACTATATGAACACATACTAATGCAACACATATATAAATATGCAAATAACTACCATGTATTATATGCAACCTAAAAAAAACACAATGCTAACACATAAAAAAAATGAACTACTATGCAGATAACTAACTATATGCAATACGACACTAAAATACCCCCAAACATAAACTAGACATTGTCCTCAATGGATGAAATATAAAAAAGTAAAGCAGAGGACTTCCCTGAAAATATAGCAATCTTCCTCATTGTCCACTAAGTTTGGAGAATAGGCTACGTACATGGAACAAATTGGGCACCACACTTGAATTTGACTTGAATAACCTGTAAAACCATGATAGAAGTAGTTTTATTAAATCCTAAATAAATGCAAATTCAAAACTACTAATATAAAACTCAATAAAAACTAAAAATAAAAATTAAACTTGGGTTGCCTCCCAATAAGCCCTTGTTTTATAGTCTCAGCTTGACTTCTTCAATTCTCTATCCAATTCCCCTACGAAAATTGAGGAATCCTCCATAAATCAGTAGAAATGTCTCTTTTGGGAGGTTCCCATTAGCAAAAACCCTTGAATTAAAGTCACCTAACATGCTCTTTGTAGATAGGATCCCCATTAAGAACGGTAAACCACTAGGTGCTTTCCCCATTGTGTTTATGATCAAATTATGGCATGGAAGCTTGTCAAACACAATGGGCTCTTCTTCTATCGTCTCCTTTTCAACCCACCATGACTCCACAGTTGTACTAGCTCTTATGTCACAAAGAGCTTTGCCTACGACATGACTGCCGATTGGGCATGGTTTTGTAAAACTGCCCGAATTCTTGAACTTTGGTGGAGGAGGCACATGGGATACTAATGAAATTGGCTCATCTTCGTTGGTACTCAAAGTTAGATCTTCACCGATCTCCTTTTCTTGGTCCCCAAGTCTTTTCTCTCTTTCAACATCTATATCATTTGGCACATCTGGTTGCAGATTTGGTTCAAGCTCACCATCAGTCTTGGCATCCATGTCATAGAGCCAAGTGTATTGAGGACGGTTGTTCAACGCATGTGCTATCTGCCCCAATTGATTTTCCAAATTCTTGATCGATGCACCTAGGCTTTGCATATTCAGCTCTATTTGATTAAATTTTTTATCTTTTTCCTCGTTCTTTTTGTCAGACGCTCTAATAAATTTTTCCAAGGCTTCTTCCAAACTTGATTTCCTCTCTGGTTGTTGAGTCTGATTTTGAAATCTGGATGTGTTTTGTTGTCTCGTCTCTTGAGCTTGAGCTTGTGCTTGATTGTTACTCCATGAAAAATCTGGGTGATACCCCCAATCATGATGATAGTTGTTGGGATAGACATAATTATTGGGGTAATCACCACTATACTCTACCGGCTCGAAATTGATGGCGCATTGATGACTCATATGATTTCCAGTACAATAATCACAAGTAACCGCCACACTTTGATGACGTTGAGCTTCAAAAGCTTCAAACATCCTCGAAAGTGTCTCAATCTGTGCTGACAATGCAGAAAGGTTCTCGAGACTGTCAATCTCCGCTCCCCTTGGTTGAGTCATGTTCGTGTATGGCCATTGATATGCAAAGTCATCCATGATACCTAAAAAGAGAGAAATATAGGAAGAGAATGAAAAATAAAAATAAAAATAAAAATGTTTAAATTAAGACTAATTTGGTTGAAATTAATATTGGTAAATAATTATTAAATTAATTCCCCGGCAACGGCGCCAAAAACTTGTTGATCGATTTCTCAATCAATGAATACGTGCAAGTATACACGGTCAACAAGTAATAAAGTGAAAGTAGAGTATCGTTCCCACGAGGAATTATTTAATAAAAATTACCAAATACTAACTCTTAACCAAATCAATTTTATTTAAACAACCAATAATTGTGATTTTTCTAATTAAGAAAACTAAATTAACAATTAAAAGAAATTATTCTAAAATAAATCAAATAAACAAACTAAGATTTGATTGAACTCAAATAAATAAGGATTAAGACTCCAATATCCCCAATTATAAACTATAAATCAATTATCCAATTATCCCAATTATTATATCTACTGAATTGTTAACAGGAATTCTCAAATGCCAAAAGCCCTTTTCCAAGTGATCAATTGCCTTCTATTTAACCCAGATTAATTTTGTTATATTCCTATGCAAAACAATTGAATTAAACTCGTTACAATCCCCAATTCCTTATATGTTACATGCGGCGAACAGATATTTCCATTCTATTCACAAACCTAATTATTCATTGTGCAAATAAGTAAGTCACATGTCACCATGCCCAGTTCTAACCCTAGAATTCCTCTTCCAATTCCTTCTAGAGTAACAAGGTAATTATTGGCCAGATAATTAATCAATCAGTACAAAGCAAGATGAACAATTCACTTCAACATAAATAATTGGAATAAATTGAATAACTAATTTATAGCCATAAAAGGTTCAATTGAAATCTTAATAAAAGATTTAGTTCATAATTAATGAATTAAAACCAAGAATCCACAATTGAATAGACATTAAAAGATAAAAGTATGATTAGAGAAGAGAATAGAATCTGCTGTCAGCAAATCTGATGCTCCCCTTTTGCTCTTGATCTTCAGTGTTCTTCAATTTGTTTCAATCTCCAATGGCTAATTAAGAACTAGGGCTTAGATTCTAATCTAATGGAGCATTTTTATATAAGCTAATCTATGTATTCTCCTTATTTTATGTCATACATCATGTATTTATATATTACAAGTCCAATTTTTAGCTTAGGAACAAACCTAATCCAATTTGGAGTCAAAAAAGTGTCAAAATTCGCCCAAAAATGCGTCCAGGCCCAACCAACCTCTTCCCTAGCGCCCCAACGCACTGGCACTTGCAGTCTTCTTAACCACCTTCAAAGACACCTCAAAGATCAAGCATAGGTGTGACACCCCCAAATCCGGTACTTCCATTTCCACAGGATTTGGTGTTCACTATACAAACATCATATATCTATCTACCCATAAATAAATTGCAAACAATACAATAGAATAAATAAATAATAAATCTCTCCCCTTATGGGGTTACATCAACTGAATAATAATAAATCCCAGGTTACTCTAACCTTAAAACATTAGTACAGAAAATATAAACAAATAAGTCTTAGTAACATCAACTCTAATTACATCGCATAACCACATTAATAAAACAGTCTTCATTACTTGCTAAGCTTGCCCTTGCCCTTACTAGTGGAAGGTTCGTTCATTTTTAGTTTAATAATCGCAATGTTATTATTATGCAAGAGTGAGCACGATTGCCCACAAGTATAACAATATAACAATGAATAATAACATGCGAGAGAAATAATAACTTCGATATAAAGCTCAACTTTTGAATCCAGAATGAATAACAAGAATCAAAAGAAATTCGAGGGTCATAAGACTTTGAACTATGTCCCAGGTTGTCAAGTGTTTTTACTTGAAACCTTTAATACCATAAGACTATGGATTCTACTTCTCGTACTTAGGGGATCAACCCTTAGTACTATATCACGTGACAATATCTTAACGCTAAAGCGTAAATAATCCCCTATATAGGGTTGTTCATCTCAGTTTTGACATTCGAGTCTGCACCAAAGGAAGTTTGGTTTGTATAATTCATCAAGGGGTTCTGATATTTAGAACGCTCATCAACTATGGACTAGTCGAATCAATAAGGGTTCGCTAGTCTAACAAGGTTTAACAATAACAGATAATTTAACTTGGATAAAATCTCAAAAGTATACAATAGAATAATTATTGTATAACAACATCATGCTTGAAGATTAATAAACTTTAAAATACAAGACATGCTTGATCAATAATAATGAGAATTTGCTCAATATCGAAAGATGAATTAATCAACTTATATAACGATATCATGTAGGGTTAGGAAACTTGCTCAACGAAAGTTTAGGGTAAGAAACTTGCTCAACGTAAATGTAGAGTTGGAAAACTTGCTCAATGTAACAAGATAAGGTTTAGAAACTTGCCTCGTGCGTAGATTACACTTAAACAAACTCGTTCTTTGAATTAAATCCTACAAACCAATTACGTTCACAATACTAGTCAATAATAACGTACTGAACATCATAAATTATTCTTTGTCTAATCTCGACTTCATGACTATACTTAGTCAATTATTACACTTAGTGTAAAATTAAGACTTCACGAAAAATTAAACTAATTATGCATTCGATCATTCAATCCACACGTAATTGTGTTATGGACATGTTAAGAACTTATTTTAACATCTCATTATAGGTCTAACAAGTCTTTATAATCATTAGACTAAGTTGCTAACACATTTCTATACTTGAACACTTACAAAAAATTATTTTCGGACATTTCGCTGGTAAGTGGTATGGCACTTTTTTTTAGATCGCTATCAAGCTGCCATACTGATACTTATTTATGCCATGCAATGGGTGGTGGTGGCATGAAGAACACGTAATTCAAATAAATCAACACTTCTTAACACTAATTTCACCAAATTACACATACCCACATGTTATAATTCGTACATAATCAATACTTAACATCTATAGAGAGATTTTCACCCATTAAAACATATAATCACATAATTAAAGCATGCAAATTGGACTGTTCTTGATGTTCTTGAAGTTCTTGAACAAAAACATGGATTTTAATGCTACCGATTCGTTATAAAGCCAAATACAACCATTCATGTTTCATTTTGTTCATTTTAACATGCATAATCATATCAATGTGTGAATTTTGCAAAATAAATTATATTTGACATATAAAAATCATGTATAAGGCCATATGGCCATATCACGTGCTTACTAATCAGATCGTTGATAATCGTAAAATTTCATGAAACTGATGATATGGAATTATGCAATATATATATATATATATATATATATATAAACATGCCAACGCTCAATTATTACATATATTCTTATAACAACTTTCCAATTTGCAGAGATTCACAGAAGACTTTAAGCTATATTCATGAAACTTAAAAGACGTAAAATAAGAATTTGGGTTGAAGAGAATTACCCAAGCGTAGATTAAATAAAATGACAATTCTCTCTACCTCAATCACAGAGTTTCTCCCAATCTCTCCCAAAATTTCTCAAACTCTCTCTTTGATTCTCTCTGTTAAGCTCTCTAGACTTAGGCAAATAATGAAGAAGAAAGAAGAAGACGTATTGTTAATAAGGAGAAGAACTAACACGCGTTGGTGGTCAGTTACCCAGTCATGGGTAACTTCCCTCAACTCCCATTAAGGCCATGTTTGGATAGCATACTAGGTTTCAAAACTCATTATTTTAATAAAACCATATCATATAGTTTAAAAAAATGTCACATCCATTATAAAATAAATCAAATATCTAGTTTAATTTATTTAAATAAAATAATATAATTTCTCATTAATTCACATAGTTACATGATTAAATTTTCTCATTTAATAATAATATCAATTATTAAATCTCTAATTAATGATTAAATTAATTAAAATAACAAAGGCTTATTAAATAATTCTTTTAATTCAATAAGCTCACATAAATACATACATCGAATAATAAAATTCTCCACTTCAATTTAATAAATATAACACATATAATTAAATTAATCTATCACAACTTCATCAATTAATTAATTAATCTAATAATTAATTCATCGAAAAATATTTATATAATCCAATAAATATTTAAATTAAATTACAAAATCTCGGTTGTCACATCTTTCCCCTCTTAAAAGGATTCTGTCCTCAGAATCACAACTTAATAATTCATCCCACATTCTCCCCCCTTACAAAGATTCTGTTCCCCGAATCGCTTATAACAATCTAAGTAAACAAATGAGGAAAATTTTCATCATATTCTCTTCAAGTTCCCACGTAGCTTCTTTAGCGTTATGGTTCCTCCAAATTACCTTAACAGAAGGTATTACTTTATTTCTCAGAACTTGTTCTTTGCGGTTGACAATTTGAACAGGAATTTCTTCGTAAGATATGTCTTTGTCGAAATGTAGGGGTTCATATTCAATCACGTGCTTGTAATCGGGTTTGTAGGGTCGTAGGACTGAGACATGGAAAACATTGTGGACATTCTCTAGAGATGGAGGTAAGGCTACCTCATAGGCAACTTCTCCGACCCTTCTTTGAACTTCAAAGGGTCCAATGAATCTTGGGCTCAATTTCCCTTTCTTTCCGAATCTGATCTTTCCCTTCCAAGGAGAGACCTTTAAGAACACATAACTACCCGGCTTGAATTCAACATTTTTGCGGTGTGGATCAGCGTATTTCTTCTGTCTATCTTGAGTTGTTATCAATCTTGCTCGAATCACTTTGACTATCTCTGTTGTTTGTTGTACCAATTCAGGGCCTAGTAGTTGTCTTTCGCCAACTTCATCCCAATATAGTGGAGTTCTGCACTTTCTGTCGTATAACGCTTCATAAGGTGGCATGCCAATACTAGCGTAGTAACTGTTGTTGTAACCGAACTCTACAAGCGGTAAACGATCATCCCAATTTCCTTTAAAATCCATTATACAACCTCTTAACATATCTTTCAATGCCTGAATTGTTCTTTCACTTTTTCCATCTGTCTGCGGGTGATATGATGTGCTCATTTGCAACTGTGTACCCATGCATTCCTGTAGCCATTTCTAGAAGTTCGATGTAAAACGCGGATCTCTATCAAAAACAATTGACACCTAAACTCCGTGCCTTGAAACAATCTCTTTCACATATAACCTTGCCAACTGATCTAAGTTGAATCTGATTTTGATCAGAAGGAAGTGTACGGATTTCGTCAATCGGTCAACAATAACCCATACTGTGTCGTAGCCTTTCTGAGTCATCGGTAGGCTGACCACAAAATCCATCGTAATATGTTCCCATTTCCATTCTGCAATCTCTAAAGGTTGTAGCAACCCACTCGGTCTTTGATGTTCTGCTTTCACTTTCTAACATGTTAGGCACTTAGCAACACATTCTGCAACCTCTCGTTTCAAATTTAGCCACCAAAAATGTTGTCGAAGATCTTGATACATCTTGGTACTACCCGGGTGAATCGAATATCGTGAGTTATGAGCCTCGCTCAAAATTTCTTCCTTAATTTCTGGTACTGGCGGTACCCAAATTCTGCTCTCAAATCTTAGTAGTCCCTCACTGTCTATTTTAAATCTCGGTTCAGTCCCTTCAAATATCTTCTTTTTCACCTTCTCACATTCTTCTTCTTCTCAAGTTGAGCCTCCTTAACTATATCCAAGAAGTTGTACCACTTTGCATCCGCATCCAAATGCTTCTCATCAATTTTAATAGGATACTTCACTTCCAATTCCAGCTTTTCCATTGCTAAAATTAGCTCCTCCTGAGAGGTCAACATCATCAATTTCTCCCGACCTTTTCTACTTAGGGCGTCGACCACCACATTGGCCTTACCCATATGGTATAGAATGTCGCAATCATAGTCCTTAATTAACTCCAACCACCTTCTTTGGCGCACGTTCAAGTCTTTTTGTGTAAAAATATATTTCAGACTCTTGCGATCTGTATATATTTCACACTTCTCCCCGTAGAGATAGTGCCTCCAGATATTCAAAGCAAAAACCACTGCAGCTAACTCCAATTTATGGGTCAGATACCCCTTCTCATAATCTTTCAGTTGTCGTGATGCATACGCAATGACTCTACCATTCTGCATAAGCACACATCCAAGTCCTTTATGCGATGCATCACTATATACCACAAAATTTCCTTTTTCATCTGGAAGAGATAACACAGGTGCTGAACTCAACCTCCTCTTTAATTCTTGAAAGCTTTCCTCACACTTCTCCGTCCAAACGAACAGACCACTTCCTCTTCTGATTGTGATTACCCCTAGTGCTACTCCCACCAGTCTTGTTATTACCTTCCTTCTCACTCTTCTTCTTCTTCTGCTCTTGATTATACTTCGTTACTACATCACTTCCACCCTCAGCAAGTATGGCCTTCTCTAACACTCTCGCAAAAGTGTTCAATTGGAACACTGACACTATACTATACAACCAGGGTTTCAGTCCCTGCTCAAATCGTCTCGCCTTTCTCTCATCGATATGTACTTGGTACGTGGCGAACCTAGCCAACTCGTTAAACCTTGCTGCATAATAAGCTACTGACATATTTCCCTGCTTCAACTCTAGAAACTGGACTTCCATCTGATTTTGTGAACTGGTTGGGAAATACATCTCGAAGAACATCTCTTTAAATTTTTTCCAGGATATTACACCTTGACCTCCTCTCACTTTGTTTGTCTGCCACCAATAGCTAGTTTCGGACTTCAGCATAAACGTTGCATAAGCAGTCCTCTAATCTTCCCTTACCCTAGCAACATCGAACACCTTCTCCATCTCCATTACCCACGTCTAAGCTTCAATTGGGTTTATGGAACCCTTAAACTCTGGCGGTCCCACCGCCTTGAAGTCCTTAAATGAAGTATTTGGTGGAGCTTGGGTTTGATTATTAAGTGCTCCAGCTAAAAGATTTACCAATTACTGAACGGAGTTAGCATTGGCGTCGTTGTTATTGTTTGTTGACCCTTCCTGGGCTTGCTGACGATTTTGTCTTCTAGGCGGCATATTTCTGTTAAGAATATACGCTTATTAGATCTTAACTCAATATATAAAACATTTAAGACTTAACTAAACATTTAATCATAACTCACTTAACACATTACTTTAAATAAACTTTGACATTTCATTTAATTCAAAAGTCTTTACATCATAAGATAGCATCACTGCTATTTACATCAACTATCCCGAGATAAAGAATCTACAGGATTTAAAACATTATAATATTCCTTTATTTATGAACATATCAGAATTTACATCATTAACTATCAAATAGTTTTCACATATTATACTAATACTATCACTGTCTGTTAAGGCACTGGATGGCCTTGCTACGTTCCTCCTCCATGATGCGGCACATAGTTCTGCGATCTAGCATATATGATGGTAGATCCTCAAACTGGATTGGATACTTCCTAACTCGATCTTGGACCGCATCCATTGCATTTTGTAGTGTAGAGTATGTCTCTTCAAGTTTAGCCTTCTTCGCACGACGATCATCTTCTGCAAGATCAACACGACGTGACTCTCGTACCCAGCCCTCCTCTGCTATGGCAAGCCTCTCTGAGCTCTCCTTCAGATCCTTCTTTAACTTCTCTATTTCTACGAACTTATCCTCGGTCTGACCTTTCTCGTGAACCAAATCCCACTCCATGTTTCCCAAACATGTGTGAAGAGTCACAATCTCTCTATCCTTCTGCTCAATAGTAATCTGCTGACTAATCGCCTGCTCAGTCAGATCGCGAACAGTATCCTACAACTCTATGTTACGATCATAGAGTGCATCATACATCTCTGCATTAATGGAGTTCGGTGAGAACTCCTCTTCTTCCTCTTCTTCTTCCTCTTCCTCAGGATCCTCCTTTGGATCAGTCTCTGGCTCATGCTCCTGACCAGCAACAGTGATCAACGGAGATGGCTCTCTCTGTACAAGTTATTCCCTAATGACATGAATGTCTCAGGGTTCCTCCCCTATAGGTAATCGGGGTTCCTCCTCCCCAGCTCGACTAGCTCCTCCAACATCTGACATCCTGACAACACAATTTTAAGTTTTAGTTACTAATCCGTGCTAGCGAACACATAGATTAACACATAAGCACATAAAGTCTTTTATTATCTTTAATGAATTTAGAAATTCATTTCGTAGAACTCGATAAGAGTCAACCACTACTATGTTCTCAATCTCCTACAAGGCTACTACCTAAGGTTGTTCCCCCCACCTAAGGTTCATAACCTTACAGCTTTGATACCAATATGTGACACCCCCAAATCCGGTACGTCCATTTCCACAGGATTTGGTGTTCACTGTACAAACATCATCTATCTATCTACCCATAAATAAATTACAAACCATGCAATAGAATAAATAAATAATAAATCTCTCCCCTTATGGGGTTACATCAACTGAATAATAATAAATCCCAGGTTACTCTAACCTTAAAACATCTAGGCGGAAAACATAAACAAATAAGTCTTAGTAACATCAACTCTAATTACATCGCATAACCACATTAATAAAACAGTCTTCATTACTTCCTAAGCTTGCCCTTACCCTTACTAGTGGAAGATTCGTCTGCTCTTTCGTTCTTAACTGTAATGTTATTATTATGCAAGAGTGGGCACGATTGCCCACAAGTATAACAATATAACAGTGAATAATAACATGCGAGAGAAATAATAACTTTTGATATAAAGCTCAACTTTTGAATCAAGAATGAATAACAAGAATCAAAAGAAATTATGAGGGTCATAAGACCTAGAACTATGTCCTAGGTTGTCAAGTGTTTTTACTTGAAACCTTTAACAGTCATAAGACTATGGACTCTTCTTCTCGTACTTAGGGGGATCAACCCTTAGTACCATATTGTGCACAATATCTTAACGCTAAAGCGTAAATAATCCCCTATACAGGGTTGTTCATCTCAGTTTTGACATTCGAGTCCGCACCAAAGGATGTTTGGTTTGGATAATTCATCAAGGGGTTCTGAAATTTAGAACACTCATCAACTATGGACTAGTCGAATCAATAAGGGTTCGCTAGTCTAACAAGGTTTAACAATAACAGATAATTTAACTTGTATAAAATCTCAAAAGTATACAATAGAATAATTATTGTATAACAACATCATGCTTGAATATTAATAAACTTTAATATACAAGACATGCTTGATCAATAATAATGAGAATTTGCTCAATATCAAAAGATGAATTAATCAACTTATATAACGATAACATGTAGGGTTAGGAAACTTGCTCAATGAAAGGTTAGGGGAAGAAACTTGCTCAACGTAAATGTAGAGTTAGAAAACTTGCTCAATGTAACAAGATAATGTTTAGAAACTTGCCTCGTGCGTAGATTAGACTTAAACAAACTCGTTCTTTGAATTAAATCCTACATACCAATTACGTTCACAATACTAGTCAATAATAACGTACTGAACATCATAAATTATTCTTTGTCTAATCTCGACTTCATGACTATACTTAGTCAATTATTACACTTAGTGTAAAATTAAGACTTCACGAAAAATTAAACTAATTATGCATTCGATCATTCAATCCACACGTAATTGTGTTATGGACATGGTAAGAACTTATTTTAACATCTCATTATAGGTCTAACAAGTCTTTATAATCATTAGACTAAATTGCTAACACATTTCTATACTTGAACACTTAAAAAAAAATTATTTTCTGGACATTCTGCTAAGTAGTGCTGCGGCTCCACTTTTGTATCGCTATCAAGGCCATTTGCGACTAATACTTGGCGCTTGTGACGCTTGATGGCCAAGTGCCGAAGAACACGTAATTCAAATAAATCAACACTTCTTAACACTAATTTCACCAAATAACACATACCCACATGTTATAATTCTTACATAATCAATACTTAACATCTATGGAGTGATTTTCACCCATTAAAACACATAATCACATAATTAAAGCATGCAAATTGGACTGTTCTTGAAGTTCTTGAACAAAAACATGGATTTTAATGCTACCGATTCGTTATAAAGCCAAATCCAACCATTCAAGTTTCATTTTGTTCATTTTAACATGCATAATCATATCAATGTGTGAATTTTGCAAAATAAATTATATTTGACATATAAAAATCACGTATAAGGCCATATGGCCATATCACGTACTCTGTAATCGTATACTATAAATTTTCATGAAACTAATGATATGGAATTATGCAATATATATATAAAACATGCCACTGCTTTAATTATTACATATATTCTTATAACAACTTTCCAATTTGCAGAGATTCACAGAAGACTTTAAGCCATATTCATGAAACTTAAAAGACGTAAAATAAGAATTCGGGTTGAAGAGAATTACCCAAGCGTAGATTAAATAAAATGACAATTCTCTCTACTTCAATCATAGAGTTTCTCCCAATCTCTCTCAAAATTTCTAAAACTCTCTCTTTGATTCTCTCTGTTAAGCTCTCTAAACTTAGGCAAATAATGAAGAAGAAAGAAGAAGACGTATTGTTAATAAGGAGAAAAACTAACACGCGTTGGTGGTCAGTTACCCAGTCATGGGTAACTTCCCTCAACTCCTATTAAGGCCATGTTTGGCTAGCATACTAGGTTTCAAAACCCATTATTTTAATAAAACCTTATCATGTAGTTTAAAAAAATGTTACATCCATTATAAAATAAATCAAATGTCTAGTTTAATTTATTTAAATAAAATAAAATAATTTCTCATTAATTCACATAGTCACATGATTAAATTTTCTCTTTTAATAATAATATCAATTATTAAATCTCTAATTAATAATTAAATTAATTAAAATAACAAAGGCTTATTAAATATTTCTTTTAATTCAATAAGCTCACATAAATACATACATCGAATAATAAAATTCTTCACTTTAATTTAATAAATATAACACATATAATTAAATTAATCTATCACAACTACATCAATTTATTAATTAATCTAATAATTAATTCATCGAAAAATATTTATTTAATCTAATAAATATTTAAATTAAATTACAAAATCTCGGTTGTCAAAATAGGCCTATTTTGGGCGCCCCGGCGCTGCCACATGTTCTGACATTTTTTGCTCCAACGTCCTTTGGGAAAATAGCCAGAACATCTTTGTCCGAACTTCGATTTCGATGATTCAAGATATTCCGGAAAGAGGAGACGTAGATCTACAACTTTCATTCTTGAAGGTTTTCGAAATAAGGTCTGGAGCAATACTCAAATTGGCTCTGAAATGACTGTTGTGTAAATGGCAAGCCGAAAACGCGAATCTAGCCACTCCGAACGTCGATCCAAGTAACTTTTGTTTCAATTCCTACAAAAAAACATAAAACTTGCATGAATAGACACAAACACTTAAAATCAACAAAAAGAGTAAGCTTAAATGCACTCAATTATGAGTATAAAACTCACTCATCACTGCTTAATGCGTATCTGCACTTCGTGTATTCCTACACAGTTATATAATCATGGATTCACATCCATTAGTCATATATTTCATACATTCTTAATATAATAATAATGTTACATTATTTCCTAATTAGGCTTGTAAAACCTACATTTCACTTTCTCATCATAATCTTAGAATAGCTAGGTATGTATAGGTATACCTTACCGACTCGTACTTTACATCAATGTTTATATATATCTATTACACACTTGACTCGCTATATGTTCGTTACACATTTCAAACTCATAGATGCATGATTCACAAAGTTCTTGCATTTTGCAGAATTTAACAACTCTGTGTTTTATATAACCATTACATGCTCTTATGCTTAAAACATCATCTATGTCAAGTATTATAACTTTAGACATTCATACCTATATGCTTTAAGGTTTGGATTCACAGTTAAAATAATAAGGCATCATTGCCTACTGTCATACTATGCTTGTACCGTTAGGCTTAGGATGGCGCATGCACTGCTACTGTCCCCCAGCCGCACTGTGGTTAAGCTTGCACTTCCTGTTTCTATCCAAATCTAACACGCCTATTTACTTATACTTTAATATACATACATGTTAGAGGTTCTTACATAAGCATATACCATTCTTGAGTTCATTTTTACAAGTTTTAGTTCATGACTTTCCATGAAATTAAAGCATAAAAGGTTATGTATTTATCATGCTTTATAACTTTGGTCATATTTCTACATATAGAGGTCTAACAATATGTTAATACTTATGATCATGATGTTCATATCATTCATTCATAACTAGCATTGTTTAACACTTTGAAATATGCTTTAACTCATGTTTGATTAAATCATCTTTATTTCCATTACCTACGAATCATGTTTAGAGACATAATAAAACGTAACATGGTATCTCAAGCCTTTAGAATCTAAATACTAATATGTAATGCAACTTAAGTCCGAAAATATGCTCGAGGTTGCCTTTGAAATCCTTTTACATGAATAATGCAATATAGAACATGTAAATCAACTTTCAAACTCTTACCATAAGTAACTAAGTCATGTTAACATCTTTTCAAGTTCAGAAACTATATCCTATAGCATTCATGTTCATTAGCTAATTATACTAAGCTTTTCTTAAAATTTCTCTAATCACAAGGTCTAGCAAGTTTAATCATGAACAAAGACACTAAAAACACCATGTCATGCTCATTTATATTTGAACTCAATCATGTTTATAGACCACTAATTTCAGAACTTATAGAACATAAGTTTCCACAAGGTTTGTTTTCAAAATCTATAAGTTTCTTTTCAAAACACATACTAAGTCATTCCAAAGCCTTCTATTATGAGCAAAGAAATCTTATATGTCATGTATAATATCATGCATTTTCATGTTACATCACTTAGAATGACATATTCCATCGTTGGTAGCACTATACTTGCGTATGTGCTCGCTTAACGCCCTCCGATCGCCTCTAAATATGTAATAATCACAAAGATGACTATTTTGACCCTTCCTAACGACCTCAAATTGAAAATCTTAAGAACAAAAGTTGTAGGTCTATTCGTTCTCGTTCCGGATCATCTTGAATCACCTCAATCGGAGTTTGTATGAAAACGTTATGCTTAATTTACTACAATGGTTAGAAGCGACCCACCGATTCTTGATGCAGTAAGCAGCAAGGCCTCTAATTGGCCTTGGGGGCAGCGCAGCTGTGCCCTGGGAGGCGGTATAGCCTCTCTGGCTCTGTTCTTCGTGATTTTACAGAACCCTACCCCTTCCGATTTTTATAACATGAGTTATACTCATCCAAATTAGTCCATTTTCGATTCTATGGGTTTGTAACTCATAAAACATCAACATACTAAATACCCAACAATTAACATAAACATTAACTAACCCAAATATGAATTTACAACTCATGTTCATTCTAATTGTTCATGTTTTGATAATTTAGCTTAATTCGCTCACTACTTAATTCGCTTTCAACCATTTCGATTCATTCAACTTTCGTTGTTTTCGTTTCTTAATATACTAACACAATATATAACCAATTAACAGATTATAGCAAAGACTGAACATCAAATTTTGGACATACTAAGCCAGTTTCATATACAAAACACTGTTATCTTAATTTTCTTCTACTAACCACTTTTCCATGAATTTCATTACTCAATACAACTTCTATATAACAATTATCAAATTACACATATACATAATCAACACCTCAAACCCTAATCCAACAAAAAAACAATTATAGAGAATAAGATTACAAAACGAAAACTTGAAAATTTTAAGAATGGATTATACCTTGAATCTCCTACTAGCAAGATGATGTTAACAAAGTTTAGAAATTCTTCCTTTGATTACCTCTAAAAGTTCTCTGTGTTTCTCCCTTTCTTTGTTCTTAACTTATTAGGAGAATACATGATATAACCCACGTACGTCAGGTGAAGAAAATAAAAAGGCGTCAGTTATAATAAACCAAAAGCCATAAGGCTGCATTTGGTTACACACAATTTTCCCCCATACTAGATTATTTTAATAATATTATATTATATAGTTTTTATTTGTCACACCTGTAACCAATTAACATAACTTACAATAATAATTATAATAATTATAATTTTTATTATAATTCTTCTGATGATTAATAAATAATTATATATCTAATTTAATTAATAAATTAGATTTAAACATTGCTTTATTTAATTTACTTATTTTCTTTAACATTAAACAACTCATTTAATTTAATTAATTAAATTAAATCTTCAAAGAATAAAATTTACATTTGTTTTAATTTAATTATCATACACACGTAACTAAATTATTATAGCACAATTTCATAAATTATTTATTTTTCTCAATAAATAAATTATTTAAAATAATTATTTAATTCGATAAATATTTAAAATTAATTACCAAATTCATTTAATTTCTTCAATAGTTAACTTAACTATTGAACCTCACTTTTCCAATATATGAATATACATTTCTCTTCACACCAGATCACATATTTAAAAATATATAGCATGTATATATACATACTCAAACTCAAAATATCTCATAATAAGAATTTTAATTATTAAATTTCTATTTTAATAACTTATAAAAATTCGGGTTGTCACAATTAGGGGAGGTGGTGCAAGTTTGATAATACTTACAGGACTAAATTAAAAATGAAGAAAAAGATGAAGGTATTATACTGTAATATTTCGAGCCCCAAATCGTGCAATTATCGAAACTATATTTTCCTATAAATAGAAGCTCATTCTTTTTTTATTCTCACCAATTCACTAAGTCTCACAAGAGCAATTATAGAGAGAGAAGCTATAGAGAGAAAGAAGAAGTGAAGTCTGCTACTTCACTATTCCACTATCTAGTCTTCTTCTGGGGTAAGGGGTATTATTTATTTCATATTCTGAAGAGATATTATTTTTCGTATTCGTATGAATATTATTTTTGTTCAATATTCATAATGAATATTATCTTCGTTCAATATTCGTAGGAATATTATCTTCGTTAAATATTCGTTAGAATATTATTTTCGTTCAACAGTTGTAAGGGATGTTATTTTTGTTCGATATTCGCTTGAAATAATATTTTCTTCCATACTTTGTAGTATGTAAGTAATATTATTTCATTTCAGATTTCAAATTTTATACTCATTTTGTTAAAGTTTTGGCTTCTATACTCCATAAAATTAGTAGAATATCCTTGAAATTTGCGCTTCATCTAGTATCATTTCACTAGGATATTTTTTGCACATTCTTGTTAAATTTTATGCTTTTCATGTCGGTGTCCATGAGTACTATTCATTTATATGGTACTATTCACGGGTACTATTCACAAAGTACTATTTATAAAGTACTATTTACAAAGTACTATTTATGAAGTACTATTCACGAGTACTATTCATAAAGTATTATTCACGGGGTACAATTCTCGAAGTACTATTTATAGGGTACTATTCACCCGGGTACTATTCACCCGGAGTACTATTCATGACAAAAATTGATTTATTTTCGGTCCAAATCATTTTTGATACAATATCATTCTTGAATTTTACTCCACAAAGCAGTATCGTGTTGGCAATTTGAACGTTATTGAATTCTGGATAGATTAAATTATAAATCTTTAAAAATTTATACTTTGTTTCTTTTAATTGAATTCTTATATCATTGTCATCATCCTCATGCTTGTATTGTGATGAAAGTCATCTTTGTCTTACGTGCATAGACAGACTGTTGATTGGTATGATTATGACCTGGGATCATTCGGTATAATCATGACCCGTAATGTTATAAATGATGTGGTAAAAGTCCTCATTGGCCCATGGTGCATTGATGGACAGTTGTTGGTATGATTATGATTAGGGATTATTCGGTATAATCATGACCATTGATGATTACATGAATATCCTTGGCCGTGGTGCAGGGATGATTCAATGATGTGGTTTATTTATTAAGCTGAGTCTCAGCGATAAAGATGATGAAAAACTTTTTAAATCATAGAAGATAGTAGATATCATGCTCTACTTGACTCTTCTAATGGATTGCTTATTCCGCTGCAGTTTTTGATCTAAAACTTGTTGTCTATTGTATTCTATCAGTTGTTATACCGTTGAAGGCTAATGATAATTTATTCTGCATTATCTTAGTCATAATATTTTTTACTGGGCTAGTTGAACTCACCCTTTTCTTTCACTATTCTCTTCAGGAAATGAGAATATAGCTAGGACTAGTCGGGGAACGGATTGACAGTCCAGATGGTTGTTTTAGTAGTCCTCACTATTCTGTAAAATAGTGTGATAATAATTGTAATGAGGACTCCATTGAGAGTGGATATTGTCTAGAAGGCAATATTCTTATTTAAACTCTCAGCTATATTTTGTTGTATATTACCTGACAGTTGTATAATTAAGTTTGTATTTGATTTATGTACCATGTATTTGGCGACTCAAGATGGGTTGAGACACCCCCAAATCCAGGTACTTCATTCCCACATGATTTGGTGGTCACTATCCAAAAACATCACATCTAACTACCCATAATGAAAGGATAAAGACGCAATTTAAATAACTTAAACAATCATCTTTCCCATTAAAGGGTTACATCATTATCTCAATAAAATACCAGGTAAGTTTGCGGAATACATCATATAATAAAACAAGTCTTTAACATAATTTAATAAAATAAAATTCTCATAAGTCTTCAACAATTGGACATCTTGCCCTTTCCTTTGCTAGTAGACGGCTTATCGACTTTCTCAACTTTAGCTGCAGTGTTAAATGCAAGAGTGAGCAAACAATTGCTCACTGATATAGAAAGTAGTAATGGTAACAACATGAGAATGAACAACGAATGCTAACAATAATAACTTGTCCTGTGAATTAAGAATAGAGTACAAGTTCGAAATCAATGTCTGAGGGTCTTAGGACCACGAACTATGTCTCCGGTATATAGGTATTATTACCTTAACCTTAACGGTCTACAGACCCTTCTTAGTGTACTTAGAGGGATCAGCCCTTTGTACCATGTGTTGTGCACAAACATCTAAACGTTACACGTACAAAAATCCCCTATATTAGGGTTGTCCGTCTCAGTTTGACTTTAGAATTTCCGCACTAAAGAAAGTTTAGTTTGGAACTAGCTTATCAGTGTCTCTAGAATTTTAGAACACTATTCAACTTCCATCCATAAAGGTTTAATACAAGAATATATAAACGAACAAGGCTATTAAAGTCAAAGATCGGATATCAATAGTATATATAACTTAATAACATGATATACATTCGAAGTGCTATATTCAAAGGAGTTTAGAACAATCTTCTATGAATCAATGTATTAGAAAAATATATGCTTCGAATGATAATAAGGAAAGTAAAGCTCACTCGATGTAATGAATTAGGTTACAAGAGCTTGTACAAACATATTCAAGATAGATTAGGCTTGCTCAATTTTAAGAACTTGAACATATTAATATAGGAATAAAAACTTGCATTCAATATGAAAAGAATGAAGTTAGAAAGCTTGCTCAATTGTAAAGAGATAAGGTTTAGAAACTTGCACAATTATAAAAGTAGGGTTAGAGAACTTGCCTTGTTTGTAAACTACACAAGTGTAAAATAATCTCCAATTATCCTACATATATCATCGAAATCGCAACAACAATTAATCGCATGAATATTAGCTTTAGGGTTTAAATCATCATTTAAGTCATAACCCTAACCTAGCACCTAACCACGTAGGTTAATATACTTAATGAATTTGAAATCTCATTACAAGCCAACATAATTTAATCATTCATCTCTAACTTTAAAAACATCACACTTGGTTTCATTTTAGAACTTATTTAAATAATTATTTCAAATCTTTAAACTTTGCATTACAACACATTTGAATCTGTTATTATAGTTTCTACTATGCCTTAACATCATTAACATGTTTGCTTAGCTAACATAAGACCATTATACATGACCTGCAAATTAAGTAGACTTCACTTTATCATGCTTTTACTACTGGCATGTGCTAATGAAGTATCATATATCAGGCTACTGCTATCGCGTGCATAAATGTTCAAATGTTTCTTGCCATCGCCAGGCAATGCACATACCATGATGCACTGCAGACTTCGGATGTGCGTAACCTCGAAAACAGACTCTGCCTTGCCAAAAATCCCAATTTTACAGAATTTTACCACACTTTAACATCTACAACTTGGACATACTATAGTTACACATGCTAAACACCATTCTACAAACAAAAACATTATATAAACTCCATTTTGAAGAATCAAAACTATATTTTCCCCAAATTTCCTCATTTTTACACTTTTAACGAATTTGATCACCACGAACTCATTTCTTGATCAATTATCATGATTTGAACTACATTGTTTTCGTTTCTTAATATATTAGCATAATCCACCAACAAATAACAGATTACATCAGACATTGGACAAGAAATTTGGTACTTTCTAAGGCTACTTTTCAAATATGAAAATGGTTAGTAGTATTTCCTTCTTACAATTCAATTTCACATGTTTGATTGTCGCCCCTTTTATACATACATGCTAATAACAGACTCTACAATACTATCACACACCCACAATCAACAATTAACAAAATACAATTCCGGAAAATGAAAATTATAAAACTAAGAGTTAGAGTTAGAAATAGATTATACCTTAATCCTCTTGATTATAAGCTAGCACGTGAATCTTTTCTTTCTCTTGGCAACTCACATAGATTACTCTCTCAAATCTTACTCACAAAACTCTACAATTCTCTCTTGCAAACCTTCTATAATTCTTCTTCTCACCCAACTCACCACTAGCCTTAGGAAAAATAAGATGCGTAGATAATATAAATTGGCCACTCACCCACGCGCACTTCAGTTATAAAAATAAAAAGACGTCAGTTGGAATAAGCCAATGGCCACAAGGCCTTGTTTGGCAAATCACATAAACTCCCAACTAGATTATTTAAATAATATTTATATCATATAGTTTCCAATTGTCACACTTTTATTTTGATTAATTTGAATAACTTTAGTTTAGCTAGTTTAAATAACTTATAATAATAATAAAATTCTTATTATCATTATATCTTATAATTAATAAATAATTATATATCTAATTTAATTAATAAATTAGACACATCACTTTATTTAATTTATTTATTTTCATTAAATAAAATAATTTATTTAGCTTAATTATTTTCTTAAATATTAAGCAATTGATTTAATTTAATTATTTCCTTACATTAAATCCTTAAGATAAAATTATCAGCACTCAATTTAATTATCAATAATCAATTTAGTTACTAAATTAATTCACCATAATTCATCAATTATTTATTTTTCTCAATAAATAAATTATTTAAAATATTTATTTAATTCAATAAATATTTAAATTAAATTACAAATTTCTCGATCGTTACATGCTTCCCTCTTTAAAAGGATTCTGTCCCCAGAATCACAACTCGAAAAATTATTCGTTACTTTCTTCCCTCCTTAACAAGATTCTGTCCCCAGAATCGTTATACAAAATCAAGCAAACAACTGAGGATAATTCTTCATCATAACGCTTTCAAGTTCCCACGTAGCTTCTTCAGCATTGTGGTTCCTCCAGATTACCTTAACAGAAGGTATTACCTTATTTCTCAGCACTTGCTCTTTTATGTCAACAATTTGAACAATGACTTCTTCATATGACAAATCTATCTCAAACTTTAAGGGCTCATATTCTATAACATGCTTATAATCAGGCTTATATGGCCTCAATACCGATACATGGAAAATATTATGGATATGCTCCAACTCCGGAGGTAAAGCTATATCGTATGCCACTTCGCCAACTTGTCGAAGCACTTCGAAAGGTCCTATAAATCTAGGGCTCAATTTTCCTTTCTTGCCAAATCGAATTTTTCCCTTCTAGGGAGACACTTTCAGGAAAACATAACTACCGACATCGAATTCCCGATTTTGCCGATGTTGATCAACATATTTCTTTTGTCTATCCTGGGCAGCTATCAATCTTGCTCGAATCACTTTAATGATCTCGACAGTCTGTTGTACCAATTCTGGACCCAATAGCTGACGTTCACCTACCTCATCCCAACATAACGGAGTTCTGCACTTCCTACTGTATAATGCTTCGTAAGGCGACATGCCAATACTCGCGTGATAACTATTATTATAAGCAAACTCCACCAATGGTAAATGATCATCCCAATTTCCCTTGAAATCCATGATACATGCTCTGAGCATATCTTCTAGTGTTTGGATGGTTCTCTCACTTTGTCTGTCGGTTTGAGGATGGTACGTTGTGCTCATTCTTAGCTGTGTTCCCAAACATTCTTGTAATTGTTTCCAGAAATTAGATGTGAAACGTGGATCTCTGTCTGATACAATGGATACAGGTACACCGTGTCTTGAAACGATTTCCTTCACGTACAGTTTTGCTAACCGATCTAGTGTAAACTGAATCTTGATTGGCAAAAAGTGTGCCGACTTCGTCACTCGATCAAAAATCACCCAAATGGCATCGTATCCTTGTTAGGTCGTTGGAATACTTGCCACAAAATCCATTGTGATATGCTCCCATTTCCATTCTGGTATCTCCAATGGTTGTAACAATCCGCTTGGCCTTTGATGTTCAACTTTGACTTTCTGACACGTTAAACATTTTGCCACGCATTCAGCCACATCTCTCTTCATATTCGGCCACCTAAAATGATGTCTAAAATCCTGATACATCTTCGTACTCTAAGGGTGAATCGAATATCATGAGTTGTGAGCTTCACTCAGAATTTCTTCTTTAATTTCTAGTACTTGCGGAACCCAAATTCGCCCTTCGAACCGAAGTAACCCTTCCAAATCGATTTTGAATTTGTTTTCCTCACCTTTAAATATTTTCTGTTTTATCTTTTCGCAGTCTTCATCATAAATTTTTGCATTTTTCACCTTATCTACTAACGTTGAACTATTTCCCATCTGGAATAGCTTTTCATCGGATTCTGTCAGATATTTAATTTCCAACTCCATCTTAACCATTTCAGACACTAGCTTCTCTTGAGTAGTTAACATCATTAACTACTTCCGTCCCTTCGTACTTAAAGCATCAATAACAACATTCGCATTTCCGGGATGATAGAAAATCTCGCAGTTATAATCTTTGATTAGTTCCAACCACCTTCTTTGTCTCATATTCAAATCTTTTTGTGTACAGATATACTTCACACTTTTATGGTCGATATATATCTCACACCTCTCTCCATAAAGATAATGTCTCCAAATTTTCAGGGCAAAAACCACTACTGCCAACTCTAAGTAATGAGTCGGATTCCCCTTCTCGTAATCTTTCAACTGACGTGATGCATACGCAATAACTCTGCCGTTCTGCATAAGCACACAACCTAGTCCTTTATGCGATATGTCACTATATACCACAAAATTCCCTGTATCATCAGGTAATGACAACACAGGTGCTGAACTCAACCTCTTCTTTAACTCTCGAAAACTTTCCTCACACTTCTTTGTCCAAATAAACTTAACCGCCTTCCTAGTTAAATTTGTCAACGGAGTTGCGATTTTGGAAAAGTCTTGAATAAAATGTCTGTAGTATCCTGCCAAACTTAAGAAACCCCTACTTTTGACAGTGTCTTCAGCTGATCCCAGTTTATTACAGCTTCAACCTTTGATGGATCTACCGAAATTTCGTCCTTATCAATAACGTGTTCTAGAAAACTCAGACACGCCCAACCAAAATTCACATTTTGAGAACTTAGCGTACAACTTCTCTTTTCTCAACGTCTCCAACGTCAATCTCAAGTGTTCCACATATTCCTCTTTGGTTTTGGAATAGAACAATATGTCATCAATAAACACCACCACAAATTTGTCTAAAAATGGTTTAAACACCATGTTTATCAAATCCATGAACGCTGCAGGTGCGTTGGTTAAACCAAAAGACATAACCAAAAACTCGTAATGACCATATCGAGTTCTGAACGCTATTTTCGGTACATCCTCCGGCCTCACCTTTAACTGATGATAACCACTTTTCAAGTCTATCTTAGAGAAATACTTTACTCCCTTCAACTGATCGAGCAGGTCATCGATTTTAGGTAATGGATACTTATTTTTAATCGTGACCTTATTCAATTCTCTGTAATCAATGCAGAGCCGCATCGATCCGTCTTTCTTCTTAACAAATAATACCGGTGCTCCTCATGGCGACACACTCGGCTGAATATATTTCTTGTCAAGCAATTCTTGCAATTGCACCATCAACTCTTTCATCTCTACCGGGGCCATTCTATATGGTGCCTTGGATATCGGGGTCATTCCTGGTAATAGGTCAATCACGAACTCGATTTGTCGATTCGGCGGAAGACCTGGCAAATCATCTGGAAATACGTCTGCAAAATCTCTTATGATCGGTATCTCTTCCAGCTTCACACTTTTTTTATGTGTATCGACTATGTAGGCTAAGTATACTACACATCCTTATCTCAACAACTTCTTGGCTTGCATCACCGTCAGACAACTTGCTTATCGAGGTGACTTGTTGCCATAAAACACAACCTTTGACCGAGTCATAAGGTTAACACACTTCCTTTGGCAATCAATTACTGCTCCGTAATTGAATAACTAATCCATTCCCAGTATAACATCGAACTCACCAAGTCTAATTGGTATCAAATCTACCATCATCTCATGACCTTTTATAACCACTCTACAATTCCTATATACAAATCTAACATGAATCACTTCTCTATTCGCAATCTCTATACTTGAGGGAAATTCTAATTCTTCCTTGGGAAATTCAAAATTCTGAGCAAATTCATCGGATATAAATGAACAAGTAGCACCGGAATTAAATAGTACATAAGCATTAATACCATTAATCGGAATGATACCTGACACCACATCCTTAGACTGTACAGTATCTTGCACGGTCATATTGAAAGTCCTCATAGTAGGTCGGCTTGATTGTGTTGGTCTAGTGATAGTCAATGCACCACCACCGTTGTTGTTTCCTTTTCCACCACTTGCACTTCCTGCTGGCTTTTCAAGGCAATCACGAGCCATGTGATCCTTTGAACTGTAGGTAAAACATGCTCCTTTCTTCGGACTAAAATAGTTCGGTGCAATGTGTCCCTCCTGACCACAGTTGAAACACACTCGCTTTCCCTTCAAACATACCCCAGTATGGTTCTTCCCGCACGTTGTACAAGCCTCAAACTTTTTCTTCTTCTGATTTCCTTGTTGTCCTCCCGCAGTTGAATTCTCGCTCCATTTCCTCTTTTGATTGTTACTTCCAACATTACTACCACCAGCCTTATTCTCATTGTCATTCTTCCTCTTCTTCTGTTCTTGGTTGTTCTTGGTCAAGGCATCGCTTCCACCTTCCGCGATAATTGCCTTCTCCAGTACAGCCGCAAATGTATTCAACTGGAACATTAAAACCTTGATGTAAAGCCAGGGCTTCAATCCTTGTTTGAATCTTCTCGCTAAATGCTCATCAGTATTGACTTTATATGTGGCAAACCTTGCGAATTTGTTAAACATCGCAGCATATTCAGGCATCGTCATTGTTCCTTGCTTCAGCTCAAGAAATTGTACTTCCAACTGATTCCGAGAACTTGCTGGAAAGTACATTTCGAAGAACATCTCCTTAAATCTATCCCATGCTATCACTCATTGTCCTCCACGAACCTTGTTTGTTTGCCACCGCGAGTAGGTAACTCGGACTTGACATAAACGCTATGAAACGCAGCCTTCTTACGGTCATCGTTTATCCTAGCAACGTCAAACACCTTCTCCATTTCCATAATTCAAGTTTGGGCTTCCACTGGATTCTTAGACCCTTGAAACTCTGGCGGTCCAACCGCTTTGAATTCCTTGAAAGTCATGAGTTGAGCTTGCGGTTGATTTGCAATTGCACCCGTCAGCAGAGCTATCAACTGCTGAACTAGATTAGCGTTGGTCTTGTTGTTATTATTAGTAGACCCCTCAGGAGGTGCTTGCTGACGTGGTTGTCATCTTCTAGGAGGCATTTTCTATTAAGATATACACTTATTAGCTCATTACTCAACTTCTTGGGTATTTAAAGTTTAACTTAAACATTCCAAGATTAAAGTTTTAACACATAACATTTCAAATAAACTCTAATATTTTATTCATTCATAAAGTTTTAAAACATATTCAAGATAGCATAACCGCTATAAACATTAACTTTCCTGAACTAAACAAGTTCCAGGATTACATACTCATACTATCCCTTTATTTATCTCAAAATAAGGGATTCACAATTTATTTATTCACATAATTAACCACACACTATTATCATTCTTATTCTATCTAGACATATTAAGACGTCGTAAGGCTTCCTGATGTTCCTCCTCCATGATACGATATGCCGTTCTACAATCCATCACGAACGACGACGAATTCTCAAACTGAGGTGGGTAATAGTAGACTCGATCCAGGGCCCTATCCATGATACGATATGCCGTTCTACAATCCTTCATCTTTGCTTTCTTCACTTGGACCCTAGCCTCAGCACGGTCTGCACGTTGAGTCGCCTTCATCCAAGCATCCTCTGCTTTTGCACGTTTAGTTGATTCCTCCTTGAAATCATCTTTTAATTTCTCAATGTCAGTCTTCATCTTCTCGTGTACTGCCAATAGGTCTTCATGCTGACCCTTTATATGAACTAAGTCCCACTCTGTGTTTCCAAGTTTTGAGTCGAGTTCCTGAATCTCTGCATCCTTCTGCTCCATCAAAGCGTGATGCATCTCAACCATCTCTTTCAGCTCCTCGACCTCGTAGTGTAACTCTATGTTATGGTCATAAAAAGCATCATACATCTCGACTGATATGGAGTTTGGTGGAAACTCCTCAGGATCCTCTTCTCGTCATCCTCCTCTACATCCTCAGAACTAACCTCCTCGGGATCGGTCACAGGCATATCCTTCTGGATCAACTGTTCCCGCACAACATGAATATTTCGGGGCTCATCATCTATAGGTATCTGAGGTATCACTTCTCTAGCTGGACTGGATCCTCCTTCGTTAGACATCCTGACAACAAAATATTTTAAGTTTTACTTAACATTTTCGATACTCGCGAGCACATAAGTTATTAACACATGGCACATAATGTCTAGTATTATTTGGCTTCTATGTTTTCTATTTCCTTAAAGGTTACATCCTAAGTCTTCAACATTTAGACATCTTGCCCTTTCCTTTGCTAGTAGACGGCTCATCGACTTTCTTAACTTTAGCTGCAGTGTTAAATGCAAGAGTGAGCAAATAATTTCTCACTGATATAGAAAGTAGTAATGGTAACAACATGAGAATGAACACGAATGCTAACAATAATGAACTTGTCCTATGAATTAAGAATAGAGTACAAGTTTGAAATCAATGTATGAGGGTCTTAGGACCACGAACTATGTCTCCGGTATATAGGTATTATTACATTAACCTTAACAGTGTACAGAACCTTCTTAGCCTACTTAGGGGGATCAACCCTTTGTACCATGTGTTGTGCACAAACATCTAAACGTTACACGTACAAAAATCCCCTATATTAGGGTTGTCTATCTCAGTTTGACTTTAGAATTTCCACACTAAAGAAAGTTTAGTTTGGAACTAGCTTATCTGTGTCTCTAGAATTTTAGAACACTATTCAACTTCCATCAATAAAGGTTTAATGCAAGAATGTATAACAGAACAAGGCTATTAAAGTCAAAGATCGGATATCAACAGTATATATAATTGAATAACATGATATACATGCAAAGTGCTATATTCAAAGGAGTTTAGAACAATCTTCTATGAATCAATGTATTAAAACAATATATGCTTCGAATGATAATAAGGAAAGTAAAGCTCGCTCAATGTAACGAATTAGGTTACAAGAGCTTGTACAAACATATTCAAGATAGATTAGGCTTGGTCAATTTAAGAACTTGAACAATATTAATATAAGAATGGAAACTTGCATTCAATATGAAAAGAATGACGTTAGAAAGCTTGCTCAATTGTAAAGAGATAAGGTTTAGAAACTTGCACAATTATAAAAGTAGGGTTAGAGAACTTGTCTTGTTTGTAAGCTACACAAGTGTAAAATAATCTCCAATTATCCTTCACATATCATCGAAATCGCAATAACAATTAATCGCATGAATATTAGCTTTAGGGTTTAAACCATCATTTAAGTCAGAACCCTAACCTAGCACCTAACCACGTAGGTTAATATACTTAACGAATCTGAAATCTCATTACAAGCCAACATAATTTAATCATTCATCTCTAACTTTAAAAACATCACACCTGGTTTCATTTTAGAACTTATTTAAATAATTATTTCAAATCATTACACTTTGCATTACAACACATTAGAATATGTTATTATAGTTTCTACTATGCCTTAACATCATTAACATGCTTGCTTAGATAACATAAGACCATTATACATGACCTGCAAATTAAGCAGACTTCACTGTCATGATCGCTCGTCGTATGACATCGCATAAGTAATATATTATTATCGCGCTCACACATTAAAATGCTACGCTACCACATGTATAATCACAAGGCCAGTAGCAAGGCCAAATAAGCCAAATGCATACACACATTCAGATATCTGCGAACCTCAAAAATGCATCTCTTTTGCCCAAAAATCCCAATTTTACAGAATTTCACCACACTTTAACATCTAAAACTTTGACATACTATAGTTACACATGCTAAACACCATTCTACACACAAAAACATTATATAAACTCCATTTTGAAGAATCAAAACTATATTTTTTTGAAATTTCCTCATTTTTATACTTTTAACGAATTTGATCACCACAAACTCGTTTCTTGATCAATTGTCATGATTCGAACTACATTGTTTTCATTTCTTAATATATTATCATAATCCACCAACAAATCACAGATTACATCACACATTGGACAATAAATTTGGTACTTTCTAAGGCTATTTTTCAAATATGAACACTGTTAGTTGTATTTCCTTCTTATAATTCAATTTCACGTGTTTGATTGCTAGCCCTTTTATATATACATGCCAATAACAGACTCTACAATACTATCACACACCCACAATCAACAATTAACAAAACCCAATTCCAGAAAATGAAAATTATAAAATTGAGAGTTAGAGTTAGAAATAGATTATACCTTAATCCTCTTTATTATAAGCTAGTGCGTGAATCTCTTCTTTGTCTTGGCAACTCACAGAGATTACTCTCTCAAATCTTACTCACAAAACTCTGCAATTCTCTCTTGCAAACCCTCTATAATTCTTCTTCTCACCCAACTCACCACCAGCCTTAGGAAAAATAAGATGCGTAGATAATATAAACTGGCCATTCACCCACGCGCACTTCAGTTATTAAAATAAAAAGACGTCAGTTGGAATAAGCCAAAGGCCACAAGGCCTTGTTTGGCAAATCACATAAACTCCCAACTAGATTATTTAAATAATATTTATATCATACATTTTCCAATTGTCACACTTTAATTTTGATTAATTTGAATAACTTTAGTTTAGCTAGTTTAAATAACTTATAATAATAATAATAAAATTCTTATTATCATTATATCTTATAATTAATAAATAATTATATATCTAATTTAATTAATAAATTAGACACATCACTTTATTTAATTTATTTATTTCCATTAAATTAAATAATTTATTTAGCTTAATTATTTTCTTAAATATTAGGCAATTGATTTAATTTAATTATTTCCTTACATTAAATCCTTGAGATAAAATTATCAACACTCAATTTAATTATCAATAATCAATTTAGTTACTAAATTAATTCACCACAATTCATCAATTATTTATTTTTCTCAATAAATAAATTATTTAAAATATTTATTTAATTCAATAAATATTTAAATTAAATTACAAATTTCTCGATCGTTACATGGGTTATGTATACCTATTTTGGGGGCATCACAAGGACCACAAGAGGAAATTAGTGATGCATGAGATGGAGGTGGAAATTGCTCACCGTAAGGAGACAGGGATCCAGATGGGAACCTTGTTTCACTGATCAGTGGCTAGGAATGTGGAGCTGGTAGGGAAGCTAGAAGAGGTGGAGCAAAGAGAGATGAGCGAGGGGACGGAGAAGGAAGCACTTTGCACTTAGCTAGAAATGGAAGTCATGGATAGGATCCACTTCGAGGAGAAGTGGGAAGGAGCTAATGATCGGGCTAATGATCTAGAGGATGATGTAAGGTATAAGAGAAGGAAGATGAACAAGATGGGCTATGCTCTACGCACGACCATAGAGAGGTTGATTGATGGGGTAAATCACTACCCGACAGAGCAGGGACAGACCCGGCATACCATAAGCCGAGACATGGCGGTGCACATTACTTAGAAGGAATACCAGAGCGTCGTGGAGCGTGGTATGTTAGATTGAGTATAGAGGGAGAAGCTTAGTAGTTGTATTACATTTATTTATGTGTTGTTTAAATCTGTTGTTGAAATCTCAGTCTTTTGTGTAAGATGTGAGATAGTTGTAAACCCCAAACTTTTGAAAAATTTTAGAGGGGTAGTAAGCTAGTATTGTCCCCGTCTTTTGTGATAATAGGGGATATGTGTTATCATTTATAGCAGTATGCTAGAGAGAATCATGTAATTGTAACGATTTGGCATATGAATATAAACGAGCTTAATTCAGAAACGTGTTATAAAGTTATTCTTCTTGATGTTAAGAGAAATACTTAAGTGATATAACTGAATAATAATAAAATGAAAATTTGCAGATCATGGCACCAACACGTAGAATAATTGTACTGGAAGATTCGGTTAATGATGAGAGAGGACCAGTAGATTCGATGCAGAGGCTTGTAAATTTATTATGAGAGGCTCTTAGGGGAAGGAATGTACTAGTACCACCCGTTCTCCAAGCAGCTCCTGTTATAAACTTTGGAGATTTTTAGAGTGTAGGACTGCCAAAATTTGTAGGAACAATTGACCTGATAGTTGCACAAACATGGATCAAGGAGATCGAAAAAGCTTTCACTATAGCTCGCGTGGGCGAAGATCAGAAGATGGTGTTTGCTACGTATTTGATGAGGGGAGAAGCGAACTAGTGGTGGGAGGCTAATCAGCAGAGAGCTGGCGAAGGAACTATAACATGGGATAGGTTTATGACACTGTTCTTCGAGAACTATTTCCCGAAGAGCATAAAGAATCAAATGGAAGTGAAGTTCCTAGAGTTAAAACAAGGGGATATGACGGTGGCGCAATACGCAGCTAAGTTTAACGAACTAGCGCGATTTGCGGAGCACCAAGTTGGAGATGAGGAAAGGGAGGCGAGACGCTTCGAGCAAGAGTTGAAGCCATGGCTATACAATAAAGTATCAATTCTCCAAATTGATTCCTTTAGGACATTGTTAGAGAAGGCAATCATTGCAAAAGGTGGCAGTGAGGCCTTAAGTTTATATCATAAGGAGAAGAAAAACAAGAACACTGGGAGTGAGTATCGTGGAGGAAGCAGCAGAGGAGGGAGTAACTCTAGAAAGAGGAAATAGGAAAACAATAACAACAACAACAAAAACAATAATCAAGGTGGAAGTCACCAGGGAAACTTCAAGAAAAGGAATGAAGCTTATACAAGTGTGGGAGGAGTCATCAGGGGGAGTACTGGAAAGGAAAGAGCACATGCTATAATTACAGGCAAGAGGGATACATATCGTCAAATTGCCCGAAACCAAAGAAGATCAAGGGATGTTTTGATTGTGGATTAACAGAGCACCAGATAAAGGAATGCCTGAAGAAAGGAAGTGGTGGAACTGGCGGAGGTCAGGGAGGAGGAAGCAAGTTGATGATTGGTGGACCCGTGCAACCCAACCGATCGACTGCCCAAACCTTTAACATGACCATCCAAGACACAGTAGCTATGAAGGACGTGGTGTCAGGTATAATCCCAATCAATAATATAAATGCTTATGTATTATTTGATTCGGGTGCCACCTGTTCTTTTATATTTGAAAAATTTGCTAGTAAAATTTATTACACCCCGAGAACGTTTAGAAGATTCTTTGAACGTAGAAATTGCGAATAAGGAAATAATCACTGTAGAATACATTTATCAAAATTGTCGCGCAAATATTAGAGAACATGAACTAAGCGTTGACTTGATTCCTATTAGAATGGGAGAATTTGACGTAATATTGAGAATGGATTGGTTATATAACCATGCGGCGGTAATTAACTGTCAGAACAAGTGTGTGAACCTACAGACTCCGAGTAAGTCTAAGGTAGTGTTTTATGGTAGCTCATCGCTTAAGCAATTGTGTTGTGTTATGATGATGCAGGCCAAGAAATTATTAAAGAAAGGTTATGTAGGTTATTTAGCTTACATCGTAGATACTCGAAAAAAGGGAGTAGAAATTAAAGACATATCCATAGTAAATGAATTTCAAGATGTGTTTCCAGACGATCTACCTGGTCTTCCACCAGACAGAGAAATTGAATTTGTAATAGACTTAGCACCGGGAACAACACCGATTTCGAAAGCTCCATATCGTATGGCACCAGTAGAAATTAGGGAGTTGATGATACAACTTCAAGAGTTATTAGATAAGGGGTACATTCGACCGAGTGTGTCTCTTTGGGGAGCACTAGTGTTATTCGTTAAGAAAAAGGACGGATCGATGAGGCTCTGTATCGATTATTGAGAATTAAAGATAGTAACGATCAAGAATAAATATCTGCTACCAAGGATAGACGACTTATTCGATTAACTGTAGGGAGAGAAATGTTTCTTGAAGATCGACCTACGGACGGGATATCACCAACTGAAAGTGTGGGATGAGGACATACAAAAGACTGCGTTTTGAACCCGTTCTGGACATTACGAGTTTTTGGTAATGTCATTCGATTTAACTAATGCTCCGGCAGCATTTATGGACTTGATGAACCGTGTCTTCAAGCCATTGTTAGATAAATTCGTAGTAGTTTTCATCGATGACATTTTGATCTACTCGAAGATAGAGGAAGAACACGCCGAACATCTGAAGATTATTTTGGAGGCACTACAAAAGGAGAAGATGTATGCGAAATTTTCAAAGGGCGAATTTTGGATGAAGAAGGTTCAATTCTTAGGCCACATGGTGGATGAAAATGGCATCTCAGTAGACCCTGCAAAGGTCGAAGCGATAAGTAATTGGGAACAACCGAGAACACCGACGGAGGTAAGAAGTTTCTTAGGGTTAGCTGGGTACTATCAAAGATTCATCAAAGATTTTTCTAAGATAGTAACCCCATTGACTAATCTGATGAGGAAAACGTTGAAATTTATATGGACCGACAAATGTGAAGAAAGTTTTCAAGAGTTGAAGAAGAGACTGAGTGAAGCGTTTGTGTTATCATTACCAGATGATGCGGGAAATTTTGTAGTATATAGTGACGCATCGCACAAGGGACTTGGTTGTGTGCTCATGCAACATGAAAAAGTCATTTCGTATGCATCAAAACAACTAAAGGATTATGATAAACGATACCCTACTCACGATTTAGAGTTAGCAGCAGTAGTTTTTACGTTAAAGATATGGAGGCATTATTTGTACGGAGAGAAATGTGAGATATACACGAACCACAAAATTCTGAAATATATCTTCACACAGAAGGAGTTGAATATGCATCAGAGAAGGTGTTTGGAATTGATCAAAGATTATGACTGCAATATTCTTTATCACTTGGGGAAGGCAAACGTGGTTGCCGACGCTCTGAGCAGGAAAGGAAGGGAGAAATTGTTTGAATTGAAGACTCGAGAAGAGTTGATAAGAGAGATAGAGAAATTAGAGATATAAGTGAAAGGACCAGAGAGGACTGGAGAGAAGTTATTTGTAATGGAAGCTTATCCGACATTGTTGGATCGAGTAAAAGAAGCACAGGAGAAAGAGGGAGAATATGAGAAGATCAGAAATAGGATTATAGAAAATGAGGGATAGAAATTTCGAATGGATAAAGATGGTATCTTATGATTCAAAGAGAGAGTGTGGGTACCAGCAGTAACCGAGTTAGGAGAAGAGATTTTGCATGAGGCACACAATACGACGTATTCCATTCATCCGGGAGGCACTAAGATGTACAGAGAGTTGAGGCAACATTTTTAGTGGCCCAATTTAAAACGGGAAGTCACAGAGTGCGTTAGTAGATGTTTAACTTGCCAATGTGTAAAAGTAGAGCATCAGCGACCGAGTGGTTTACTACAACCATTGGAAATACCAGAGTGGAAATGGGAACGCATTACGATGGATTTCATAGTAGGACTTCTAGTTACGCAGAAAGTTTATGATGTCATTTGGGTTATCGTGGATCGACTTACGAAGACTACACATTTTCTACTAATCAAGATCCGCTACAGTTTGAATCAGTTAGCAAGTCTGTACGTAAAGGAGATTGTTTCACGACATGGAGTGTCGGTGTCAATTGTCTCTGATCGGGACACGGGCTTCACGTCAAATTTTTAGAGAAGCTTAAAAGTGAGGATGGGAACACAGTTGAGGTTGAGTACCACTTATCACCCTCAGACAGACGGACAAAGTGAGTGAACTATACAAACGCTAGAGGACATGCTTAGGACTTACGTGATGGACTTTAAGAGAAATTGGGATGACCACCTACCCTTAGTCGAATTTGCGTATAATAATAGTTACCATGCGAGTATCGGCATGCCACCATACGAAGCTCTTTACGGAAGAAAGTGCAGAATGCCATTATGTTGGGACGAAGTCGAAGAGCGACGAATACTCGGACCAGAGTTAGTACAACAAACCGCAGACGTGGTGACAGTGATAAAAGCCAGACTAGTAGCAGCTCAAGATCGCCAAAAGAAGTACGTAGATTTACATCGGCAGGACCGAGATTTTAAAGTCGGTAGTTTCATATTCTTGAAGGTATCTCCATTGAAGGGAAAAATCTGTTTGGCAAGAAAGGAAAGTTGAGTCCAAGATTCATAGGGCCGTTCGAGATACTGAAGCGAGTGGGCGAAGTGGCATACAAAGTTTCATTACCACCGGAGTTGGAGCACATTCACAACGTGTTCCACATTTCTGTGTTGCGACCATAAAACGCCGACTACAAGCACATGATTTCTCACGGACCCATTCAAGTGGAGAAGAACTTGGCATATGAAGAAATTCCTGTCCAAATACTAGATAGGAAAGAGCAAACCTTGAGAAACAAAGTCATTTCCTCTGTAAAAGTACTTTGGCATAACCACGATGTCGAGGAGGCAACGTGGGAGTTAGAAGATAGGATGATGAAGGATTATCCCCATCTATTTGTGTAACCGTGTAGCAATTTTGGGACGGAATTTTTATAAGGGGGGAGGATGTAATACCTAAGAATTTTCACGTCTTATTAAATGAATATATTAATGGAAATGAATATTTATTTGAATATAAATGATTTTGTGTTACGAGATGAGTTAACTCAATTATATTGAATAATTGAGAATATATGGAGTTTTCGACGAACTCGTTGAAAGCCTTGTGTGGCACAGTAATTTTAAGACCCCGAATTTTATGAAATAAAAGTATTCAATTTTTTTATTTAGTAAATAGTTAAATTGATAAAAGTTTAAAGTTAAGGGTGATATATATAATTTTTTCAAAATACGCAAGTGGTTATAAAATACTCATTTTTGTCGGGAAATATTCGCATTTACTGGCCAAGACCATTTGTGGGCCCCATAATGTAATAACCGCTTTGATGAAGAAAACGATAAGTTTGAGTTTTATAAATAACGGCGTAATTATTACCAAGTAACAACATTGAATATACGGTGGTTAAAATACGAATACGCGTGGTTTACTTGCGAAGACTATTATTGCATGATATTTTTGAATTATTGATTCCTACGTAAGAAGGCACTACTCAATAATTATTACAGTAACTACTGTTTAATATTTTATTTTATTGATTCAATAATTTTTGCATTGATATTTTATATTATTGTTGTTTCAATAATTGTCACGACACAATATTTTCCATTATTAGATCAATAATTCATATTATTTGAGTAATATTATTAGATATCATTATTGGCAATGTCTAGAAAGTTCTGTCTAAGGAGAGGTTTGGTCATCTAATTGCGCGCCAATAAGGAAAAATCCTTATCGGAAAGCCCCCTCTTTCCTGGGAACGACCGGATTGTCATTATTGTGATTCTGTAATATTATTTGTGAATAATTATTTATTGATTTATATGATAAGGAAATATTTATTTTATGTGGATATAATTGATGAATATATTTATTTATGTGGTTATAAATGAAGTAATTAAAGCTGAGTTATTTTATCAGTATTTTGTCGGATTGGAGGTATTAAAAAAAATCAAATCGGTGTTCTTAAAGCTCTATTGTGTGAGTTATAATTTTAATCCGACCGTTGGATCGTTGTGATTTTTGGATATGTTATACATATATAAGTTGAGTATATGTCCACAAATTTTGAACCGTTAAAAATTAACGCATGATTTGTTATGAATTTTAAAAGGTGTTAAAAATCATCCGTTTGTGGATTTCAGATATTTTCTGTCTGGAATTTGGAAAAACTTAAAGCTACAAAGTTGTAGAGAATTTGATTTCATGTGGAATGGACATATAATTCGTATTTTTCTAATAAAAGAGCTATTTATTATGAATTACTGAAGTTTTAGAAAATAAAATAATTTTTATTAAAATTGGGTGGGACCCACTTTTGGTTGGTGTAGAAAGCATGTGTTAAATTTGTGGGCCCCACTAGAGGTGGCTGAGTTTTGTTCAAAGCATGCATGCATAGAAAAATTATAATATTATTTTATTATTTTAGTCTCCTTTGGCGTTCTAGCATTTTCCTATAAATAGGCGCTTAAGTTAGAATTGAAAATCACACCAGAAACATAAGTTTTCTCTCTCTATATTATCGAGCTTATTTTTATGAGTATTTAGATACTTTGAGATTTGCTATTCAGTGCAAGTTTCCTTCGGCTTTTCATCCGATATTCCAGTCAGAAATACTGCTCTTTTGCGTTAAGGGATTGTAAGGGTTATTATGTTTTTCAGTTTCGTAATTTTTCTGACCCTCAAAAATTCTGGAAAAATTTGAAATGATAATTTGATGAGTTTTCTAGATTGTGTCCAAAAATGGCAATTTTTGGATGTATGGATTAAAAGTTATGAATTTTCTGGGAAAATACTATTTTAAACGTAAACCCTTACAACTCCTTGTGGTTAACTCCAAAATTGGTGAAATTTTTATTGGAAGTACATGTATATAACAGAAGTATACTCTGTAAATTTCGGAATTTTTGGATAAAAGTACAGTTTATGATAAATGTCTAAATATTCGGCAGTTTTGGCTATATAAAAAATAGTAAATTTATTTTAAAAATTCTGAGAAAAATATATGTTCAATATGGGACTATATTCTGCTAAATCCCATAAAAGAAAATTTTTTGGGTCTGATTTGGTATTTTTCATGAAAATAGACTAGTTATGAGTAAATGAATTAAACATGTTATGTGAAGTAAGAAAATTGGAAAATATGATTTTATGGCTTGAGAATCCTATATAAGGTATATGCAGATTTTTTATGAGGGTTTTGGTTATTGGTGATGAAATCTTATGAGTTTGGCATTTTAGGATGATTAAATGTATTAATTAATAAAGTGTAAACAATAAAAATAAATTGTTCATAAGTTTAAGAAATGATTAAAATATTGTTGTAATATTAATATTAGATTATGAGATTATTAAGTGATTTATAATATTTGGATTAAGGTGTTATAAATATTGATATGGATTTTATTGTCGTGTCGGAGTTACTATTCACGTATACGGTACTATGTACGAATACGAGTTACTATTTACGGGGTACTATTTACGACAAAATTAGCTTCTTTTTCTGACCAAATTATCGTTGATTTATGAATCTTACTCTTGAAATTAAATCCATGTTTTGATCATATTGTTTTTATTATCATATATAACATTTTTATAATCCAGGTGAAGAAATTTCTCTTTGACTTGAGTGTAAAGATGGGTAGATTATTGGTATGATCGTGACTATGGGTTCTCTTTGGCCACTAGTGCAAAGTTGAATCGTTGACTGGTATGATCATGACCATTGAATTTAGAATTGAATATTTTTAGCTTAAGTGCAAAGGTGAATTGATCAACATGGTTATAATTATGTTTATATAAATTTTGAAATGATTATGTATTTCTTTGAGATATTAATATCTTTGGCCTATAGTGCAAAGATGAATTATTGATGAATATCTTTGGCCCGTAGTGCAAAGATGACCTGTTGTTGAACATCTTTAGCCTGTAGTGCAAAGATGAATTATTGATGAATATCTTTGGCCCATAGTAGTAAATGACACCGTTGTTGAATATCTTTGGCCTGTAGTGCAAAGATGAACTGTTAATGAATATCTTTGGCTCGTAGTGAAAAGATGAATTTATTAGTATGATTATGAACAGGAACTGTGATTTGGTATAACCATGATCTTTGATGTTTCAGGTAAAGATAAGTGATGAAAATTATCTTTGTCCTAGATGAGAAGAGGAATTTAGAACCATAATTATGATTTTGATTTATTCACATGAATGTGGACAGGAACTGTTGATTGATGTTACAGGGATAAAACATTGTTGGTGGAATTTTAACATGGAGAAGATAATAGACTTTATGGTCTATTTGACTCTTCTAATGGATTGCTCGTTCCGCTGCAACTATGGTTGAAAAGTTTTATCATCTACCATATGTTCTAAATTTCTGATTTATTACTGACGGAGGCTATTGATAATTTAATTATCTTTAGTCATAATATTCTTTATTGGGCTATTTGTGCTCACCCTTTTGCTTCACAATTCCTTTCAGGTAATAAGAGTGTTGCCGGGTGGAGCGGGGATAACAGGGGAATAGAACGGTGGTCTATAATTGCTGAGCTTATCTCTAAACAGTATGAAAATAATTTTATAGAGAACTTTAGATAAGTGTGTTATATTTTATACGTCATTTAATAGTTATATTTGGTGAATATAATAGGGTGAGGCGAACCCAACTTTTGAAGGGTGTTTTGCCACTATCGTACAAGATGCCTAATGATATACAACCTCGTGTTATCATAAGACATGGTTGTGCACATCCACTTACTGAGTATATCTACTCGCACTACCTATATAATCTTGGAGATTTGTTGAAATATAATTTTCAATTGCAGACAGTGGAGATAGTTATATGTCAAGAGAAGACAAACCATTGGAAAGAACATGATAGTAATCTTCTCGTTTTTCTTTGGGATCTATTGGGTCAACCAAGGATAATTCTCTAGTCTTATGATATCAATTATAACTTAGATGCATGGCCTCCCATGTACGAAGGTTTCCTTGAGCACTTCTCAAATATTTTAATTTCTAAAACAGTTATTGACTATACCTTTATGTAAGGTGCCATTGTGACGTGTTATCCAAGGTTGGGACATGAGTCACAGTTGGTATATATTTATATCAAAACTCACAACATATGTGTTGTTGTATTTTGCACGATAATTGTAGTAATAAAGTTGTAGTTGTTTTCTGTACCATGTATTTGGCGACTCAGAATAGGTTGGGTGGATTGGACCTATTTTGGGGGCGTCACAGTAATGGGAAATATTAATAATGATATTAATCGATGAAGGAATTATTAAGTGAACAATTAATTAATATTAATTGTTAATTGTTATTGTAGAATGTTAATTAATTATTATAGAGATCAATAATTACATTAATCAATGAGGAATGAATTAATTAATAATAGTGTTGATTAATCAATAAGAAGAATAAATTATTTATTTGGTATAAAACAAATAAGTAAGTGAATAATATGATAAGATTATATTGATTGTTTTGTGCAAGTGTGCAATAATTAAATATATAAAATATATGGAATACAATTATATTATATAGTATAGAGCGACACTTATGTGACTATACTATATATAGCAATTGTGATGCCCCAAAAATCGGTATACATCACCCATTCTGAGTCGCCAAATACATGGTACAGAAATAACTACAACTCCATTAATACAATTATCGTGCAAAATACGACAACACATAAACTGTGAGTTTAAATACTGATATTGTCTTCTAGACAATATCTACACTCAGATAAAGTCTTCATTACAAATTATTGATACACTATTTTACAAAAATAGTGAGGACTGCTAAAACAACTGTGTAGGACCCTCACTCTATACCCCAACTGGTTCGTGCTATATTCTCGCTTCCTGAGAAGAAAAATGGAAAAAAATGAATATTATGACTAAGATAATATACAACAAATTATCATTAGTCTTCAATAGGGAAAAATTCTAATAGAATATAATAGACAACAAGTTTTAGATCAACAACTGCAGCGAAAACAACAATTCATTAGAAGAGTTAAGTAGAGAATGAAATCTATTATCATCTATGAATTTAAAAGTCCATAATCAATATTTTATCCCTGTAACATCAATCAATATACATCTTACATCAAATATTCATCTTTGCACTACTGGCCAAAGATATTCATTTGTATCAGCAGTTGGTCATGTTCATCTCAACACCTGTTCATCTTTGCACTACGGGCCAAAGATATTCATCAGGTAATCACTCATCTTTGCACTATAGGCCAAAGATATTCATCAAGTATCACCATTAAAGACCGAGGAGGATGAAAACATTTTAGAGAACGAATCTAGTGAGATAAAAGGACAAATATTAGAGATTCGTACTTTAGATAATTCAAGTTTAAAAATACTCTATAATAAACCATAATGGAGTAAAATTCAAGAATGAAGATCAAAATATGGATACAATCAAAGATGGTAACCATAATACACATCTGGGACAAAGAAGAGAAAATTTTATTTTTCGGTGAATAGTGTCATATTCGTGAATAGTGACGTATACGTGAATAGTGCTGTATACGTGAATAGTAACCCCAACACAAAAAGGTAGAAATTCCATAATAAAATTCATATCAATTTTTCGACATAATGATATTGAAGAAAATAATATCATTTACGAAGAAAATAACATCCCTTACCTCAAAAGAACAGTACTTCTGACTGGGATATCGGATGTAATGCTGAAGAAAACTTGCACTGAATAGCAACTCTCAAAGTATCTAAATACTCACAAAATATGCTCGATAATATAGAGAGAGAGAGACCACTTGTTTCTGGTGTGATTTTAAATTCTAACTAAGCACCCTATTTATAGGAAAATGCTAGAACAGCCAAGGAGACTAAATTAATAAAATACTATATATATATATGAGAATATATATATATATATATATATATATATATATATATATATATTCTCATCTTCTACGCATTCCAGCCATCCAAGACAAGTCATCACATTTGAAAAAATTTCTAGCACATGTTTTCAAAAAAAACAAAAGTGGGTCCCACCCATAATTTTAATAAAAATAATTAATTTCTGAAACTTCAATAATTCATAATAAATAGCCCTTTTATCAGAAAAATATGAATTTTATGTCCATTCCATAGAAAATCGAATTCTCTACAACTTTGTAGCTTTAAGTTTTTCCAAATTCCAAACGAAAAATGCCCGAAATCAATATACAGATGATTTTTAATACCTTCATTTCGACAAAATACTGATAAAACACCTCAGCATTAGTTTCTTCATTTATAATTGTTACGGTATTAACGATAACAATTACGCCATTATTTATAAAAACTCAAACTTGCCGTTTTCTTCCTCCTCGATGCTTATTCCGTTATGGGCCCTGATAAATGGTCGCTACTAAATGCATAAATATTCCCCGACAACAAGAATATTCCACGACCAAACGAATATTAAATGAATATTTTATAACCACTTGCTTATTTTGCAAAATTTGCACATTTCACCCATAACCAAAGCATTATATCAAATTAACTACTTATTATTTCAAGATAATGAATAGAGAAAATTCAATTTTATTTATAATAAGTTGGGGTCTTACATTAACCATATATTAAGATTTATTAAACTATATAGTAAAGTGTAAGAAATTATAAGTTGCATAAAGAATTGCTTATATGACAATAATTGTGAGTGGAAACATTAAAAGATATACTATGTCAAAGAATGACAAATTATTCCAATAAGTAAGTCTAATTAGAATAATAAAGTTTTAAGGAGATATTAAATTACTAGTGGGTAATTAAATGGAGTCCATACATGTTGTAAATAATAATTAGACTGGAATAATGTACATGGATTGTATGATGTGAGTGCACAAATAATCCCTAATTTTCCATTGTGTAGTACACATTAAAATTAAATTTTGGGAATATAAGAGAACAAACTAAACATTTTAGACTCATTGTTGGGATTTAAAAGTCTGTGTCCCATATTAAGAGTCTCAAACAGTGATGCACAGTAGCCTACTACTTCCTTGCGTGAACTGAGCTGCTACAAATCTAGGGTGATGATGGCTATGATTTGGCAGTTGGCCAACTTTCTTCTACCCATTGTTCTCTTCCATTCTCCACTAGATTAAACTCACTACAAGAAATCAGACAAAAAATGACACTAAAATTTGTCACATAAAATTCATTTTTCGTCACAAAAACATTTGGTGACGATTGTTAATCGTCACAGAGACCGTCACCGTATGAGCGTGGTATTAGGTATATTTGACACTAATTGATGTCGTCACTAAATGTTTTAACTTATGGTGACGATCTACATCATTGTCACTATAATTAATTACTTTTAGTGACGTTAATAGCGTCACTATTTGAATGAAACTTTCATCATTATATTATGTTTCGTCATCAAAACTTGGTGCATTAAATGACAAAAATTATTTTTCGTCATTAAATGATATTGTTTTAGTGACGAAAATATGTTGTTACTCTATTTAAATCATCTAATTTTAATGACGACAATATTGTCATATTTATGATTATTCTTTTGTCATGTTATTGTGTTTATCGTCACCAAAAATAAAAAAATAAATGACGACAGAACAATTCGTCACTTAATAATATATTTAACATGACAATTATGTCGTTGCCATTTCATATTTTAAATACTATTACAAAGAAATTTGTCACCAAAGAGTTACTTTTTGGAAGACATTTTTTAATGTCACTAATTGAATGCTTATGGTGACGATACATCTCGTCACAGAAAGAGTTATTAATAGTGACAAAATTAGTTGTTGCGACTAAATGAAAAACTAAATATAAAATTATATATCTAAAAATAAGATAAAAGATTACACCAAGATGATGACCAATAAATTCCAACCCTTTAAATGAAATCATCGTGTTATTACCACAACACTAGCAGAACTGAGCAACAAACTCAGCCTTACCAACAGAAGAAAGCAGTTAATTAATACTCAAATACATAACCATGTGTATGAACTATTTTCACAATCAAGTGCTAAGTAATGAGCCAATGACCACCATGTGCATAAACTACTTTCATGTGAACTCCAGACGCACCAAAGTTTCTGATTTCATCCTTCAGCGCCTCTATTTTCTGCTTTACATCAGGCCGTCCCAAGATCTCTTCATATTTCTTCTGAATTTCTAGCTAAAAGGTCTCCTTGTTCTTTGCGGGTACATTCTTGGCTTTAACTGAAGTATATTATTCTTGTAAAAGAACCAAGGTGAATGTCCTCACATTCATTGAATCAATAATTGTAGCCTTTATCTGTTGTGAGGTCTAATAGGGATCTGAATGTGCACCAACAAGTAGTAACTAGGAAGGATAATATTATAGTATTAAGTAGTCTACTTTAGGTATATAAATATATATATATATATAAAGAACTTACTGCATTCGAAGGAGATGGCCAGCAATGTAGCGCTGCACCAGCATGAACTGCATCAACTGAACCTGATGTGAAGGGAAGCCTGGAAACATCTGCCCTTACAAGAGAAAGATTTCTACATATTATCATTGAAACAAAATTGAGTTAACCATCACATATTGGTTGGTACAAGAATCAAACCCCAAAGGAAAATCAAAAGAATATTGCAACTAGAAATTTAATTGCATAAGCTGACTATGCAGCATTTAAGGGGAGAAAAGAAACTTATGAGTTTAAGATTGTATCATCTTTTTTAATGAAATCATAATACTGCGAAGCATATTTTCAAAAAAATCAAGTGCAATAACTCCTGAATAGGTCCTGGATTTGCAAATTTCCGGGAAAAAAAACCACTCCCCTAACTAACATCTACAAGAACACTTTCTGTTGGTTTGAACAATTCCTGAGCCATCTTGAACTGCAAACTTTTAAATTCATAATTAAGTTATGTAGCAATAAGCATTCATTTATGGAAACTGACCACTTCAGTAACTAGGCATACAGACATGATATGTGTTAAATAAATGTACTAAAACAGGTATATTATCATCTCGCAGAATCTGACCACTTCAGTAATATATTGTCTTCACTTCAAGTACTATCAAATTGACTCCACAAATTTTATCAGCTATAAGAATGCATTAAGTCAAACCAGGTCCACCACCAAAGAAAAGTCGGCGATCATTGTAGATCTGTGTCAAACAAACCATTAAGTCAATATGTCCTTAAATGTACACAACAATAAATATTACCCCCAAAACATAAATTCATTCACCTAGTATTTTACCTTTTTGGGCTTTTGAAACTGAACCATACTCTGTTTTAGATTATTAGTATTCAATCCTTTGATTGTCATGTTCAAGGAACAAATCTGACCTTTTCTAATTACCTGTGATGCCATCATACCAAACACCTTTTGCTTGTCTCCAGATTTGTGATAAAATTCCTTAACAAAGTATTAATCAGTAGAACTTTCAGTTATAGAAAATATAATTAAATATGGACATTAAAAAAATAGAAGAATGAATTAAAAAGTTAAAATGACAAGTTGAAAAATGCTATATAAAATATAAAGATAGAAACTTTCTGACTTCAAGTGATGTTTACCTTCATTATTTTTGCATAAGGGTGATTACCAGTAGCACGGTGGCATTCGTCAAGTATCAATAAGCATATGATTTCCAAATTCAAGAACGCTTTCCTCAATGCATCCAACAGAATTTGAGCTGTCATAACCAGCACCTGCAAGGTAAGCAGAAAGAAAACAAAATATGTACCACTATTACAATAGTCTCACTTCGCACTGACATGTAGTTGGAAGATATAACATTGCGTCAAGGAGACCTTTACTAACTGACTGCTTCATTCATAATTAAGCTATAAAATTTTTTACAACAGGGCAGTTGAATAGACATGAATTTCCTTCTTGATTATCTTCTCAAAGAATTCATGGTTCAGACCTTATGGGGAAAAAGTGCATTAAAGCTGATACCTTCAATGTAAGTTATTGCAGGGTTATCAGTTTTGCCTTCCAAGATCTCCATACTTTGGTCTAAAAAAACATATCCTCTAATGCTCATTGTATGTTTGATAGGCTCAACCTTAAAATGCCACTCAGTATCAGCTTACAGACCGTTAGTGGTTTCCATGACCATTTGTAGACACCCCATAAGCAGCAGCAGCTGCATACATGTTTGGATCCTGATTCTGCGGCACGGTATACCCATAACCGTTGTACCCTTGCTTGCCGTAATAATTCCCATTCCATTGATTTCCAGAATCCAATCTCAACTGTCAACCCATTCATAAAGGTAAACAAATAAGCTACTTTTATGAAAATCTGAAGAAACTGATCATAAGTAATAGCTTTTGGAAAAGTTTGATGGTAAGCTAAAGAGAAATGCAAAGGAATAAATTGTAACTAATCATTGACTTATTGTAACTTTCTACTTTGCCAATTTGATAAACAATTTTAATTTTATATGCAGATTATTTAAAATACATTCACAATGATAAACAAATAAAGAAGTCATTTTGCTTATTTTTTAGATATCTTAAGATCTTCATGTTCCATTCACATAAAAATGGAGAAGCTGAATAAAATACGTACATAGTCGATTAAAGATTAAAAAAAGGTACCTATTTGTTCCCCGGACTTCGTCCACAAGATAGACGGACTGTCTGCTTGCCAATAACAGTCTCGTTCAATTGTTCAATCCAATCCTCAGCACTGGTTCTGTATACAAAGTTAAGCAGATGGGGATCATACAATAGTTATCATGTCAACTGTACTATTGCCACTAAGTTACTTTTAAAGTAACAGAAATAGTCATTACCTCTGAGGTCTGGGAACCTGTTGCCCCCAGGATAACAATTCTTAAGCTAAGAAATTTAAAATAATTAGTTATTCTATAGTAAACACACGCATCATAGATGGTGGGCCCTGGAAAAATTAAGTATCCTATTAGCATCAACAACAATAATTCGATACAAAGTAACTGAACTGCAGAGGAATACCTATTGGCAAATTGTACAAAACCACATCCTTTCCCAGCTGGTATTTTCACAGAAACCACCTCGCTGAACTGCGAAAAGATCTGTCTGAGTTCTTCATCAGTTACATCAGAATCAAAATGAAGGAAGAGTTCAGTACAATATAAACAATAACATACGGTGGTTAGCAGTCCATATAATACATAATATAATGCATACAAATTTCACCTTGACAACAAATGGGAGGTTGCCAACAAAAACAGTGTCTGACTGACACTTACCCTAAACTACCAAAGACACTTACCCTAGGACTAAAGAGAATTCTTAAGACTGACCGACTCTGCCTTAGGATTTCCATACCTACACTGTCGAGCTAAGTATTTAAGCATCCAATAGTTGTGACACCATCGTATAACTAATATATGAACCTAGATAATTGCATCCTCTAGTGATACATGGTAACAGATCAGGTATGTTGGTGTTACCTCCTTACAGAATGCATGTGAACACCAGCAACAACCCACGTTATGATGTCTTATCATTTCACGCATCGTTACTTATGTCTGGTACGATCAACACCGTATTTAATCAGCAAAGTCATTTACATGAATATTCTTTTTAGATAATAGAAGTATATAAGTAAGAAAAATACAAGAGGAAGGATAAGGTCCAAGTAAACTGAAGCTAGAAAAAGTCCTCAAAAGAGGACCGACCTCCAATCCTTATACATGAAGATGAAACAAAGAGTGATTATGCCTTCTAAATTTTACAATAGACCGTGCATATAATTCAATCATAGCATAAAAGAATATGTAATGACTGAAATAAAATGAAGGGTACAAAGCATTGTGCTAACAAACTATAACTAATCATATACCATTGGCATAACCATTCCCTTGCACAAATTGATCAGTGGTTTAACAGCAGTCTCATTTGTTACTCCAGGCTGACTCTGAAATGGAAAAGTATCAGTTACCCCAACTTTACACATTTCACATATTGAGTATCCGCTGCTTTTCCTCCTCCATCATCCTTTCTTGTACTTTCTTGATGAATTCTTCTTCCTTCAACCTTCCCCTTTGCTACAATGAAATCCATTACCAGAGGAAATGAAGCAAAAATGGAAGCATTAAAACAAACTATAATTCATGAAATGCCCTTAATCAAGGAAATGTTATAAATTCCAGAAAGTATAATAGCTTAACAAGTTTAAAGAATAAAAAAGATGATAGAAGATGCTGACATAAGGCAAGTCAGTTGATTAGTAATGAGATTTTCATTCAAGGATGCACGAGTTAAAACGTAAGCTTCCATTTCTAAATCTATAAGTTTAAGTGTTCAGTCTAAAACTAAGTATTATAAGATGCTACCATAACTAATGGAAGCCTAATAAAACTACTAAAGTAGGAATTCAAGCTCACAGGTAAACCAAATTAAACATACCTCGGTTCTAAGATTGAACGGTTTCTGGGAGGTAACTTTGTGATGCCTCCTCTTCCATTGCCTTCCACCAAATGTGAATAATAATATTAATAATTCGTCATAAAAAAAGATGCATATGAGTTCTCTCAATCTCAAATATAGAATGCACAATAATTCATACATTTCGTCTGCTCTTTTGACCACCACCAAAATTCCTGCTCGAAACAGCAAAGCTTCAAAATATAAACAATACCAAAATCAGAATCCAAATCAAGGTGATTAGGAAAAAAAATAGAAAAAAAATGATATTTTAAATTTGTTCATCAATAAATTTACAGATACCAACCTTTCATGGCTGCTATCTAACGAAGAGAAAACTTGAGAGTTCAATCCTAAACTATCTGATGTAAGGAAAAAATCTGACAAACAAAATGAAGAGGACGAGACCTGTGTATCATTGAGCTGGGGTTGTTTGGGTTAGGGTTTTAGGTAATGATTTTATAGGAGAATTGGGAGAATTCGGTAACGATTAAACCATGAAAATGAAGAAATTAAAGCCAGAAGAGTACTTACCAGACAAACCAGTCTCCGACTTCTGAGGCTCCTCCTCCCAAACCACCACATCTTTACCTCCAATCACAGGGAACATCAATTGCGGCAGAAACGGCGGCAGAAAACAGGAATTAGCGGTCAAACCACGACGAGCAAGCGGAGACGAGGCCATAGAACTAGGCAAAGAGAAATGTGAATGGCTAGGGTTCGCAGGAAGTAAACGGGCTGGAGAGGGAGAACGCGAAAGGAGGAGAGAGAAAGCGGTTGGGGAAATAGAAATAAAGGGTGGGACGAAAGCGTGTATTTTTATTTTAAGTTTTCACTTTAGCCCGCTCCGTGTTTTTTAGGACATATTTTTTTTTTAAAAACGTATAGTTAAAATCAAAAAAATGCCCTTTTAAATAAATAATAATTTTTTATATATATTTATAACATTTTGTTAAAAAAACGTTGTGGAAAAAAATACCACAATATTTTTTATAAAAACATTGTGGTTTAAATGTTGTCTATTTATTATTTTGTAGTAGTGATCATAACATGTGTAACAAATACTTGTATAGCATTACAAATAAAAATGTGATTCAATGCCAAACTAACCAGCATTGTAACTTTTTTTTAATTTTTTTTAAAATTAAATTTGTAAAAAAGAAGAATAAGATGTAACATCACTTTAACTGACGTTGGAATCTCTCTTTCTTTTTTCTTTTTTTTTAATTTCTTTGATCTCTTGTAATTCTTTACAAACATCAATATTTTTTTATGTTTATTCTCAGTCATCGGCGTTGGAAACGAAAGAGTATATAAGACTTCAACTATAAAAAAATAAAAATAAAAATTCTAACGCCAATTAAAGTGACGTTACGTCTTACTCTTCTTTTTTTACAAATTCATTTTTTTAAAAAAAATTAAATAAAATAGGAATAAAATTGATATTATATTAATATGGGTCAAACTAACTTATTAGGAATGACTTATAAGTCATTTTAAATAACTTTATCTTGTTTTAGTTCATAAAACATAATAAATTTTTCTTCATCTTTTATGTTTTCTCTTAGAATCGATAGTATTATAATTTAATTTTATAATATATTTGGAAAAAGGTAAAAGGAGAACTAGGAATATCTAGGGGTATACCATTACTACTCTTCTTTTTATATTTTATTTTTGGTTGAAAAATATGTTCATGATTTAAGTTACTCCTTCCGTCTAAGAATAAAAGTTCTTATTATTTTATGTAATCTCAAGTTAAATATTTACTGATATTAAATAATCTAATTTTTTTTACAATAATTTGTGCGTAATATCCTTAGTATTAAATGTCATATTTTTATTATTTATAAATATTTATATAATATCACTAATCATGTATTGAAAAATATACAATTAGATGAGAATTTAAATATGTATAATTTTATTATTTGACATTTTTTTAAAATTCGCATAAAATCAATCATCACTTTCATTCTCGGAGTGAGGGAGTACTTGTAAGTATATCCTACTTCTATCTAGAAATAGGAAACATTGGGAAGCATTGAAATGGATTTTTCCCTGCCACTACAGGTTGTAGCGACATGAGAAATTACTCATTTACTCATGTGCTACACTATCTACCACTACAAGTTATGGCGGTAGTTTAGTTAACTAATAAATTAGAATGGCTCAATGATAGCTTAATGGCCCAATAACCCATAGGTCTTAGGTTCAAAACCTAACTGTAATTTTTTTTGCTTCTTATGCTATATTTTTTGTATATTAGATAAATTCTATTACCATCTCTCTATATATATATTCATCTTAAATCTTCACATTAAACAAAATATATATAAATTAACTATGAATATATATATATATATATATATATGGTAGTAAAATTTATCTAATACATAAAAAATATAGCACATGAAGCATATATGTAAAATAACGAGTTACAAGAAAAATTCATATAAATTATTTTAGAAATTAATTATATTTTTTCAAAATTATAAGTGTGCTAATATGATCATTATAAACTACATCCAATTAACTACAAACTTTAATTTTTGTAAATTAGAAAATATATCTATATGTGCTCAATTTTAATTTCAAAATTATAACTTTAAAAAAAATAAAATTGGGCATTTATTTTGAGACTATTTGAGTGAAACATTTCACTGTATAAAATTGTATCCAAATAAATAAATAAAATTTAAATGAAAAATGATACGTTTTGGGGGGAACAAAAGAGGCATACATTTTGGACAATAATTTACTAGTCGTTGCAAAATATATATATATTAAATACGCAACGAAAAAAATTTGTTGCCAATGAATGTGGCCTATATTAGGCAACAAAATATTGCAACAAAAAAGTTTTCGTTGTCGACGATGAGGAAAAATCTCATCGACAAAAAAAAAGAAAATAGGCGGTGTGTTTTTTTCCCGCCAACAATTTGGCAACGTATTTTTGTAATGACTTATGAATTTTGTTACGAAAAATGAAAGCCTTTCACAAACTGCAACGAATGACAAATTTCATTGCTAAACATGCATTTTTGGCAACGACTTTATAAGTCGTTGCCCAAAAAATTGTTGCCAAATGTCTATTTTTTTTGTAGTGTTTGTTTGGGAAATTTTTTGCCTCCATATAAAAATGTGACGTCATTGCATACTTTGTCACTAAATATAAGGATTTATGACGAACCAGTGTTGTCACTTATCCACTCATCTAATTATTGACGCACTATTATCTCGTCATATAAAATTGGTATTTGTGACAATAAAAATAGTCATAATTTATTAGTTTTGTCTTTACAAAATTTTCCTCCAAAAGTTCTTAAATTTTTTTTGCCTCCAAATCAAATTGTGACGATATTACGTACTTTGTCACTAAATATAACAATTTATGACGAACGATTTTTGTCACTTATCCACGCATTTAATTAGTGACGAACTATTATCTCGTCATATGAAATTGGTATTTATGACAATACAAATTGTCATAAATTATTATTTTTTCGTCATTAAAAAATTTCCCTCTAAAATTTGCCTCCAAAATTGTGACGAATTTGTATTTGGCGTCACTAAATGTGAACATCAGTGACGAAAGCACATTGTCACTAAATTTTACAAATAACTAATGACAAAGTATTATGTTGTCATTGAAAGAGATATTTTGTGACAATAAATATTGTCATCAATTATTACAAAATGACACTAAAAGGTTTCCCTCCAAAATTTTGGTACGAAATTCTACCCCCAAAATAACTTATGACGAAATTTTATTAATCGTCATCAAATGTGTAAATTAGTGATGATATAAACGATTAATAGTAACAAAAGTAAAAGTCGTCACAAAAGCAAAAGTTTTAGTGACGATTATGAATTTCGTAATTATTAATTAACAAATTGTGACAAAATTTTGTGTGTGGCGAAAATTTTCATCATAAAATGTGTGATTTCTTGTAGTGACTATAATGCAAGAGCATTAACTGGGCAACAATTTCTCTTTATATAGTACCACCATTCTCTCAGTTTTTGGTTATGTGAAAATTGTCTGATAAGTCTAAAGTTTGAGAGTGAAGATTTCTGAGCAATTGTAGAAGTATAATCTGTGACAACCCGAGAATTTAGACAATTTAATAAAATCTTAAAAGATTGAATAGAGGTTAAATAATAGACCTAGACAGAAAATAAGTGTATGAATTTAACATTTTTGGGAATGAATTTTGTGAATTTAAAATTTTTTGGTGAAGATTTACAGTGTTAAGGGTATAAGTGTATAGGTTATGTCTACATGGTCATAAATGTGTACAGTATGTAGTTAAGGGTCAAGGATTGACCAGATAAATTATATCAGTCATAAACCCTAATAATATATTAAGAACCTCGACGTTCAGTTAGAAAACCCTAACGATTGATAAGAAACCCTAATTCGGAATATTAAAACCCTAATTGGGAAGCTTAAAGATAAGTATAAAGGTTTTTATGTTATTTATTTAATTAGGGATAGCCCTAATTGATTATTAGAAAACCCTAATTGTTTAGTTAAAAACCCTAATGTACAATTATGGAACCTAATTGCTAAATTAGCAATTTTAATTAGGAAATATTAATCCTAATTAGCAAGCTTGAATATAACTAGGAAACCCTAATTATAATTTAGAAATCTTAATTTTCTATTTTTAGAACCTAATTAGAAAAGCCTAGAAATTTAAATTGTATAACCTTAGGGTTAAACCCTAAGGGTTAAAACCTAAGAGTTATGACAAGTTACCAAGTTTCCATTAACTTTACAAGTCAAATGTCCAAACTACCCTTTTTAAATATTTTAATGAGATGGAGTGTAGATCTAGCCCTAATAGTGGTTGGTGACCAACTCTAGCTAGCTATGTGGTCTAGGTATCAACTTTAATCAGACACAATCTGATCACATGATCAGTCATAGGCATTGTACCATATTATATATAAACTAAGAGAGAGGAAAGTTCCTCATTTAGCCCCATTTGCTCACAAACTCTCCACAAAAGCCTCTCTCTCTCTCTCTAAACCCACGAATTTTAGTAGTAGATCAGTCCTCATTCAAGCCTTCATTACACCAAGATCCGATCAGAAGCATAGAATCAAGAAATAGCCCAAAGTGAGGTATAAACCTAACCTAGAATCTGATCTCTATTGATATGTTAGATGTTATGATTAAGTGTTTTAATATGTTGTTTGTAGTATATATAGTTGATCTGGGTTGGTATTTGTTAGATCCATAACATCTAGATGCATAAATTTGAAGTTTTCAAAAATTTGGAAAAGTTAAAATATATGGTCTGACTGTCAAATGTCAGGGCCTCTAGATCTCTCTGTGTTAGGTGTTAGTTATGTTTGATGTTACATACTTGTTCTTTTCCATGAGGAGAGTAGTCTGGAAGTGAAATCACCTCTATACCATATCCAGTTCTCCAGATATAAGTAGTCAAATGACTTTGACCGATCATGAAAAATGGAAATCTGGGTAAACCCAGAAACCCATAATTTCTGATAAGCTTTTCAAAGCCTTAGATCTTGTTGTGTTTAAGTTTTTATGTTATGTTAGTGTATTGATCTTGTAGACTGACATGTAGGCTACACATTAAAGGCATTAGAACACTTAGATCCATAACAGAATCAAAGTTGTGGCTGGTCAAACAAGTGTTGACCATCAGGTTTAAGGTTTGTTATGTTGGAACTATGCCAAAGCAGAGTCCTTATTCTTCGTTCTGATCGAAGTGGCGCGGCCGTGCCACTTCTATAGTACATGACCACACGGCCGCGCTGGCTGCTAGTCTTGTGTACTGATTTTGTGATTCTGTCTTGGTCTGAGTATGCTATGTTAATTATTATATGTTTATAAACAACCTTAACTTGTGGACTGAGATTTGTCATATATATAGTAAGTCACGTTGGTTGATTTAAGTATAAACGTTCAAAGAAGTATAAGGATTTGGAAACCAAATTTTGATAAACATCGCGTAATACATGCTCTGACCTTATGTGCCAATGTATCAATATCTGATATACATTAAAATATGACCAATATGTTGGTTTACCTTGTTGGTGAGGGTATTGTGTAGTCAAGCAAGAATTAAAAGAAAAATGCAAGTAAAAGACTATATTAGCTATGTGTACATGAACTATGCATAAACTTAGTTTTGAACTTTAAAACATATTTACGTGAACTATGATGTGGTTATGGAAGCATGATATGGGATGTGTGAACTTACCTTGCATGCTTGAAGAAGTTTTACTAATGAAAATATGAACTTTGAACGTGAATATTATTAACATACTACTTTGAGATTTAGAATCTGATATTTGTGAACATGCTTGATGATACTCTTAGACTCACTTATGTATCATAAATGTATATATACCATGCTTAGGTATTGTAATTCAAGTGAAGCATAAATGAAGCATATTTTTAAACCAAAACGATGCTAATTACACATATGTGATATGAGTACTCAGAAGCATGTCTAATATGAGTTATATGACTACTTTATATGTTTAAGAATCAAGCATGTTAAACTTTGTGGTTTCATAACCTTGAATGGCCTTAACTTGTTGAGATGTTCAACTTAGAACCATATTATGAAAGAAGGGACCTAGATTGAACTTGAGAGGTACGAAGGGACCCTTGACATGTTAACATATGATATGTGTGTAAGGATATGCAAGCTAGGCCAAGCAAGTTATTGCTCAAATACAGATCGAATTGGGAGTCACGCTACCGCAGCGTGTCCTTAGATAAACTCAGCGGTACCGCCTCCCGCAAAAAACTTGGAAAGTGACTTTTGTGATTTTTGAAATATGTGATGCTAGTATAACTTCATTATGCTTATTTCTGTCCATGACACACTGACAGAGGTAGCCTTGCATGTTAACACCTATCTTAGGTTGAATTGACAAGGTGTTTTTAAATGATAAAGTCTAACGACAGTTTCGAGCTACATAATGACATACGTATAAGATTATGGGACTAGAAGGATAGCAATATATGTTAGAATTGATAAAGTACACATGTGTATGATAGTAAGTTAAGATAATAGGTGTACATGTTGAACTTGTATAACTAATGTGATTATACATGAATAGGATATCATAGTGCATTGGATTGATATTAAGCTTTACTTTGGTAAACTATGCTTGAGGGAAGTATCCTAAAACCTTGCATTACTTTTGTGACACCCCCAAATTCGGGTATCTTCAAACTCGACAGATGGTGCTACACGGTACTCATAACTGTGCATTCATTCTATTGAAATAACATTAAAATGTGTGTAACAACGACATTTCTATTACATTAATAATAATACATCCCGTTCCCAGGTTCTGAAACCGTTACATTCCTTGTTCGTTGTAATATAATTCATACAAATATACTAGTCCATTACAGAATAAACTAGTCGTTCCTCTTCGCCTTGCCTTTATCTTTACTAGAACCCTCGATTCGCTCGACCATAGGTGCAATCATATGATTCAAGCAAGAAGTGAGTATAACTAGCTCAACAAGTCTAACAATATATTATATAAATACCACTTCGAGAATCATATTATTATTCTTCATTAATTGAACAATAGTTATGAAGTACTATAAAACATTGAATAACACTTCTCATCTCAAAAAATAATACCGAAGTACATATAGTAGCTTGGAAATTCTGAGTAGGTCCAAGACCATGAACATTCTCTTTAGCTTTTATTCATGAAAAGGACAACCCGGTACTAAGACCGTAAGTCCGACATTTCTTACGAGCACTTCTAGGTGATCAGCCTATAATACTCTATGTTGATCAACACTCATCCTTTAAACGTATTTACGTTTAAGTTTTGGCAACCTCACGTTCCCATCAAATAACCGATGAAAAATACATTTGTTTATTCATACTCAGGCTTACCTTGAATCCATAAAACAATTGGCGTAGGATAGCATTATCAATTCTATATTGAAAGACTTGTAAATAAATCAATCAATCTTTCAAGATTAGTCTAGCCGAGGTAAAACTGGCATCGACCCTTTCTTTAAAACCATTCATGCATCTCATAACATGAATCACAGCAAACCTGGCTAACACGAAGGTTAGACAAGCATTAAGAAAACATGCCTTCAGCGTCTGCTACAATAAAATTACTTTTCCTTTGAGTCTTTATAGTCTCTACAAGATATAACCACATAACATACCACATTAGGTCATAAATAAACATACATGGTTCCTAATGAATCTTACCCTTCTCAATCTAATCATGTATTAGATTTGTTATTATTGGTTCCAGCTTGCCGTTATAATTTACATCGTTCTTACAAATTCTTTCTCTTCTATGTCTTAAGTGGATTTACTTCATTAATACAACTTGTTTTGAGTTAATCATCCTTCCTAACGGTTTACTAACGTTCGTACGTTATTAATCGAAACTCGATCGTCCTTGGTTATGTACACTTATTGCATACCACTCACTTTCTTATTGTGACAACCTAAGAATTTAGAAAATTTTTAAAATCATAATTGATTGATTTAAGGTTCAATATTAGAACCTAGACATAAAATCAGTGTATGCGTTTGATATTTTTGGGAAGAAATTTTGAGGATTTCAAAATTTTGTGAAGGATTTAGGTGAATTATTCAGGATTAAGTGTATACGTGAATATGTTCTATGTATATGGTCATTTATGTGTTCAGAATGTGGTTAAAGGTCAAGGTTTGTCCAGATAAACTATATTTGTGACAAACCATAAGTATATATTCGAACGTCAATGTTCAGTTAGAAAATTCGTACGATTTATAGGAAACCCTAAAATCGGTTCTAGAAACCATAATTTCAGTTCCAGAAATTCGAAACCCTAATTCAAAAATTAAAAACCCTAGTTTTGGAATGCAAATGCTGGTATAAGGTTTAAACGTTATTAATGATAACCTAATTAGGGATAACCTTAATTGATTTAGAAAACCTTAATTTCTGGTTTAGAAACCCTAATTTAGAATTACGGAAAACCTAATTGTCAGTGTAATAATTTTAATATTACTTAGGAAATATTAATCCTAGCTAATTTTCAAGTTATAAGTAATTAGAAAATCCTAATCTAATTAGGAAACCTAATTTCTAAATTAGAAAGATTATTTTTTTTATTTAAAACCCTAATTCTTGGGTTATAAACTCTAATAAACAATTTCGACCCTAATTGCTAAATTAGCAATTTTAATTAGGAAATAATAATCCCACCAATTAGCAAGAATGAATTTTATGATTAGGAAATCTTAATATATTTATAGAATCCTAATTATAATTTAGAAATTTTTATTTTGAAAACCTAAATTAGAAATTCTAGAATTTAAATTTTTGAAACCTTAGGTTTAAACTCTAAGGGTTAAAACCCCAAGGGTTAAACCCTAAGGGTTGGATCAAAGACCAATTTACCATTAAATTTGCAAGCTAAAAGACCAAAATGCCCTTTTTGTATTTTTTTAATAAGTTAGTGTGTAGATTTTGACTTTAGGCAAGTTGCTCACCAAAACCTAGCCCTAGAATGTGCTACAAATCTCAGTAATCAGCCATATATCATCCTTATACATAGCATCAAAGCTTAGACATTAAAAAGTAAGAAAATCTCTTACTTTATTTATCTAAACAACCAAGACCTTCTCTCTCTAAAAATTCAAAAATGTAGAGTGAGAGTGAGTGATTAGATAAGCCATGATCAGGTGTTAGCATTCCAAGATCAGATCACAAGGATCAGATTCAAGATCAAGCATTAGAAAGGTATAAGAACCCTAATTTTTGCTAGATCTTTAAGACTGATGTTATAGTTGTTGTTTGTTGGTTAGAAATGTATCAAATGGTGTCACATAGTGATCTGGGATGTTGGATCATGGATCCATATCATGTAAATGTACAAAAATCAAGTTTTTAGTAACTGTTCTGGAACCTTCATGTGTTGTCTGACAAGCAAATGTCAGAAGCTTTAGATCATTCTTTGTTTTTAGTTTGTTGTGTTTTACGTTATGGATCTATTCTGTGATATATAGGCTTTGATTTGAAACTAAAAACAGTGTCAAATCATGTCTCGATCGTAAGATATGATCAGTCAAACTTCGTTGACCGTTCATGTAGACTGAGTTTTTGGGCAACCCAGAAACCTAGATCTCGTCTGATAATGTTTTCTGAACCTTAGATCTTACTGTGTTTAAGTGATTAAGCCATGTTGTTGTATTAAAGTTGTTGTCTGACATGTAGGCTTCATAGTTATGCATCTAGAACCCCCAGATCATGCATGGAATCAAAGATAGGAAGGGTCAAAGTATGGTTGACCAGCTGTTTTTGGAGATTTCTGGAAAACCAAGAAACCTTCAAGAGCAATTTTTCTGACATTGTTTGACCATGCCAGATATTTCTCATGTGATGATGTTATTATGTTATGATGTTATATATTTGTACTCTGACATGTGCTCTACACGATCGAACATTTAGATCACACTAATCAAGCCTGGAAACCCTAGATTCAAAGGCTTGAATTGAGATTTCAGAATCGTTTCTTCAATTCGGAAAACCCGTAAATGAAAGAACACTCACATCGATCGATATGTAGCTTAGATCTGACAGTTTTGTGATAGTTGAGGCATGAAATCGATTTGTAATCATAGTATTGCATGTATACTATAATATTAACACATTATACAAACCTACTAACATCCAAAACATGAAAATTTATATGGTCAAAGTAGTAACCTCGAACACTGTCTTGAAGGTTCTGGGTTTGCTGATGAATACTCAAGAACAACTATAGTGACAATTTCGTCGCTATAGGGCACTTTAGGGACAAATAATTTCTAAAAATAATTATTTTATTTAAAAATTAGAGAAAAATAGATTTTTATTATTAAAAATACATAATAAATGCCTAAAAATTATTTTAAAGTCCAAAAATGGATTTTTAATTATTTTGAATATATTTCAATAATATTTAATATTTTTAGAATATTAATGGTATTTAATTTATTTAATTATAATATTAAATAAATTCTTTAAAAATGATTTTAATACATGAAAAATCATTTAAAATATATTATTAGATAAGAAAATATTTTAAGTTATTTTCAATGACTTTTGATAATTTGTGATGAAATTCATTAATAAATTAATATTAATGGTAATTAGTTTATTTAATAAATATATTAAATAAATTATGGAAAAATAGAATTAATGATTTAAAAATCATATAAAAATGATTTAAGTGTTAGAAAAATATTTGAAGTTATAAAATATAACTTTTGATATTTTGTCATGAAAATATTAATATTTTAATATTAAAAGCAATTATCGGATAATGGATTTAAGTGTTTAAAATAATATAAATATGATTTTAAGGTATTAAAATACTTTGATATAATATAAATACATTATAATATTATGTTATGATTTTCATTAATATTTGATATTAAATATATATTAATGATAAAGAGAATAATGTGGTATTTATATTAATAATAGTTATTGAATAATGTTTTAATTACTTTAAAAACATTTAAAGGAAATAATAAAGTATTAAAAATACTATGAGATATTATAAATATATTATAATATTTTGGCATGTATTTCATTAATATTTAATATTAAATAAGTATTAATGATATTAGAATATTGTGGTATTTAAATTAGATAAATACGATATTAATGATTGGAAAATTATTTTAAATGATAATAATTATTTGAAAATTATTATGAGACTTGGAAAATTATTTTGATTAATAATATGATTATCTAAGATAAGTGTTAAGTGTTAAGGCAGAGTTTAATTGAACTTAAACTCGTGAATTGTCCGACTAGACAGCCGGGATGTTAGAATTGTGTCGGATTCAAGTCAGACTGCAATAGTTTGACTTGATACCGAGTTTTATGTGTGTTGTAGACTGATAGGATTATGTGTTTAGGTTATTCTATGTGTCTCTGTGTGTGTATATATATATATATATATAATAGTATTATACCGTGATGATATTATTCTAATTTGTATATCGATATTATTTATATATTAGGTCTTCAGACAAAGCTTATTAAAATGCGTAATGATAATCAACGAAACAGACAAGTTTTTCTTAACTCTACTTTGAGTTGTTGTATTCAAATGTACTTGTGGTTAATCATTCTTTGATTACCATGTATAAGAATTGTAGAATTGTACTGCATATATCATGCGTGTATAAGTCGGGTATGAAAGGCTGATCACCTTCATTACCATTCGGTCCAGATATATTTGTTCATGTTTAATACTTGTTCAGTCAAAAGTTTGTTCGTGCTAATTCACAACTATATTGTTGAATTATAGCCAGCTTATTATTCAGACTCTTTCAATCATGATATATCCTCAAATAAATTATACTTGCTGGGCAAACTTATGCTCACCCTTGCTATATCGTGATAAAACATTGCAGATTAATATGAATGCGTTGGATACAAGGAAAAGATAAAGACAAGTCCAGCTTTAGTTTATATGTGCAGATAAAGTTTGAATCAGTATTGTATATTAATGTTGTTGTAAGTCAAATAAGTTATGAATTGTATATAATTTAAGGTTACTCGACCTTGGGGAATAGTGTGTAAAATTTATTGTATTAAAAATTTATGTTTATATATTCTGCAATAGTTGTGGAATGATTGTACCAGATCCGTGGTGATTTGGGACCCGAATTTGGGGCTCTCACAGTTGGTATCAGAGCTGTTGGTTATGAACCTTAGGTAGGAATACCCGAGACAAATAACCGCAGTGATTAGGATAAGATCTAACACACATAGAGTTAGCTGGTCGGTAAGATTCAAAGACGAATCTCGGCGGGTTATAAAAGATACGGAGTTCCCTAACTCTGATAATAAAGGTGAATAGTAGTGGTGAATAAATAGAGTCTAAAAGACTAAAAGTGCAGTGATAGGAGATCGTAAAACAAAACGATCATAGTATAGAAATAAATCATAATATATACGACGAGATCACCCCGTGATCTGATATGGATTAATCTAATGATTAAAAAGTTTATAGCAAAGATTGTTGTGTATCTATTGTACTATGCATTGGTACAGATTCAAGAAAAGATTATGAATACGAGTTGAATGAAATTCGTATTGAGAAGGGAGTTAAGATTAGGTGGGGATTTCAATTGAAAACTCATGTCAGCAGCTGAGTTGTATGATTCCTTGTATTGGGAAGTATACGTGGTGTAACAACCACTTAGTTTCCGGTTAATCGATAATCATTGAAATATTTGTGTCGCGCTATTTGCTATATGCATGTTAAGAGGGTGATTCCTTTCTCATGTATATAACAAATAGATAGGTTATAGGTAGAGAATATAAGGTTAAGTACGAGTTCTTAAAACTCATACTTATGGTATGTTTGTGACTCATAGTTATATAAAATGTTTATGAACCACTCAGCGAATGGATGCCAAAGGTCTGACTAGGGTAAGTTCTTAGACTCATATGATTGTGGAAAGTTTCTGAACTCATGAGTATGGTTTGACGAACTGGGAATAGTCATATGTGAATGGAGTATTGAGGATAATAGGAATAGATAGATTACTAAGCAACTGATCATTAATGAAGTCATAAGTTTTCCAAATCTCCTAACTATGCTGGATTTCAAAATTTTGACATCAAACTAAATACGAACTATATGTTTTTTAAAAAAAAAATATGTAGACTCGTAATCATTTTTGGAACGGTTTAAAGTATAGTCTATGCTACTTATTTCGGCTAGACGCAAATGATTTGAAATATAAAAATATATTTTATTTATCACTCATGTACCGAATAACAAAAGTGCGAGAGATGATAAAAAGTTGATGGAGTTGTAAATATAGAAATACTTAGTGTGAATTTGATCTAAAGTCGTTGTTCCACTATTGTATGATGTGTTATGACAAAGTCATACGATGACGGCATCCTCAAACGGACTGTTTATACAGTACGACATCATGATTTCATTCTCAAAAATATTTTTAAAATTTTTAATTTGCCAACGAGGGTTGGCTACACCTAAATAATTTGATTGAATTGAATTATTGATACGAGTCTATGCTATTTGATTCAGCTAGACTAATGTTATGAAAACTTTAAGTGTTCATTTAAAGAAATTTCCCGAACCAAATTGTTTTGGTGCGGAATCCGATAAGACTGAGGTAAAATTTTGTGCCTATGGCGAAAGGATTTAGAAACTGGATAAAACCAAGACTTGGCTAAGATACAGGCATATCTAAGCTAATCACCCACTATGTCTGTAAGTTATGACGGTTTGCGGATGAATTTTCATAAAACCTTTACAAAAATGACAGACAATAGTCTATATGACTCCTCAGCACAATTTAAAAATTTTAACTCTTGTGAGTGGTGTATTGGGTAACATGTGATGGTATGTGTGAATGGTGTAAGTAGTATGGTGTAAGGTGTAAGGTGAATTTCGAGGATGAAATTCTTAGAAGAAGGGGTGAATGTGACAACCCGAGAATTTAGAAAATTTTTAAAATCATAATTGATTGATTCAAAGTTCAATATTAGAAACTAGACAAAAAATAAGTGTATGCGTTTGATATTTTTGGGAAGAAATTTCGAGGATTTCAAAATTTTGTGAAGGATTTAGGTGAATTATTCAGGATTAAGTGTATACGTGAATATGTTATGTGTATATGATCATTTATGTGTTCAGAATATGGTTAAGGGTTAAGGTTTGACCAGATAAACTATATCTGTGACAAACCCTAAGTATATATTCGAACGTCAACGTTCAATTAGAAAATTTGTACGATTTATAAGAAACCCTAAAACTGGTTCTGAAAAACCTAATTTCAGTTCTTAGAATTTGAAACCCTAATTCAGAAATTGAAAACCCTATTTTAGGAATGCAAATGCTGGTATAAGGTTTAAACGCTATTAATGATAACCTAATTAGGGATAACCTTAATTGATTTAGAAAACTCTAATTTCTGGTTTAGAAACCCTAATTTAGAATTAGGGAAAACCTGATTGTTAGTGTAATAATTTTAATGTTAATTAGGAAATATTAATCCTAATTTTCAAGTTATAAGTAATTAGAAAACCGTAATCTAATTAGGAAACCTATTTTCTAAATTAAAAAGATTATTTTTTTATTTAAAACCCTAATTCTTGGGTTATAAACCCTAATGTAAAATTTTGACCCTAATTGCTAAATTAGCAATTTTAATTATGAAATAATAATCCTAATTAGCAAGATTGAATTTTATGATTAGGAGATCTTAATATATTTATAGAATCTTAATTATAGTTTAGAAGTTTTTATTTTGAAAACCTAAATTAGAAATTCTAGAATATAAATTTTTGAAACCTTAGGTTTTATCCCTAAGGGTTAAACCGTAAGGGTTTGATCAAAGACCAATTTGCCATTAAATTTGCTAGCTAAGAGACTAAAATGCCATTTTTGTATATTTTTAATAAGTTGGTGTGTAGGTTTTGACTTTAGGTTAGTTGCTCACCAAAATCTAGCCCTAGCATGTGCTACAAATCTCAGCAATCAGCCATATATCATCCTTATACATTGCATCAAGGCTTAGAAATTTAAAAGTAAGAAAATCTCTTATTTTATTTATCTAAACAACCAAGACATTCTCTCTCTAAAAATTCAAAAATGTAGAGTGAGAGTGAGTGATTAGATAAGCCATGATCAGGTGTTAGCATTCCAAGATCAGATCACAAGGATCAGATTCAAAATCAAGCATTAGAAAGGTATAAAGACCCTAATTTTTGCTAGATCTTTAAGACTGATGTTATAGTTGTTGTTTGTTGGTTAGAAATGTATCAAATGGTGTCACATAGTGATCTGGGCTGTTGGATCGTGGATCCATATTATGTAGATGTACAAAAATCAAGTTTTTAGTAACTGTTCTTGAACCTTCATGTGTTGTCCGACAAGTAAATGTCAGAAGCTTTAGATCCTTCTCTGTTTTTAGTTTGTTGTGTTTTACGTTATTGATCTATTCTGTGATATGTAGGCTTTGATTTGAAACTGAAAATAGTGTCAAATCATGTCTCGGTCGTAAGATATGATCAGTCAAACTTCGTTGATCAAGATCGTGTGATCGAAGTTTCGGGCAACCCAGAAACCCAGATCTTGTTTGACAATGTTTTCTGAACCTTAGATCTTACTATGTTTAAGTGATTAAGCCATGTTGTTGTCTGACATATAGGCTTCATAGTTATGCATCTAGAACCCCCAGATCATACATGGAATCAAAGTTAGGAAGGTTCAAAGTATGGTTGACCGACTGTTTTTGGAGATTTCTAGAAAACCCAGAAACCTTCAAGAGCAATTTTTCTAACATGGTTTGACCACGCCAGATTTTTCTCATGTGATGATGTTATTATGTTATGATGCTATATATTTGTACTCTGACATGTGCTCTACACGATCAAACAATTAGATCACACTAATCAAGCTTGGAAACCCTAGATTCAAAGGCTTGAATTGAGACCCTGCAACTGTTTTTCATTTCTAGAAAACCCAGAAATGAAGAACAGCTCTGACATCGATTTCTGTAGCTTAGATCTGGCAGTTTTGTGATAGTTGGGGCATGAAATCTATTTGGAATCATATTATTGCATTTTCACTATAATATTAACACCTTATACAACCCTGCTAACATCCAGAACATAAAAATTTATGTGGTCAAAGTATTAACCTCGAACATTGTCTTGAAGGTTCTGTGTTTGCTGATGAATACTCAAGAACACCTATAGCGACAGTTTTTTCGCTATAGGGCACTTTAGGGACAAATAATTTCTAAAAATAATTATTTTATTTAAAAATTAGAGAAAAATAGATTTTTATTATTAAAAATACATAATAAATGCCTAAAAATTATTTTAAAGTCCAAAAATGGATTTTTAATTATTTTGAATATATTTCAATAATATTTAATATTTTTAGAATATTAATGGTATTTAATTTATTTAATTATAATATTAAATAAATTCTTTAAAAATGATTTTAATACATGAAAAATCATTTAAAAATATATTATTAGATAAGAAAATATTTTAAGTTATTTTCAATGACTTTTGATAATTTGTGATGAAATTCATTAATAAATTAATATTAATGGTAATTAGTTTATTTAATAAATATATTAAATAAATTATGGAAAAATAGATTAATGATTTAAAAATCATATAAAATGATTTAAGTGTTAGAAAAATATTTGAAGTTATAAAATATAACTTTTGATATTTTGTCATGAAAATATTAATATTTTAATATTAAAAGCAATTATTGGATAATGGATTTATGTTTTTAAAAATTATATAAATATGATTTTAAGGTATTAAAATACTTTGATATAATATAAATACATTATAATATTATGTTATAATTTTCATTAATATTTGATATTAAATAAATATTAATGATAAAGAGAATAATGTTGTATTTATATTAATAATAATGTTGAATAATGTTTTAATTACTTTAAAAACATTTAAAGGAAATAATAAAATACTATGAGATATTATAAATATATTATAATATTTTGGCATGTATTTCATTAATATATAATATTAAATAAATATTAATGATATTAGAATATTATGGTATTTAAATTAGATAAATATGATATTAATGATTGGAAAATCATTTTAAATGAAAATAATTATTTGAAAATTATTATGAGACTTGGAAAATTATTTTGATTAATAATATGATTATCTAAGATAACTGTTAAGTGTTAAGGCAGAGTTTAATTGAACTTAAACTCGTGAATTGTCCGACTAGACCGTCGGGTTGTTAGAATTGTGTCGGATTCAAGTCAGACTGCAATAGTTTGACTTGATACCGAGTTTTATGTGTGTTGTAGACTGATAGGGTTATGTGTTATGTGTTATGTGTTTAGCTTATTCCATGTGTGTGTATATATATATATAATCATATTATATTGTGATGATATTATTATAATTTGTATATCGATATTATTTTTATATTAGGTCTTTAGACAAAGCTTATTAAAATGCGTAACGATAATCAACGAAACAATCAAGTTTTTCTTAACTCTACTTTTAGTTGTTGTATTCAAATGTACTTGTGGTTAATCATTGCTGATTGTCATGTCTAAGAATTGTAAAATTGTACTCTGTAAATATTGTGTGTATAAGTCAGGTATGAAAGGCTGATCACCTTCATTATACCATTCGGTCCAGATATATCTGTTCATGTTTAATACTTGTTCAGTCAAAAGTCTGTTCATACTAATTCACAACTATATTGTTGAATTATAGCCAGCTTATTATTCAGACTCTTTCAATCATGATATATCCTCAAATAAATTATACTTGCCGGGCAAACTTATGCTCACCCTTGCTATATTGTGATAAAACATTGCAGATTAATACGAATGCGTCAGATACAAGGAAAAGATAAAGACAAGTCAAGCTTTAGTTTACATGTGCAGATAAAGTTTGAATCAGTATTGTATATTATTGTTGTTGTAAGTCAAATAAGTTATGAATTGTGTATAAATTAAGGTTACTCGACCTTGGGGAATAGTGTGTAAAGTTTATTGTATAAACAATTTATGTTTATATCTTTCGCAATAATTGTAGAATGATTGTACCAAATCCGTGGTGATTTGGGATCCAGATTTGGGGCTGTCACACTTATACTTTACGTTCTTCGTTTAACTACTCATTAAACAACATTAAATTCCTAAAGTCGTCACTATAAAAGTTATTTAGGAAAGTTCTTATTATGTTCATTAAGAAATTACATGTCCCGTACTTTTTTTGCAAACCGTTGGGTTCACAAATAACTTGGTCAACAAAATTTCACTTTGCCAAATACCATGATGACGCAAAAGATCTCATTACTATAGTAGCATCATGCGGCGCGAAAACTCCGATGGTGACGACCATTCTTGGCGTTTCGGTGCGCCTTATAAGGTCTTGTCTGGCGCTGCGACGCCAGACCTTGGTGCCAGAAATTTTTGACAGTTTATTTCTTAGGTGAGATTCCCGGGCTCATAATTTCTTCGTTATAAGTCCGAATTGGCTCGTTCAAAAGCCCTTAGCTCACAAATTACATACTCTACGTGTTCATGCAAGAGTTTTTCATTTTCAACTTTGTTAACTCGAAATTCACCTTTTAGTTCATTTTAATAAAAATGATAAACGTTCGTGAACGTTCAATGCTCGTTTCTTTGTTTTAAGTCAGAATTCGGTCATTTTCTAGTTCACAACTCTAGAATGCCAAATTCGACTATACTCTATTAGAAACTAACGTTTTCGAGCTCAACGTCAATATTTGATTTCCATTTTGAGAATTTCACGAATTTGACGATTATCGTTCAAACTCGTGAATTCCGCCATAACTTCGTTACTTAAGATTTGTTCATCATTTCAAATGTCTTCAATCCATCATAGTAACATCTTATCATACATATTTCATTAACTTATTTACATGATAAGTTATTACTTGTTCTTCATGAGTTTATAACTTATAAAAGAATAAACTACTTATAATTTCACTTCACATGACTTATCATAGATTAAGTCTTCTAACCATCATTCTCACATCTTCTAATCATATAAATTTCATTCATGTAAACATATTACATGTTCTTCCTTAGTTCATAGCTTATCTATGAACAAAGTGCTTATTCATGGCTTATTAAGACTTAAGTCCTTGGATTATTCATTCTTACTTCTTCTTAGTATACACTTTCTACCACTACTCACTTCTCTAACAATTGAAGAGAAAGAGATTCATGGTTTAGGACCTTACCCTTGAAGATCACTTGATTAAGCTTTGTTCTTCTTCTTGCTTCTAAAACTATGAAAGACTAGCTTATCTAGCTTTTCGAGCTTTTTCTCTCTAACCAATAAGTACTTATGATGTCGGATGAAATAACACAACCAACAAATGAGCTAGCATCCTTCTTATTTATAGAAATCCCAAAGTGAGGGCTTAATAGTCAATAAGCCATCCACCTCCTTAATCACCTCCTTACTATTCATCACTACAAATAAAAGGCCTATCTGCGACCAATAATATCAGCGATCGCATATCTGGTCGCTGATAATAGTGTTAGCGACCGCTATTTATGACCGGGATAAATTCTAGTCGCTAGTAGATATCAGCGACCGCATGCGGTCGCTGATATGAATTTTCCCCCCAAAAATTTGGTGCGAAACCCTGATGCGGTTTTTTGTTGCGACCAATCTTTATCAGCGACCGCATGCGGTCGCTGAAATCATCCACGTTATTAAAAATCAGCGATCGCTGAAGGCGGTCGCTGATCTTCTTATACAGATTTAGGGTCAGGCGTTCTATCGACTCAGCAGAAAGAAAAAAAAAAGAGGGCGACAGAAGAGGGAGAAGAGAAGAGAAGAGCTCGCTACTCCTCGCGCGATTGGTATTGCTATTCTTCAATTGGTTGCTGCTACCCCTTCAATTGGTGTTCGCTACTCCTCGCGCGACTGGTGGGTTTTTCTTCTTTATAGCCGATCTAGTCCACGTATTTTCTCTCTCTCCTCTCATACTTACTGATAATTCTCTACTTACAATTCATATATGTATTTCCAAATGGAATTTGAGTTATGCTCATCTGTATAATGTCTCTCAAACATTAGGCATTTACTTGTATTTGGGTGTGGATTGAATTTCAGTTCCAAATATTTGGGTGTGGATTGAATTTCAGTTCTAATATAAACAAGGGACAAGTAAAGAAGATGAAAACAAACCCTTTTGTTTCTTCAGTTTAGGGTTAAATTTACTTAAATGTGAATTTTGTGTTTTGTTAATTTTTATTTTGGTTTAAATTGACAATGGCGTTGACTTATTGTTTGAATGTTGACTTTTTTTTTCTTTTCTTCGGGTCTAATTTTCTTAAATGAACTGATTTTTTACATATGTGTATCATCATTGCTTTTTGCTTGCATACTGCTTGGCATGGAATTATGTATCTGCTATATGTGAATAGATGAAGGCATAAATACCTACATTGGACATAAATTATATGGTATGTATTACAAGAGGATTGATTTTAGTATCAAATTTGTAATGTGTGATTGAAATATTGAATCTTTGATGCAAATGTTAATTTTATTGAAGTCGGATTACATGTAAAGCTAGGTAGATTTTTACATGAGATAGGGATTTTGGGAAGAGACCCTTTTATGGTTTGTAGGATTTTGAAGAATACCAGCTGGGTAATTTTAGTAGTCTTATCAACTGTTGTTCCTCCTTACCCAAAATGGTGTTGGTTTATTGATTTACTAGGCTTTTTAGTATTATTTCTGAATGAACTACTTTATTTAATCTCAGAAAATGGCGGGTTGCAAATCGTAACAAATCGAGATTGAGATTTGACGGCTTTATGATAATCGCTAGGCTATCGAGTTGAGATTTGGATAGTTGACGAATTGTAAAGAAAAAGCGATCCAAACTGATCGAAACATTCATTTGGACAGTCGTATAAATTGGTTGCATTGTACAGGAGAGTTTTTTTTGTATAACAAAAGTTATCTGGAATGCAAACTATAAAAATACAACTAATTTCTATAAACTACTCAATTAGACCACCTGCCCATTTTGAACAGCTTAAAATTAATATCCCCAAAAGATGGCATCTCTATTCCGTTTAGATTGAATAAATTTAATTGAGGAAGGAATGAAATGATCTTCAATGTATTTGGTGATCATTTCAGAAAATAAACAACCACACATTCCAATGGAATAAAGAACTAAGAGATAAGTGCCCTAATCAGAAGTAAATTAATTATTGCGCTCATATGTAAAGTAAAGATAGAAGCTTGCAAAAATGAAAGCACGAGTTTTTGGAACTCTGAATTTGTAGTATACTCCTAAACTTTTTACTACTTTAATTTGCATTCAATCGTTATTGTTTTGGTCTTATTATATTAGAAATTTGTATATTTCTCTTGGTTTGTGTCTTGGGTGCCTAGAAATGACCTTATATACATGCCGTCGTGCATGTGGCTAGTCCATATTATAGGGGAGACTCTGGAATTTTTTTTTATTGGTTGGGTAGTTACGAACATTTAAAATATTAACGAGCTCTTTATGTGCTTACTAGTATGGTCAAGTCATATGCTTACTGGCTAGTATGCTCTAGTCATATGCTTATAAGTATGCTTAAATGTTATAATCATATGCTTACAAGTATGTTCAAGTCATATGGTTACAAGTATACTCAATTCATATGTTTACAAGTATGCTTAAATGTTAATCATATGCTTACAAGTATGCTCAAGTCATATGGTTACAAGTATGCTCAAGTAATATGCTTACAAGTATGCTGAAATGTTAATCATATGCTTACAAGTATGCTCAAGTCATATGATTAATAAGCTCATGTTGTCTGTAGTAGTACCGTGGAATCATAGACCTCTATTCAGACCGTAGTTGGATGGCACGACGAAAGTCAAGTGCCCAGATAGTCTCTTCTGGTGAATTTAGAGTTTGGTTGCCAAGTGTTTTTGGAGTATGCGTATAGTCACCCAGAATGTATGAATGGTAAGTCGCAGATACGATGTCCATGTTTGAAGTGTGAGAATTTAAATTATATGGACGGAGACATGGTAAACTATCATTTACTTGTTTCTGGGTTCATGAGAAATTACGAAGAATGTTGGTGGGCACATGGGCAGAGAAGAGATGGTGGCATCACATAAGTACACAATTCGGGTAGTAGTACTCATCGTATGAATGAAATGGTTCATGATATTGCAAGGCCAGATTTTGATTGGGAGCAAGGCAGAGAGCAACCTATGAATTCTAATGCCAAAGACTTCTTTAAGTTGTTAGACGAGGGTAGCGAGCCAAAGACTCCACCTTCTTCTTCTGACTTCCTTGCTGATTTTTAGTAGGTACATTATCATTCCACTTCCTCTTCTGATTAATAACACCACCACTATTACTACCACTAGCATTGTTGTTCTCTCATTCATTCTTCTTCTTTTGTTGTTCCTGATTGTACCTAGTTAGGGCATCACTTCCACCTTCTACAATAATTGCTTTCTCCAAAACTCCAGCAAAAGTGTTCAATTGGAACATTGACACTTTTATGTACAACCAAGGCTTCAACCCTTGTTCAAACCTCCTAGCTTTCCTCTCATCTATATTCAGTTGATAAGTTGCGAACCTAGCCAACTCATTGAATTTCGCTGCATATTCAGGCACCGTCATGTTTTCCTGCTTTAATTCTAGAAATTGAACCTCCATTTGGTTCTGAGAGCTCGTTAGGAAATACATCTCAAAGAACATCTCCTCGAACCCATCACATGCGATCACACCTTTTCCTCCTTTAACCATGTTCACCTTCCACTAGTACCTAGCCTCTGACTTCAGCATAAACATTCCAAAGGCAGTCTTCTGTTCATCGTTGACCCTTACAACGTCAAATACCTTCTTCATTTCAATAATTTAGGCCTGAGCTTCGACTGGATTCATAGATCCCCTAAACTCTGGCGGTCCCACCGCCTTGAAATCCTTGAATGAGGTAGCTTGAGCTTGCGGCTGATTCACAAGTGCTCCAGCTAACAGGGTTACCAACTATTGAATAGGATTGGCGTTGGCATTGTCATTGTTGTTAATGTTCATGGATCCTTCATGTGCTTGTTGACGTGTCAGGCGTCTTCTTGGCGACATTTTCTATTTAAGATATACGCTTATTAAATCATTAATCAATCTCTTAAATATTTAAGGCTTAACTTAAACATTTTAAGATTATCATTTAACACATAACATCTTGAATAAACATCAATATATTTTTCATTAATAACTTTCAAAAGATAAAGATCACCGCTATTTACATCAACTATCACGAGATAAAGAATCTTCGATTAAATCATAATATTACATTA